>BTHU01000023.1:54581397-54968897 GCA_036184795.1 Tokudaia tokunoshimensis
CAAGAGGATCTTGGCCCTGTGCATGGGGAATCATGAGCTGTACATGCGTCGGCGCAAGCCTGACACCATTGAGGTGCAGCAGATGAAGGCACAGGCTCGGGAAGAGAAGCACCAGAAGCAGATGGAACGGTAGGAGCTATATATAGTGTTGGAATTAGGACTAGTGCAGTGGTAAGGAAGCTTCTAAAGGTTCCTAGCTTGCTTAGGTAGTGGAATCAGCCCAGGACAAGGGACTTGTGAATTGGAATGGAGGACACCCCATATAGTCAGTCTCAGCACAGATATTGTTGCTTCTTAGAAACAGGCATCAGACATCTTGGATTTCAGAGGTTGCAAGAGGGAGGAGCCTTTTATAGTTTCCTATTGTCTATGACTCTCATGCCATTACTGTGTCAGGTACATTATGGGTTGCTCTCGGTTAACTGACAAGTAGAATGGTAATAGCTGATGAGTCTGTGCACACTTGTACTTGGGTTGAGCAGAAACAGGCAGAGCCCTCAGAATTTCCCCTACAACACCCTTAGTGTATTCAGTGTAATCTGAGCAAGAAAGGTAGGAACTGAGATTCCGATCTCAGAGTGCCTGATCAGGATTCCAGGATGTTATTTATCCAAAGAAGATAGAGAAACAGTCAGTAACATGAAAATATCCTTAATCATTACAGAAATGCAAATGCAAACCATAATCAGTTACCATTTTATGCTTATTAGTGCGAATATATGAAATAAAATTGAAATATAAGTACTGGTGATGTTCTGAAAAAATTAGTAATTCATGCATATTATTGGTGGGAGTATAAAGTGGTAGAAACTAGTTCCTCAAAAAGTTAAAATACAGAATTACTGTATAATCTTTTAGTTCCACTCCTAGGTAAAGTAACCCTCAAAATTAAAAATGGGTGTGCAAAACAAATATATGTACACACATGTTCACAGTACTGTTATACAGACACTTAAATGGTAGAAAATAATCTAGTATATACCAAGAGATAAATAAGTAAATTATAAATATACATAATAGAATGTATCTTCTAAGAAGTATCTTGGTTTTAATTGTGTGCTTGTGAATGCACGTGCGTGAATGAACACATTCCTAGAGTACAGGTAGAGAGGCCAGAAGAGCTCGTCAGTTACCCTGAAGCTGGGGTTAAAGATGGCTGTGAACCACAGGATGTTTGGAACCAAACTCTGATCATCTTCAAGACCAGCAATTGCTTTTAAACACTAATCTATCTCTCCATCCTGTAGAATATATCTTAATCTAGTTTATGTTGTTAAAATAAACGACCTAATGCTGAGTACTTCAAAAAATAAAGAGGGTATTTTTACTCATGATGTTTGGATGCTGAGAAATCCATGACAGGATGGCCACATCTGTCAAGAACCCCATATTGCATTGTAATACAGTGGACATGAGGATTCAGAAGAGATGGTAGAGTTAATTGTGACAACCTCTTCTCATAAGAAGAAAACCATCTTGTGAAACTTAATCCCTCCTCAGCATCCTTTTTGAAAGTGGCTATCCTAATCATCTTCCACTCATGCCCATCTAATAAAAGTTTCACTGCCTCTCATTGCATTTACACTAGGGACCTCTAGAACATGAACTTATGTAGGAGTCGAACTATAGCAGAATAGTTTTTATCCATCCATGCTTCAATGTGATATACTCTAAATATTATGCTTAGTGAAAAAGTGTGAAATATGACAAGTTATATATTATATATCCTACTTATATTATATAATCCCCAAATGAAAAAAAATACACACACACACACACATATGCACACACACACGCACACATGCACACACATACCAGTGTGTATTGGTGGCTGTCAGGTTCTGAGAGAAGTGAAATGTGGAGAAATGACATCATATATGATGATTTAGAAGTTAAGGATAGCTTAGTTTGGTGGCACAAAGTTGTTACAGGTTCAAGGCTACCCAAGCTTAAATAGTGAGACCCTTTTTTAATGTAAATAAAAACAAAATGATCATTTTTTTTAACATTGAACCTGGTTCTAATACATATAGGCACACACACATACACAAGTGCATGTGTACACATACATACAACACATATATAGCTAAAGTTGACTTTACCCCCAAGCATTGGGGTTTAAACTCAAAACCCTGTGAATATGAGGCAAGTACTCTATAACTGAGTTATTTTGACAACTCAGAGTTCTCATTTATTAAGAAAATATTATCAAGATTTTGGGAGTAGTTTACCGAACTAGGACAAACCCTTTAAAACCTCATAGTACAGTAACAAGAATGAGGGACGTACATACATATATATGCTCACAGCATCTCACACAGTCTCAGCCATGAAAAATTTCTGTTCTTGTGAAGTTGATATTCTAGTAGGAGAAGACAGATAAAGGAAGCAAATTATTTAGCAGATGCAACTGTGAAACGTGCTATGGAAAAAGTGTGTGCCAAGCACTCTGAAAGGTCTCAGAGTAAAACATCTTGCTAAGGTGTAAGAATGCCTCCTAGCAGGTGGAGAGATGGATCAATAGTTAGGACCACTCAGTGCTCTTGCAGAGAACCCAGGTTTGATTCCCAGAACCCACATGGCACTTTTCAACCATCTGTAACTCAGCTTCCAAGGAATCTGGTACCTTCTTCTGGATGCCATGGGCACTGCATACCTGTTATGCCCTTATATATGCACATGAAACACACACACACACACACACTGAAATAAAATAAAAATTAGCAAAGTCCTTAAAACAAAGGAATGCTTCTTTGACACACACACACACACACACACACACTCACACACACCACACACACACACACTCACACACACACACTAAAATAAAATAAAATAAAAATTAGTAAAGTTCTTAAAACAAAAAGAATGCTTCTTTCACATACACACACATACACACACACACACACACACACACAGAGAGAGAGAGAGAGAGAGGGAGGGAGGGAGGGAGAGACACACACACACTAAAATAAAATAAAAAAAAATTAGTAAAGTCCTTAGAACAAAAAGAGTGCTTCAGTGAATAGACAGTGAGGCCAGAAAAAGCAAATAATTATTCTAGATCTGCAATAAAATCTGGAAAGAGGGAACCTAGAGCTAGAGATGAAGGCAGGCAAGGTTAGCCCTAGCCAATATTTGGAGCACAGAACCAAAACTTGCCTTTCTATAAAGCTACAAGACAGTTTGCCAAGTGAGTAAATCCTGTTACATATGGAAGGTGGAGAGCAAGAGCAAAGTCATCTAGTCGGTTACTTGCAGTCCCAGCATTCCCATTTAAACCTCATGCGTTCAAGGTAAATGGACTGAGCATGGAATCCTATGTGGAACTGTGGTGTGATGACTAGATTATATGAGAGTGTGGGGAGGCTGAGGCCTGACAGACTTACTCCCTGGAATCCCTCAAGAGTCCACACAGCCTTGCTATCCTGTTACATCTCTCCTTCTCTTCTCTAGTGCCCTCCTGGAAAATGAAAAGAAGAAACGTGAACTGGCCGAAAAAGAGAAGGAGAAGATTGAACGGGAGAAGGAAGAGCTGATGGAGAAGCTGAAGCAGATTGAGGAGCAGACTAAGAAGGCTCAGCAAGGTGAGGCCTGGATTCACTGTGGAAGTTGAGTCTCCCCAGAACCTCACCCCAACGTGTACATTCCCTCCCTCCCCCCAGCCCCCGAACTGCAGAACTGCATGGTTTCAGTATGGCACAGAATAGATAAAAAATTTGTCAAGAAAAATCCTTAGAACCCTTACCTACGGTACCATGAAGTGGAAAATTCCCAGGAAGCGAGTTAGTTAGTGTGCCATCTTCATCTCTGAGCCCTGCATCAGTTTCCTGTTTTTTCTACCAGAACTGGAAGAACAGACCCGCAGGGCCCTCGAACTTGAGCAGGAACGGAAGCGTGCCCAGAGTGAGGCTGAAAAGCTGGCCAAGGAGCGTCAAGAAGCTGAAGAAGCCAAGGAGGCCCTGCTGCAGGCTTCTCGGGACCAGAAGAAGACCCAGGAACAGCTGGTAAAGTTGAATCCTAGGCTGGGTTGTGTGCATGCAGTTTTCTTGCTTGACCCCCATCCCCTGCTTACTGGTTTCTAAATCCCTTTGCCTGTATATCTGTGTCTTTCTAGTTTGTTTGCATCCCAAAGGTCTCTAATAGTACATTCAAAAGCACGCTGAGGCATCACTGGTATGGCCCACAGTTTTTCATAAGCCTTGACTTTCATTTACTTTTTTTACATATAGATCTCAACCCGTAACCTAAGAAAGGAAAAGAGAGAGTACCTACTGCTGTTTCTTTAGCATCATTTCTTCTTTCCTTGTTTTCTTATGTGTCCCTCCCTCTCTCCCTCCCTCCCTCCCTCCCTCCCTTCTTTCCATTCGTAGCCTTATGGAATTAAGCCCCATACAGGATAATGTGACCAGATAAGCAAACTGGCAATCATGGAAGCCTAGAGACTTGTCAAAGGTCACAGCTGTGTTTGATGAAGGTTTCCAAACATTTCTGTCTCCATTGGAAAGATTCCCTCCCTGAAATCATGTGTTAATAAGCTAGGGATCTATGACTTGAAAGTTAAGAATCTATGGTTTAAAATAGTCCCTTCCTTTGTAGTATTGGTGTGCTGATATCTCTCAGGAAAAAGATGTCATGAGAAATTTGCCCAAGGGATAAGGGTGTGCAGAAACGTTTCCACATTGTAGAGGTTCCTTATGATGTTAGTATTTATTTATTCTGGTAGCCATCTTGGTGGGATCCTAGGACAGCACTGAAGGGTTTGCTACTTCAAGCAGTGACTTCCATGCTTTGTTGAGGCCCCACTGCATGCATATTTGGCAACATTAAGAGGAGAAGAAGGAAAGGAGAGATAGAGATGACCAATTGTCTGCCTTAAGGAGGCCTGTGGTGTAGGAGGGAAGCTCTGGCCTATGAAGGAGTAAAGGGTAGAGTAATTTGGTTAAAAGTCACTAGGTCAACAAGAAATGGAGCAGCCAGTTTCCTACCAGTTCATCAGAGGAACTGGGGTTACAGGCATCTGACTTGGAAAACCCAAAGGTCAAGCTCTCACAGGCTTCTTATATGCCTGTAGGCTTCAGAAATGGCCGAGCTGACAGCACGGATCTCCCAGTTGGAAATGGCTCGAAAGAAGAAGGAAAGTGAGGCTGTGGAATGGCAGCAAAAGGTAAGATACAGAATCCAGGGCCAAGCACTGTGGGAGATACTATGCTATATGTGTATATTCCCGTTTCTTACATTTCTTAGATTTTTTTTTTTAGACTCCCCATTTTTTGGACCCAAATTATTTTTATAGGCAGTATGGGAGAAGGTGCTCAATGCTTTCTCGAGATACTTTAGATTCTCCCACTACCCATGGGAAGTTGATAAAATCACTCCTATTTTACAATTAAAAAACTGAAGATCAAGCCAATCAAACTATTTGTCCTAACTGGTATCTACCTCTTATTAGACGTGTCTTTCTAGGTATGATTGGGTTGCCACAAGATACCTGATCTAACTGCCAGTCCTTTTGTTTCTGTCACCTGACAGGCCCAGATGGTACAGGAAGACTTGGAGAAGACTCGTGCTGAGCTGAAGACTGCCATGAGTACACCTCATGTGGCAGAGCCTGCTGAGAATGAACAGGATGAGCAGGATGAGAATGGAGCAGAGGCCAGTGCTGATCTGCGGGCTGATGCTATGGCCAAGGACCGCAGTGAGGAGGAACGTACCACTGAGGCAGAGAAGAATGAGCGTGTGCAGAAGCATCTTAAGGTAACCAGGCAGGGCCAACTACAGTCAAGGAGACTGTGTAATGAGTTACTAGCCTATTGCTCTCCACTCTTATATTCAGAAAATATCTAGTTAGCCAAATTACTACTTGAATATTTGGAATAGTATTCTGATCTACTCAAGAGATAACCACCATTAATTTGTCCTATACTGTGTTTATGTGGTGCATGTTCGCATGCATGCATGTGCATATGGATTAGATGGCTAGGAAAGAGGAAAAAAATATTTTAAAAAAGAAAAATCTGCTCAAAGAAGTAGAATTAAAATGAGATGAAGCCATTGACCCCTGACTCATCTTGCATCCTCACAGGCCCTTACTTCAGAGCTGGCCAATGCCCGAGATGAGTCCAAGAAGACTGCCAATGACATGATACATGCTGAGAACATGCGACTGGGACGAGACAAATACAAGACCCTGCGCCAGATCCGGCAGGGCAATACCAAACAGCGCATTGATGAGTTTGAGTCCATGTAGTGGGCCTTCAGCCTTCAGGGACCCCTCCTCCTTCTTCCTTGTCCCCACACTCCTATAGTTTTGCCTAACTAACACTGTGCTGGAGCCACTAACTAGAAAAGCCTTGGAGCCATGCCAAACAGTCAGTATAGCCATGGGACCAAATTTAGTTTCCCCACTCATATCCTTGGGCAAACAAATGGCCCACTGTGGTGCCAATGGAATCTTCTTTTCCTTCTTTGTCACACTCATTCAACCCAGCTCTCTAGAATAGACTATTTTCCCAGCTCAGAGGCTCATTCCTTTTGGCTTGACAAGCACCCCCTCCCCATATACACTTACTGTTGTCCTCTGGGACTCAAGTGTGAAGTAGTTTAACAGCTATCTCCCAGCCTTTGCCTTTTTTCCCCAGTCCTGTGATTTGCAAAGTTGGGGTATTGTGTTGTTTAGGGACAGAAGAAGGGACTTGGCTTTATCATTTAGTATGCCAGCTGACCTAGGATTTGGCCTCTTAATATTTATCCCTTTTACAGTTATTTAGGGTTTGTAATGATTGGAGAGTAAAAGAGATGTTTAGCCATTCTTATTTCTTCTACCTCCCATATTGGACCTATTACAAATTCAGTCCCAGTGGACCTTGTCTCTGTGTTTAGGGACTTAGTTTCTAATCATGAAGGAATGAAGGGACAAAAGAAATAGTTCATTCAAGAGATTCACTAACAACCTAGAAAGTCCCCTGCCCCAGCGCATCATGGGAGCCTTTATTCTCTTGAATGAAGTCTATGGTCAGGGCTACCCCTGTCCATGATAGTCCAGGTTCTTGGTTCCTTTTCTAAATCTGTCCCTACCCTCTCCAATCTCCAGATCCCTTCCAGCTAGGACAGAGAGGATGAGTACTCTCAAACCTAGCCAGTTGCAGCTAAACTTGTTGCCATAAAGGAAGAAACATTTTATACCTGGCTTTAGTATTTTTCCTGCCAGGACTTCTAAACTACTTCCCCCAGAGCTAATTGGACCACTGTTCCTGCTTCACAGATACACAAGATGATGAGTAAGAGTAGCCCTTGTTTCTCAGTCACCCAGCAATCCCTTCCTCATCTTACCAAGTGCAAAGTGGTGAGTGGGCCCTGCTTCTGACGAATCTCTAACCCCGGTCTCATCACTCGTGCTGTCCCTTGGAGATACATACAGAAAGCTGCTGGGTATTCTGGCCTTGTCCCTTCACACCCCCACACCCTTTTCTCCACTTTGGAGCAGCTGCTCCCTCTTGTTTTTGTCACATGTGTGCTCTTTTAATTTTTACCAGTATTATATATTCTAGTGATATCTAACAATATTGGTTTCTACCTTTTTTTGCTAATGCACTATTAGAAATATTAGTCTTGGGTCAAGATCATTTTAGCTTCATTATTTTTTACTACCCTCACCCCACATCTGAGAAGAATATACTATATTAAAAATATTTTGCCAAAAACATTATGTAAGAAGATTTCAGTATTAGCAACTTACCTGTCACTATAGGTCATAAAATCCATTTAAAATGTACTTAGTATTTGGTTTTATTGTTCCTGTTTGCCTTTTTCCCCAGGGTTCAGTCCTCAAAAGGCTGTCTTGTCCCTCCATGCAGTATCCCTAGCCCAGAGCCTCCCTCAGCTCATGCCCCTTTTACTTTAACCTTGGGGAATCTTATATGCATTGCTGTGAATTATATTGACACTCGGTGAGCTGTCCTATATTGGCTAAATTCAAACCTGGAATTGTGGGGGCAATCTAGCTGCATTAAGGGCAATAACCCACCCCCACAGAGGCTGGGGAGAAGGTTAGGATTTATTTTCAGGTTTTTTGTGTATTTTTGTTTTTTAAATAATTGTTTTGGAGGGGTTTATGCTCAATCTGTGTTCTATTTCAGTGCCAATAAAATTTAGGAAGACTTCACTATGACTCAGTCGTTCTGTATATTTTACTATAATTTATAGTCCATAGGCTTCCTATCTTTGGTTTCAGTTTACCTTGACTTAAGTTCTAGTGGAAGGAGGAGTATAATTGTCTCGTTTGAATAGGAAGGAATGACTTTAAACACCACCAAAACAAGAGTAACCACTTTAAGTACCAATATTATAGGTGTGATAGAGCTGATTGAGCTATTCCTCTTTTTTTTTCTGCTTCTTGTCATGTTTTCTGGTATGGGTGTTATAGCAGTCGTTTTCAACCTGTGGGTCATGACCTATTTGGCAAACTTCTATCTCCAAAAACCTTTACATTATGGTTCTTCACAGAAGCAAAATTACAGTTATGAAGTAACAGTGAAAATAATGTTATGGTTGGGTGATCACCTCAACATGAGGAACTGTATTAAAGGGTCACAGCATTTAGAAGGTTGAAAATCACTGTGTTAAAGGGTAAGGCTCACAAGCCAGCATTTTGGTGTGGCTATGGGACTTGCATTAACCAGGAGATACTCCTAGGCTTCTTTGGCATACAAACTTAGAAGTCAAGTAACCCAGGTTGACCTTAACTTGAAAATCCTCTTGCTTTTGCCTCCTCAGTGCTGACAGTATAAGCATATGCCATCAAGCACAGTGAGGCCCCTTGTCTCTAGCATAGCCCTGGGCCGGTTAGCTCCTGTTCTGCCTCCTTGTCTGGAAGACCTCTGACTCATTTTATTCCCTACAACCCTTTAATGCACTGCCAATAAAAGACAGGGGAACTATCTTGGCTCCTGTTACAGAAGGCAGTAGAGGATGCTGTGTGAAACGAAGGCCAATGGTATATGTGGTACTTTGAAGTTGATAAAGTATGTAAATTCTTTAGCTTAGATGTGGTTATCTTCAGTTTGCAGATGAGGAAATTGAGATCCACATAACAGCTTTCTATTTCTTGGACCTGACATTCCCACTTATTCCCTTCGTGGGAAGTAAAAATTTGGAAGGAAAACTAGTTTATCACACTTAAACTTTAAATTCTCAGAACAATCCTTTGACAACATTTCTGCTAGATATAATCCTTTAGAGATTATTTTTTTCAAACAAAAATTTTGGCTTTTGAGACAAAATATTAACTATGTTTGGAGTTTGAGTCCAGCCTGGGCTACTTTATACTTTCTCAAAATATAAAACCAATAAACAAAAACATCCCCAAACAAAAAGGAACTAGTTCCAGTGGCACAGACTTGTAATCCTAGCTACTCAGGAGACATAGGCAGAAAGATCACACACTCTTGACAATCCGGGCCTACAGAATGAGTTCTAGGAAATCCTTGACTATCTTTTGTTGTGTTTCAAGACAGGGTTTCTCTGTGTATAGCCCTGGCTGTCCTGGAACCCACTCTGTAGACCAGGCTGGCCTCGAAATCAGAGATCTGCCTGCCTCTGCCACAATTTGATGAAAGGAAGGAAAGCAGGTGAGGTGCACATGAGGAGGGAATGGATGAAAACAGAGCATATTGATGAATAAAAATACCACAAAGAATGTATATGCTCACCAAAAAGTGCTATTCAGGAAAATAAGGCAAGAAGAGGGCTAAAGATGTAGCTCAGTGGTAGAATGCTTATCTAGCATACACGAGTCCCCAGGTTCAACCTCTAGGGCTCAAGAAACAAAATAAATAGGAACAGTACCTGAGTGTGGCTAGGTTGAGGGTTTTGAGATAGTTTAGAGGTAATGGTGTAATAGCCAGATCATTCTAGTGCCATAAAAAGGCCCCTTAAAAGATGCAGAGGGAGATCTAAACAAATTAAAGATGCTATGCTGCTGGCTTTGAAGGTGGAGCAGGCACCAAGGAATTTGAGTGACCTCTGCAAACTGCGCCCCCAAAGTAGATAATATAATACACTTAGGATTTTTGTTTATTTTGGTTCACTGGTTTGTTTGAGACAAGCTTTCAAACCATAGCCCAGATTATCCTGACCAGGTTGGCCTCAAATTTATGGTACTCCTGCCCCTACCTCCCGAGTACAATTGTTACAAATGTGAGGTAACATATCAGAGTTGCATTAGTGGTATTCCAAGATACTATTTCACACTGTTTTACGCTTTTAAAAGTTTTTCATTCTAGGAATGACAGTGTTGCAGAAATAAAGAATAGGTTAATGGTTTCCAGTAGTTAAGGAATAAGGGAAAGAAGCTGACCGTGGAGCTACAGCACTGTAATAACAATCTTGGAGGTCAGCCTTGGATACACAGTGAGTTTCAGTCTCATTTCAGACTTTTCCTGAAATAAACAAAAATAAATAAGCAGAAAAAAGGAAGAGAGTAGAAAGTGTGCAGAATAGAGCTTGTGTGAGAAGTAAGTGCAGCTATCAGAGGAACACATTCTGTATGTTGTGTTTTCTATCATAACTGTCTCACTGTTATTATCTAGGTAGTGATTCATGATAACTTGTAAGATGCCAACACCAGATGGATCTTAGTAACACATCTGTGTACTTAGCATCTCTGTCATTTCTTTTTTTAAAAGATAATTTTATTTTCTATATATGAATGTTTTGCCCACATTTATATCTGTGCACTTACAGAGCAGAAATGAGTGTCGGATCCCTTGAAATGGAAGTCACAGAAGGTCATGAGCTGCCATGTGGGGACTGAGACTGGAACCTGGGTCCTCTGCAAGAGCAGCAAGTACTCTCAACACACGGTGCCATTCCCTGCTCCTCTTTATTATTTCTTAGAACGGCATATGAGTCTTTGATATGACTTAGGTTTTTTTTTTTTTTTAATGAGTGGGAAAGGGGAAGGAAGGAGGAGGGTGAGCATGAACAAAGTCCAACTACGCACAACTACATACATGAAAATGTCACAATGAAACTTGTTATTTTCTACACTGTATTGATAACCAGTGACTGCTTATATCTGCCAAATGCCATGGCAATATTATATACAATAAGGCCCATCTGGAAACATCTCAAACTTGGATAAAGAGAATAAACAAAATCCCAGTAATGATAAGTTACTCAGGAATATAAATAAATGGACTAATGAAATATAGATTTAGGTGAACTCAACAGACGTTATGTTGTATAAAACAGGGAAAACATAAATGAGACTATATGATGCACTTCTCTTTTGCTTTAAACATCAAGTTACATTTTAAAAGTACAGCATATACACATTATTGATAGAGTCCTGGTAATCCAGGTAAAACCCTGCAGCAGTATTAGAGCATGTGACTCATTTGCATTTAGCTGTCAGAAGACAAATCCAGCATGGGTAATAAACACAGAGCAGAAATCCAACATTCAATACAATCCCAACAATGAGTCATTTCATGCAAAAATAGGTCAGAACTCTAAGTCAGAAGGCTGCTCTCTTGCTGTGTCTAATTAAAATTTTTGAAGCAGGAAGTGTAGTTAATGCTTGAAGTTTTAATTTCAACAAGAAATTCTGAAAATGCCTCAGCATCCCCAAGTGAACGAAGGAAGCCAGCCTCATTGTCTACATCTAAGGGAAACAGAGCTGGTTCCAAGCAGAGAGCAAGCGAGCTGTGCCTAAGAGGGAATGCTGGTATCTCTCCTTAGAAAGTGCCATCTGGAAGATGGGGAAGTGGGAGCCATGATGTCATTCCTCCATCTGTCCTCATGCCCATAAGCACACTTTAATCAACTGTCAATGACTTGATACTCAGATTTTGAATAGTAAATCGGGGATGCAGCAGTGACAGAAAGAAATGTTGGTCATAAATTTCAGAAATTGCAACACGAGATTCCATTGCATTTTAGAAAGAAATGACCATGCATAAACAAAAATGAGGGGGTGGGGGGGGGTGGGCAGGATCCTGCATCTGCTTTTCATCAGCAAACAGTCAAAGAATGGGGAACCAGAGAGGCCAAGTTAACTAATGTGCCCTAGAATTTAAAAACTCCTGCATCTGGATGCCTAACTCCACCAATGCAATTCTCTGAGGAATTTGAAATATACTTCACCTGAAGTCAATGAAATCCACATTCCTGGGGAAACTTAAATCATTTCAAGGGGAAGCCTGATTTTAATGATTCCTTTACCTCTAAGGCATACTTTTGTGTAAATCTTTCATTTCTACTTCATGTGTGCAGTCTTGAATAGGATTATCAGAAAGATCTGTCTGTCATCATCACAGCCTGAAGGCATGGCTCAGGGCTTCAGGCTTGAGACATACCCATCACTACCCTGTACTTTCCAGGGAGGAAGAAGGTCCTTCCCACAAGGCACCAATTTAGGGAGTGCTTAGCCATATGCCTACAGTGTCCTGTATCCATGGCCACCGAATACAGTGACTGTCAACCCTCAATATTTTTTCACTAACACTTAAAGAATCTGCAATGCTTGCAACCCCACTGCCTGCTACCAAAAAGAAAAGGACTCTTCAGTAGCTTCCATTCAGTTATTATTCTATTTATATGATATTCTAGAGCAGATGTGGTTTAGTGGTACCAGGTTGGAGAGGTTGAGTGAAAAAGAGCAATAAGAAACAATTCTTAGTGTGGGTCATTGTACGCTGTAAATATAGATAAAATTTTACTATGTTGAATGCAAATACACATTTTAAAAGATGTCTGTCACTGAAAAAGTTGGAAAATATTTAGTATCTTATTTCTCAGAGTGTATCATAATCAATTGGTACATTTGAAATAAATGCTGGGTGTGCTGTGTTCCAAGCTGGGTGTGGTGGCACATCCCAGAAATCTCAGGAGGCTGAGGCAGGAGGGTCATAGCTTTACGGTCTACTTGGACTGTAAAGCAAGACACTGTGGTAAAACCACTGTTCTAGGGTCTAGAGTAAACCAAAACTTGTATAGGTGGAGTTCTAGAGAGAGAAGGGACTCATCTATGTTCACAAAGCTGCTGGCCAGAGATCCACTTAGAACTTGTTTTATCTCTGTGTCTTCTTATAATGCTGCTTTAACCTTGGAGTTAATGCTCCTTTACCAAACTTAATCCTAACGTCTGTTATTACACCACACCTACTATCTGCTTTTACTTGAGATGCTCATGCAATCACATCATTATATTCCATCTTGAAATCAGGAAGAAGCACTTTCCTGCATTTGAGGTGGTAGTAATGAACAGTCCCAGTCCTTCTTATGGTACCCTGATATCCACATCATTACTTCCGATCTCTTTTCACAGAATTATTATAGTCTTCCTATCATAATAAATGCTGAATATATTGCAGAGAGATTAAATCCTTGAGCCAGGAGTGATTGCGCATCCCTTTAGTACCAGCATTAGAGAGGCATAGCCATGTGGATCAGGGTGAGTTCTAGATCAGGCAGGGCTACACAGTAAAACCCTGTCTCAATAAACAACAACAAAAATATCACATACTATTTTTTTTAATGTAAAATGATGTCATCCCTTTAGTAAATGGGTTGGAAGGTCCTTAAAAACAATATAGGGGGTAAACATGTGGCATAGTGATAGAAAACTTCCATAGCATGTATGAGACCCTTGATTCTCTGAACCTTCAAAAGTTAAATGTAGTTACCATTCAGCCTTGCAGTTCCAGAGTGTATGTCCAAGAGAAGTGAAAATATATGTCAATAATAAAACTTACACACAAAATTGCTTGGCTATGATGTACAAAGATTTGGCTTCAAATTTCAGCACCACAAAAAACTTATACTGAAATATTAATAGTAGTAGTATTATAACAAGAGCAGACAACATTTGAAATATTTATTAACTTGGATAAGTACAGGAAATCTGACAAGGACATTTCCGCAATTGAAGTTCCACTTTCCAGGTAACTGTATGTAGCTTGTTTGGGTTTTGACAAAAGGATACCAGGACGCTATCTCACCCTATTTAGCTGTTATCAAGAAAACTGACAACAAATGCAGGGAAGAATGTGAGGAAAAGTAAGCCCTGGTCATCACTGGTGGGAGTTCAAGCTAGTATATCCACTATGGAAGTCAGTATGGAGTTTTCTCCAAATATTAACAGAACTACCATATAGCCCAGTTATACAACCCCTGAAGAATATGTCCAAAGAATTCCGTTTCTTATCATAGAGAAATGATTGCATCCATATATGCATGTGGTTATATTCTAAGGTAAAGAAAAAGGAAATTATGAAATTTGCTGGAAAATAGATGGATCAGGAAGGTACTATATTAAACAAGATAACCAAGACCCAGAAAAACTTCATGCTCTCTCATATAAAGACTGTGTGTGTGTGTGTGTGTGTGTGTGTGTGTGCGCTATCTATAAATGTGTATAAATGTTGTTGGTATGGCCTAAAAAACTAGAAAGGAGACCAAAAGAGAATACAAAGATGTGCAAAGGAACAGAGATGGGATGGGTAAAAGACCACAGGTGACATGAAAGTCGCAAGGGACTGATGATGGGAGACTATAAAGGGGTAGACAGATGGTTGAACATCATGAGGGGGAAGAAGATTCAACTCGAACAAACTTATTGTTTAAAAATTCTGTAGTGAAGCCTATTATTTTATACTACTTTAAAAGTAAAAGTAAATATGAAGTGCTTCATGTTTTGAGAATGTCAGTCTAGCAGCAACTTGTTACCATACATGGAAACAAAGACTGCTCATAAATTATGGAACAAATTCATAGTTTTTCTGTTCTTTTGTTTGATCACAGGCAGCAGCCTATAAAATTCAGGTGTAGGAAAGGACTTTCTGAAGAAGACTCCATTTGATCAGGGATTAAGGCCAATGGTTGACAAGTGGGAACTCATAAAACTAAAAAGTTTTGGTAAGGTAGGGAAACAATCTATTAAGAGGAATCATACAGAATGGGAGAAAATCATTGCCAGATATACTTCTGACAGAAGATATATCCCGAATATGCAGAGAATTCACAAAACAAAGAATTGAGGAGACAAATGGCCCATTTTTTTTTTAAAATGGGCTAGGCATCGAAACAGAAGAAATAAAAATGGTTAAGGAACACATCAAAAGTTGTTCACCATTCTTGGCAATTAGTGAACTGGAGATTAAAACAACTTTGAGATTTTCTCTCACCCCAATCAGAATGGCTAAACTGTCAAAACAATTGACAGCAATTGTAGATGTGGTTTAAGGGAGAGAGGAACCCTCATTTTCTGTCGGTGGGATTGCAAATTGGTAAGTCTATCTGCATA
Organism: Tokudaia tokunoshimensis; assembly: GCA_036184795.1. Taxonomy (NCBI): domain Eukaryota; kingdom Metazoa; phylum Chordata; class Mammalia; order Rodentia; family Muridae; genus Tokudaia; species Tokudaia tokunoshimensis. The sequence continues at coordinate 54,596,705 of BTHU01000023.1, forward strand.
TTAGTATGGATAATCAGAAAATAAAAGTAAAAATGAGTCTACCATGTAACCCACCAATACGACTACTTGGAACATATATAAAGGATGTTATCCATCTCCACAGATACTTGCTCAACCATGTTCATTTCTGTTCTTCACAATAGCTAGGGAATAAAACCAGTCTAAGAATCCTTCAAAAATAGTGGAAATGTGGTATATATATGCAATGGAATACTATTTAGTTGGGCAGAAAAGTGAAATCATGAAATGTGCAGGTAAATGGACAGACCTAGAAAAGAATATACTGAGTGAGATAACACAGATCCAGAGAGACAAATGCTGCATGTTCTCTCATCTCTGGTTCACATTCTCAAATCTCCAGATGTGAGTATAGAACATGGGATGACCACTGAAAGCAGGAAGTATGAAGGGACCATACATGGGGAAGGGTTGGGAGGGAAATAGCAGGATACAGGTGCTATGAGATGGGAAATGGAAAAATTGTGAGGAGTGGGGAGGGAGGTCAGTACAGATGGAAGAGCAAGAAGGGAGAAATGTCAGCAAAGTTGTTTGATAAAGCCTCAAGGAAGTTTTTAAAATATTTATGTAAAATCATACACAGTACATTTATGCACACAAATACACACACATGTTATGCAGCTAAGGTCAACAATGCTTCCCATAAGAACTACAGACTAACAAGAACTCCAGTATAATGCACAAGAAATCTCCTTTAGAATAGTTGGTGTAAGCAGTCCGAGAGACTCCCCAAACAATACAGTCTATGGCTTTTGCTCTTGGCTGGCTATCAGAGCTTGTTGAAGACACTGCACACTTACAACACAGGACTCAGATGATTGGAGCTGGATAAAACCTGAAAGCCTCCTTTTTGCAGTCTAACTTTCATAGTTTCAGAAAAATATGTGTAAACTGCCAAGGGAGGGAAGCTGTGTCAGCTATGAAGCACAACAATGATCAGCACAGCAAGGCAGCTAGACAGGTGCAGTAAGTGGTGCTTACATGGTGGCGTCAGCTAGTACTAGAAACCTAGTACTATTTACCATCCTGGTACTAGAAACCTAGCCATCTTTCTGGTCATGGATGTTAGAAGAGAATCTATTGCTATCACTTTGCTAGATTAGCATAATTCCTAAGTCCATTTTAAATCTTATCCTTACAAAACAGTGTAGCTACCACCCCTCATCAAAGAAGTTTCTCTTTACAGACAATGGAGACCATCACAGAAAAATGCAACTGGACACAATGCAGAGAACAGTAGATAATGGGAATTGCAGCCCCAGTGTGTACATTTACATTATAGTTTGTGCATGTATGATTCATGAAACTTCATGGAAGAAGGGGCAGAAAGATTGTAAAAGCCAGAATACCAGGAAATCTACCATGAAATAGTCTCTCATAGAAATGGCTGCATCAAAAAGATCTGAACGTTGGCATATTAATAGATATGCTAACACTGAAGGGGGGCTATCTTATGGGGTCCTACCACTGAACAAGAAACTACAAACAACTGATGATTGCTAAGAATGTGTTAGCCCTTCTCAAGAATGAGCCCCCTAATTGGTTGTCCAAAATAAGAGAACAGCTTTGAAACCATATACACACAAACAAAAGTGGACCCAGCAGGTTGTTTTCATATATTTTTGTACACACACACACACACACACACACACACACAGAGAGAGAGAGAGAGAGAGAGAGAGAGAGAGAGAGAGGCTAGTGATATGACAGTAGTTAGAACATGGAAGGAGTTGGCTTGGGAAAGGCTGGGAGGAGGAAAGGGGTGGAGAAAAGTGGAGTAATTAAAGGTAAATGCAAGAGAAAACAATACTAAATTTACCTGACAAACAAAAATATGTAAGATTTTAAAGGCTACTGTACAAAATAAAACATTGCACAATTTTGCAAGTATAAAAACTTAGGTGTACTGATGAACGCTACATAGGTATAATGGTGATGAGAAAATGAAGTATATCGATAAAATAGGTACAGAGCAAAAATGTATAAATACATATGACTATTTTGTGTGCATCTATTGCCCACAATCCATTTATCTTGGTAATTTGCATACTCTGACAGACAACATAAGTATTTTCATGTAAACAGAATTTGCTTAAAGTATTGATATCTCTGGAAATTTGCTTTCACAAGTCTACATGGACAAACTGGAAATATGGCACATCAGCTACTTTTCTCATTACTGTATTCAAATGTCTTACAAGAAGCAACTTAACCAAATGCAAAGGCACCCTCATTCGTAAAAGAAACTTTGCTAAAGCTCAAAGTACACATCGCACCTCACACAATAATAGTGGATGACTTCAACACCCCGCTCTCTAAAATGGATCGTTCAGGAAAGCAGAAACTAAAGAGAGACACAGTGAATCTAATTGAAACCTTGGACCAAATGGAACTAACAGATATATATAGAACATTTCATCCTGGAGCAAAAGAATACACCTTCTTCTCAGCACCTCATGGTACCTTCTCCAAAATCGACCATATAATTGGTCACAAATCAGACCTCAACAGATATAAGAAGATCGAACTAATCCCATGCCTCCTATCAGATCAGTATGGAATAAGGGTGGTCTTCAATGGCAACAAAAACAACAGAAAGCCCACATACACATGGAGGCTGAACAATGCTCTACTCAATGATAACTTGGTCAAGGAGGAAATAAAGAAAGAAATCAAAGACTTTTTAAAATTTAATGAAAATGAAGGCACAACATACCCTAATTTATGGGACACATGAAAGCGGTGCTAAGAGGAAAATTCATAGCCCTGAGTGCTGCCAAAAAGAAATGGGAGACAGCATACACTAGCAGCTTAATGGCACACCTGAAAGCCCTGGAAGAAAAAGAAGCAAATACACCCAAGAGGAGTAGAAGACAGGAAATCATCAAACTCAGGGCTGAAATCAATCAAGTAGAAACAAATAAAACCATACAAAGAATCAACAAAACTAGGAGTTGGTTCTTTGAGAAAATCAACAAGATAGATAAGCCCTTAGCCAGACTAGCCAGAGGGCACAGAGACAGTATCCAAATTTAAAAAATCAGAAATGAAAAGGGAGAGATAACAACAGAAACTGAGGAAATTCAAAAAATCATCAGATCCTACTACAAAAGCCTGTATTCAACACAACTAGAAAGTCTCGAGGAAATGGACAATTTCCTTGACAGATACCAAATACCAAAATTAAATCAGGATCAAATAGACCATCTAAATCGTCTTATAATCCCTGAAGAAATAGAAGTCGTCATTGGAAGTCTTCCAACCAATAAAAGCACAGGTCCAGATGCTTTGAGTGCAGAATTCTATCAGACCTTCAAAGAAGACCTAACACCAATACTCTTCAAACTGTTCCACAAAATAGAAACAGAAGGAACACTACCCAACTCGTTCTATGAAGCCACAATTACACTAATACCAAAAGCACACAAAGATCCGACAAAGAAAGTGAATCTCAGGCCAATCTCTCTTATGAATATCGATGCAAAAATACTCAATAAAATTCTTGCCAACCGTTATCCAAGAACACATCAAAATGATCATTCACCACGATCAAGTAGGCTTCATCCCAGGGATTCAGGGATGGTTCAATATAAGGAAATCCATCAATGTAATCCACTATATAAACAATCTCAAAGAAAAAAACCACATGGTCATCTCATTAGACGCTGAGAAAGCATTTGACAAAATTCAGCATCCTTTCATGCTAAAGGTCTTGGAAAGATCAGGAATTCGAGGCCCATATCTAAACATAGTAAAAGCAATTTACAGCAAACCGGTAGCCAACATCAAACTAAATGGAGAAAAACTTGAAGCAATCCCACTAAAATCAGGGACTAGACAAGGCTGCCCTCTCTCTCCATATCTTTTCAATATAGTACTTGAAGTTCTAGCTAGAGCAATTAGACAACAAAAGGAGGTCAAAGGGATACAAATTGGAAAGGAAGAAGTCAAACTATCACTATCTGCAGACGATGTGATCGTATACTTAAGCGATCCAAAGAACTCCACCAGAGAACTCCTACAGCTGATAAACAACTTCAGCAAAGTGGCCGGATATAAAATCAACTCAAGCAAGTCAGTAGCCTTCCTATACTCAAAGGATAAGCAGGCTGAGAAAGAAGTAAGAGAAATGATACCCTTCACGATAGCCACAAACCATATAAAGTATCTTGGTGTGACTCTAACCAAACAAGTGAAAGATCTGTATGACAAGAACTTCAAGTCTCTGAAGAAAGAAACTGAAGAAGACCTCAGAAGATGGAAAAATCTGCCATGCTCATGGATTGGCAGGATTAATATAGTAAAAATGACTATCTTGCCAAAAGCAATATACAGATTCAATGCAATCCCCATCAAAATCCCAACTCAATTCTTCATAGAGTTAGAAAGAGCAATTCAAAAATTCATCTGGAATAACAGAAAACCCAGGATAGCTAAAACTATTCTCAAGAGTAAAAGAACCTCTGGGGGAATCAGTATCCCGGACCTCAAGCTGTACTACAGAACAATAGTGTTAAAAACTGCATGGTATTGGTACAGTGACAGGCACGTAGATCAATGGAACAGAATTGAAGACCCAGAAATGAATCCACACTCCTATGGTCACTTGATCTTTGACAAAGGAGCTAAAACCATCCAGTGGAAAAAAGATAGCCTTTTCAACAAATGGTGCTGGCTCAACTGGAGGTCAACATGCAGAAGAATGCAAATTGACCCATTCTTGTCTCCTTGCACTAAGCTCAATTCCAAGTGGATCAAGGACCTCCACATAAAACCAGACACACTGAAACTAATAGAAGGGAAACTAGGGAAGAACCTTGAACATATGGGTACAGGGGAGAATTTCCTGAGTTGAACTCCAATAGCTTATGCTCTAAAATCAAGAATTGACAAATGGGTCCTCATTAAATTACAAAGTTTTTGCAAGGCAAAAGACACTGTCAAAAAGACAAAGTGGCAACCAACTGGGAAATGATCTTTACCAACCCTACATCCGACAGAGGGCTAATATCCAATATATACAAAGAACTCAAGAAGTTAGACTCCAGAGAGGCAAGTAACCCTATTAAAAAATGGGGTACAGAGCTAAACACAGAGTTCTCACCTGAAGAATATCTAATGGCTGAGAAGCACCTAAAGAGATGTTCATCATCCTTAGTTATTAGGGAAATGCAAATCAAAACAACCCTGAGATTCCATCTCACACCAGTCAGAATGGCTAAGATCAAAAACACAGGAGACAGCAGTTGTTGGCGAGGATGTGGAGAAAGAGGAACACTCCTCCACTGCTGGTGGGATTGCAAGCTGGTACAACCACTCTGGAAAGTAGTGTGGCAGTTCCTCAGAAAACTGGGCATGACACTCCTGGAGGATCCTGCTATACCACTCCTGGGCATATACCCAGAGCCTTTACCTGCATGCAATAAGTACACATGCTCCACTATGTTCATAGCAGTCTTATTTATAATAGCCAGAAGCTGAGAAGAACCCAGATGTCCCTCAACGGAGGAATGGATTCAGAAGATGTGGTATATTTACACAATGGAATACTACTCTGCAATTAAAAACAATGAATTCACGAAATCCCTAGGCAAATGGTCAGAACTTGAAAATATCATCCTTAGTGAGGTAACCCAATCACAAAAGAACACACATGATATGCAGTCACTTATAAGGGGATATTAACCCAGAATCTCTGAATACCCTAGACACAATTCGCATATCAATAGATTTCCAAGAAGATGGAAGGAGAGACCCCTGGTCCTGGAAAGACTGGATGTAGGAGAATGCCAAGACAGAGAAGCGAGAGGGGGTTTAATGGGGAAAAGAGGGAGGGAAGGGGTCTTATGGGACTTTCGGGGAGGGAGGAAACGGGAAAGGGGAAATGATTTTGAATGTAAATTAAAAAAAAACTTAAAAAATAAAATAAAATTAAAAGAAAAAGAAGCAACTTAAAGGAGGGAGGATATTAGGATCCCAGTCTCAATGGAGAGGATGACGGGCTTTGGGCTCCATCTAGTGGTCATAGGTTGTAGAGTGATTTTGCTACATTTCAACCTACCAGGAATCAGAGATTACAGTCCAGAATGGAGCCAGCTTTAATCCTCTATTCCTGTACCTATATTCCTGTATCTGCAGGCTAGGTCCCACGTCCAAAGGATTCACATTTTCTATCATCATCATCGTCCTCTCAAGTTCAAAGATATGGACCTACAGGGGACATTTTATGTTCAATCCACCATATAGGGGAAACTAGCACACAGATACTCAGTTTATCCTTTTCTCTCATAAATTTGACGTCTCATATTTTTGTTCGAAGTATGCATGATGCCAGGTCATCTTTTCTGGATTTTATAAGAACTAGGATAGTGGTTTTGGTCATATCCACTTTATTTTCTAAGGATCATCTCTATCTCTGTATCTGTCTCTCTGTGTCTCTGTCTCTGCCTCTGTCTGTCTGTCTGTCTGTCTGTCTGTCTGTCTCTCTCTCTCTCTCTCTCTCTCTGTGTGTGTGTGTGTGTGTGATATGCAGATTATCTGGATGACTTCTTTAGTTTGTTTGGATCAGAAGTGTTCCTGAGAAGAACATCAGATTATCTTGTGGATAAAATCAGCCTCTGGTTTTTTTTTTAAATATAATTTAACTTATTTATATCTTTATGTAAATTTGTGTTTTATCTGCATGTGTGTCTGAATGAGTGTGTCAGATCCCCTGGAACAGGAGTTGCAGACAGTTGTGAGCTGCCATATGGATGGTGGGACTTGAACTTGGGTCCTCTGGAAGAGCAGCTAGTGCTCTTAACTGTTGAGTCATCTCTCCAGATCTCAGCTTGTTTTTTATTCTATAGTACTCTATGGGAAATACCACTGAAAGCTGGGGTATGTGGTTGCCTTAGATTTTTGTTTCTGCTCTCAGTAAAGTCTACCTTCACCATCATGATAAGTTTCTTTGTTCCTATATCTGTGAGATGTGTTGACAAAAGCAAACATGACAGGCTTGAAGTTGGGCCCTGCTTTCTCCAGGCCAAGATACATAGCTCCCAATATGATTTTGTCAATTATGTTGTCAAAGAGCTGGTTCATATGAGGGAAGATTTTTTTCTGAGAAGAGTATGAATATTCTTAAAGATATTCCCTGATTACATTTATCATTCATAGTAAGCTTAAAGCACATTCATAATTACTCTAGAATTATTCTGAGTAAATATGCAATCTATTGCATATATTTTTAAAGAGACTAACAAAAATAATGACTCCATTAGTAGTTAAAGACTGTAATCATGTTGTATGGGCATATATTTTACATGTAAGGCTAAAAATACCCCACATAGATAACAAATAGAAATTAACTTTGGTGTACTTGGGAAAATTTTGTATTGCTATGACTAATGCCCAAAGAAAAATTACATGAATGGTTTAAATTATAACCATTCTTTAAAAATAATATCCTTGTTAAAATGGAAAACACAAAAGGTAAGAAGTAATTTTAGCCCAGAGAAGGATGTAGGGCAATCTAACCTTATTAGTGGGAAAGAATTATGTATTCAGTCCAAACCAGAGTTACTGAATAACAAGCCAAACAGCACAAATTGACAATTTGTTCAAGATATGACTGTCAGGAGATAGCATGATATACTCACAGGTGTTTTGAGATTTGGGGCAGTGGGAGCTATAGGTAACCACGACTAATTTTTTTTAGTCCTTCTTACCACCTTTATTGGGAATTTTAGAATTTCTATTATGCAAAAGACCTAGAAGGAGGAAATCTAGTTACAATGGTTGTGAGCAGGTGGCTTGTCAGGAGGCTATATTTGCATACACAATTATACCCTTTGACTTAAAATTTGTATTTTGTTAGGACAACTTGAGGAAAGGCAGATGGACACTGCAGGTGAACAGAGTTTGATCTTCTTGGAACATGGCTCCTAGCCTAGGAGAAACAAACTATTTGAATCATGAAATGTTTATTGAATCCCACAGGAGGGTTGATTTAGAACACTTAGTATTTAGTCCTCCATTCTACTCTCTGCATGCTGCTTAACCAAGAAAGAGGTTTCTTTAATATATGATTAAGTACAGATATGTAAGCAAAATGTCCAATGTGCTGAAGGTATACTTCATATTTAAAATAAATATGGCAAAAAGAAATATGTAGTGGATAATGAGAAAGCACATAACTGGTCAAAGTGCTGAGAGTAAGTGACCGTGAGTGTTTAGCCATAGTTGAAACAGCTACATGATACTTCTGCCACCTAAGGGAACATTACAAAAGAAGGAGTCAAAAGAATGTAAGTAAGATCTGGAGGACAAGGAAGAAAGCTCTGAAATGTTCTCTGAATGCAGCATGGCCTTATGTACATTGCACAGCTGTGGTTACCTGTACAAGACTTGTACTAGATCAAGCCAGTAAGAACTCCAGCGTTGATTGGGGATGGGATTCTGAAGTGCCACTCCTAGCTGAGGAGCTATTGTCATTTGATTGCAGTTGGGAAAGGGATTGCCACTTTTATTTTGGAATATGGTTGCTAGTAGATTGGCCATGCTTCATGGACAGCTCAACGTCTATGTGCAAATGGCCAGCACTCATTGGATTCATTGAGTTATTATTATTATTTTTTTTTTGGTTTTTCGAGACAGGGTTTCTCTGTATAACCCTGGCTGTCCTGGAACTCACTCTGTAGACCAGGCTGGCCTCGAACTCAGAAATCCGCCTGCCTCTGCCTCCCAAGTGCTGGGATTAAAGGCATGCACCACCACTGCCCGGCTCATTGGGTTATTTTTAAAGGAGGATATGGAAGTGGGAGGGAGATGTATTGGAGTTGAGAAGAGTTTGAGAGGGAAGGTGAGCATAGATTATGATCAAAACATCATATATCTGGATGTACTGTATGGGAGAAGAATAAATATTAAAATAGAGAAAAATGCATCATACATATGGATGAAACTTTCAAAGAGTAAGTAAAAATATTTGTCAAAAAATATGTGGAGGGGCCAATGAAATGTCTCAGTGTGTAAACATGCCCGTTGTAAAGTCCAATGAATTGGATTCAATCCCTGCAGTTCACATGGTGGAAATCTACTCCTGTATGTTGTCCTCTGACATCCATATCTACATACATGTCCATTCACACACACTTATAACTCCTACCTCAACACCAAAAAATAAATAATTGTTGAAGATGTTTGCATTTGAGTTTATCATGAATGTATGTGTATGTGAGAGAGGGGGGGGTCTATTTAGGGGATGTATTGGTATTAGCAGGAGGGAGAGAAGTGACTGGGCTGATAATGGGAATTGGAAATCCTAGTTTGCTCTCCTATGTTCTGTACTTCCTCACTGTGGAAAAAGAAAACAATATCTAACCATTCAAATCTGTTTTTCTTTTGGATTGAATGCATTCCTTATTTCCATTCAGCTACCATGCTATATATCACCATTACTCACCTTACCCTTGTGCATTACTTGCTATTTTACAAGAAGGGGTCAGATGTAATAATCCATTACTATCTCTTAATAATTATCCTCATTTACAGATGAGAAGTTAAGGCACAGGGAAATAAGGTATCCTACTCAATATAAAAAAACTCATCAGTAATTATGTTGACATTTCAACATCCTTCTAGCTGGGTATGCTTTCCCACATGTCATTGGTTAAAGTGAACTGTATATAATCATACCAATGAGAAAATGCAGATTACTGCATCAGAGGATGTTCTTTAATACAAGGGTTTGTAATGTAGCCTTGAATTAACTATGTAGCTCAGGCTCACCTCAAACTCATGATCCACTTGCCCCAGCTTTGTGAGTATTAGGATTATAAGCATACACCACTACATGCACCTAGGGGCTCTTTCATGTTAACTCATTTAATACTTACAACAGTTCCAGATGGCAGAAAACAGTGTTGTTCCCATTACAAGATAAAGAAAGCAAACTGGTAAATAGATTGCTTAAATGAACACAGCTTCAAAATAGCAAGAACTGAGATATGAAACCAGGGACTCCTGGAGACTGTCTTTTCAGGAGGGGAGGTTGTTTGAGAAAGCATTTCTCTGTGTAGTGTTGGTTTTTCTGGAATTTGCTCTGTAGACTAGGCTGGCCTCAAACTCAGGCATCCGCCTTTCTTTGTCTCCAGAGTGCTGGGATCAAAGTCATGTGCTACCACACCTGGCTTTGAGACTGGGTCTTAAACTGCTATGCAATATTATATTTTGTGGGCCATCTCAATTTTCTGAAAATTCTGAACTAGGTGTGTGGAGTGCAAACAACTGGTTTCCAGAGAATATTCTGTCACTGATAAAGTTTTTATCTTTTCTACTCTGGGCCTGTTTCCATTTCCAGGAAATAGAAACCTTAGACCAATTGAACTCTGAAGTCCTTTCAGTAACAAATTGAACTGGAAAATTGTCAATAACTATTTAAAACAGAAAACAGCATTATTAAAGGTGTTGAAAAGTGTTTTAGAAATAGCCATGTTCTGTAGATTTTATGATAATGAGATACATAAGGGGGAACCATCTCTCTCTCTCTCTCTCTCTCTCTCTCTCTCTCTCTCTCTCTCTCTCTCGGAAATGAGGCAAGCATTAACTACTATTAAAGAAATACTGGTGTTTGGGTTAAGTTCTTTGAATTCTTACTGTATATACCCATGATGCTCATTTTCCTATAGATATATGAAGATACTGGTAATATGGAAATTTTACTCCTAAAATAACACCCTTTAGACTTGATGCCATTGTTGGCTTAAGCAAAAGATTACTAGCCCCCAACCCACCCAGACTACCCTTTGCCAGCATCAGCTCTTTTCAATATTCATAGACAACTAACTAGAGGAAAATCATAGGTGGTTGCCATGGATTCTAAAGGCAAAGCAGCTTCTGCCAAAGCTGCTTCTTTTTGTTTATTTTTTGATCTTTATGTAGCTAAGGACATGAGAGCTACCTTGAATTCCTGTTCTTCCTTTTTCTACCACTTTCAAGTGCTGAGATTACAGGTGTGTTCTGCCATCCCCAGAATAGACAACACTGTTTGAAACCCTTTGTGCCAAATGTTTGCCATTATAAGTCTAAATAAATTAGAGATGACACTGCAACCATTTCCATCTTTACCAGAGGGATTGCTTGTCCCCTGGTGTTCTGGCAAAGGGATAGTTGTGACTGGTGCTTCAGGGAAAAGCTGTGTTTTTTCCCCAAACATAAACATGAATGACTGATTATTCTATGAAGAAGGTATGTGGTTGGTCTGATGGTTTCTGATTGGTCAAAAATGTATGACTATTACTGGTCCAAATGTATCTTCTTGACATATATAAACAGGGTGCTCAGGCTCTCAGTGAGATGATTCTGCCTGCCCTGGTATTGCAGCATGATACCAGGTAAGTCTTTTTTGGCTTACCTTTAATAGTGTGGGCTGAGCTGATAACACTCCAGAGCACAGAGAGCACTAGTAACAGCAGACAGAGCAGAACAGCCGCAGCTGAGCATTTAGTAGGCCACAGTATAAAAGCAGCAAGGCAACCATCACTTTTCAACTAAAGAGACAGTGATGGTCTTGGTGGTGGGCACAGTAGCAGACATATCAAGGGCAGTGGACACTGAGCTTCTAAATGGTCTAATTCCAAATTTTCATTTGCTCCTGTATGGCTCCAATGGCCTTGTCGAATCCCTGTCAGAGTCTCCAGGTGCCCCTAAAGGGTCTTGATGGAGAAACCATGCTACACATGCACACACACACACACACACACACACACACACACACACACACATTCAGAGTGTTGTAGCTGTGTGACAGGAGTCAGATATTCAGTTGTTTGGTAGCTGAAGAATCAGCTGAGCAGTTTAAGACTGGGCAGGGCAGTAGGAAGACCGGCAGGAAAGAGAGAGGACAGAGAGCCAAGACTGAGGATAAAGGCTATAAAGAATAACAAAGGAAAAGCTGCAAGTCCTGGTTACCATAATAATTCCCGAGTTTTCATAATTTCAGGGACAAAGATGTCAGATCCTTGGCTGGGAGCCATAGCATAGGTTGTTGCCAATAGTCCTGAGGCACTAAAGATGCAGATACCTAAGGGCAGTTTGAGGACTTAATACTAGGGGTGCACTGGCTCCAACATCTGCCTGACTACTGCTGCTACTGCAGCAAAACACCCAACTGAAAACTGCTGCAAAGCAGCACTTGAAGAGTTTGTCTATACACAATTTCTATTTTTCCTTTCTAATACTTTTGAGATTATATTTTAATTATAATAGTTCTCCCTTTACTTTTCTTTTCTCCACGCCTTCTCATATACCCCCACTGTTCTCCAAATTTATGGCTTCCTTTTTTCTTTTTCTTTTTTTTTATATATCATAAATATAACTTACTCAGTCTGTAAAATGGCTACCTGTGTGCATGTTTTCAACATTGATGCACTTCCCTGAGGATGACCTCTTCAACTCCCTGCTTTACTCTATTTCCTGTAGTTCTTTGAGCAGGGTTGAGGCTTTGTAGACTGTTCTTTGTTCAGGTTGGTATATTTTTTGGTGTCATCCTTGTTCAATTTATGTTTGAACTGCCACAGTGGTGAGATGCTAGTGTTCCACTATGTTCATTGCTTCCATATTTGTGATAGCCAGAAGCTGGAAACAACCCGGATGTCCCACGACAGAAGAATGGATACAGAAAATATGGTTCATTTACACAATGGAATACTACTCAGCTATTAAGAATGAGGACATCCTGAGTTTTGCAGGCAAATGGATGGAACTACAAAATATCATTCTGAGTGAGGTAACTCAGACCCAAAAGGACATGCATGGTAATAAGTGCATATTAGCAAAAAAGAAAGAAAGAAAGAAAAAAAAGTACAAAGTACCTCAAAAAGGTCAACAAGCTGAAGTGCCCAAGTGAGGTTGCAATCACTAGTGGGGAGGGAGGGAAAGTGGAAGGGGCAGGAGAAGCGGGGAAGGGGGGAGAAGGGAGCCTGATCTGGTATTGAGCAAGGGAAAGGGACTGAAGCCCTGAGGGCCAACAGAAAGAATGGAAACAGCAACCTCGGGAGATAGGAGGTTGGGGGGACCCTCCAGAATGCACCAGAGACCTGGGAGGTGAGAGACTCTTAGGACTCAAAGGGAGGGACCTTAGATGAAATGCCTGACAGTAGGGAGAGGGAACTTATAGAACCCACCTCCAACAGGAAGACAGGGCATCAAATGAGGGAGGGGGGCCATCCGACAGTCACAACTCTGACTCATAATTGTTCTTGTCTGAAGGAATTACAGGGATGGAAATAGGGAGGAGACTGAGGAAAAAAAGGTCCGGTGAAAGGCACAAAGTGGGATCCAGCTCAAGGGGAGGTCCCAAGGCCTGACGCTATTACTGAGGCTATGGAGTGCCCACAAAAAGGAACCTAGCATGACAGCACTCCAGAAGGCCCAAACAAGTGGCTGAAATAGTCAGATGAAGATATTTATACCCAACCAATGGACAGAAGCTGCTGACCCCTGTGGTTGAATTAGGGAAAGCTGAAAGAAGCTGAAGAGAAGGGCGACCTTGTAGGAGGACCAGCAGTCTCAATTAATCTGGACCCCCAAGATCTCTCAAACACTGGACCACCAGCCAGGCAGCACACACCAGATGATATGAGGCCCCTAACACACATACAGTAGAGGACTGCCAGGTCTGTGTTCATTCAGAGATGATGCACCTAACCCTTAAGAGACTGTAGGTCCCAGGGAGTTTAGACGTCAGGTGAGTTGAAGGGTGGTGTGTGGGGTCATCCATGTGGAGACAGGGGGTTGGGAAGGAGGTATGGGATGTGGAACAGTTGGAGGGTGGATGGGGGGGGGAGGAATAAAATATAGAGTGCAAAAAATAAATTAATTAAAACGTATTCAACAAAATAAAAGGTGACATAAATAAACCATGGAATTAATAAAAGTGAATATAAATAAATAGATGAAGGAAATAAGAAAGTCAATATAGGATATAGAAGAGAAATTCAAGTGCATGAAAGAAACAGATACACTAAAACAACCCCTCATATTTAAAATATTTTATTTAAAAAGTTTTCATACAATGTATCTATATTTTAATTATCTTTTATTTTTTGAGATTATAATATAATTAAACAATTTCACCCTTCTCATTGTTCCTTCCAAGCCCTCCAATATACTCCCTTTTGGTCTTTAAAACTTATTTTTATTAATTGTGTTACATGCACACACACACACACACACACACACTCTCTCTCTCTCTCTCTCTCTCTCTCTCTATATATATATATATATATATATATATATATATATATATATATATATATATACCTATATGTGTAAATATAGAATAATGATAGCTGTACGTATTCTGTATTTTTCAAGAATGACCACTTGCTATTGGATAACCAATTGGTATGCTTTTCCTGGGAAGGACTAACCCATTTTCAACTTTTCTTAGTTGCCTATAGTTCTTTGTGTGGGATTGAGGCCTTGTGGTGTTTCCCACTCCATGTTAGCTGTTTTTGTTCTTGTTTAGTTGAACATAGACATTTTCTTAGTGAGGGTGAGGACTACACTTACCTGCGGATATAAGGATAAATATTTGTTATGTACTTAGAAATTCTACTAGCTTAGTAAAGTGACAGTTGTAGGTTCTACTCCAAGATTCATGACTTCACTAACCCTGGCTATTTGGCTACATTTGTAATACCAGGTATGATCTCTCTCTTGTTGAACAAATTTTTTTATCTTCATCATTATCATCATCAATTCACTTTACATCCTGTTCACTGCACTCTCCTAGTTACCCCTCCCACAATTCTTCCCCCTCCTCCCTTCCCTTCTCATTTGAGTGGATGGGGCCCCTCCTGGGTATCCCCCTCACCCTGGCACATCAAGTCTCAGTGAGGCTAGGCATATCCTCCCCCACTGAGGCCAGACGAGGCAGCCAGCTAGAAGACCATATCCCACATACTGGCAACAGCTTTTGGGATCACCTCTGCTCCAGTTATTCAGGGCCCACATGAAGACCAAGCTTCATACGTGCAGGGAGGCCTAGGTCCAGCCCATATATCGGTTGAACAAATCTTAAGCCCATTTAGAGAGCTATTGGTTACTGACAAAGTATGAGTGTCACGACTGCGCCCTTAGGGTTATCATGACATGTTGGTCATTTTTATGGTTCATAGGAATTCTACCTGGGTAGGAGTGGTGGTTGCTTCTAAGATTTAAAGGATATAGTGTCTTCAGCAATAGAGACTTATCTTTTAACTCCAGTGGGCAACCAAGAGCAATAGCAATAGCCTATAATATTTGCAAGTCTTTTGGACAAAGCTGACCAACAATTCAATAGACAGATTCTCATGCCTGGTGTTGTGTTTTTTTTCTTTTTTTGGGTTGTGAGATAGTCTTTCTTGGAGGAATCCCTGTCAGCTCAAGTAGGTAAACTTCATTTAAACTATATGTGTATATTTATATACTTTCTTAAATATAGATATTTTAGGTGATATGTTTCTTTTAGGCGATCAGTTTCTTATGACCTTTTCAGACATCCATTGCTATTTACCCTCATTCTGCATTTATCTTCCTCTATTTCTCTATTAGATACTCTGCATTATTCCCATTTTGTAATTTGATTCCTTGTAGTTATACTAAGATGTATACTCATATCTGAAGATTTGGAACTAGGAACCACCAATGAGAGAGAACATGCGGCATCTATTTTTCTTGGTCTGGGTTACCTCACTTAATATATTTTATTCTAGTCTGGTCCATTTACCTACAAATTTCATGACTTCATTTCCACATTCTCACTATCCATTCAGTCAGTTGAACATGGCTAAACAAATAACTATGAAGTACGATGCCAAGTCATTTAGGCACATGCCAAGGAGTGGCGTAAGTGGTTTTTATGGTATATTTATATTCAGTTCATGTAGATTCTTCATGCTGAGTCCCATAGTGGTTCTCCCTGTAGATTTGGTCCAGCAAATGAGGCCAACCATGTTTTAGTCCCTTGACTCACTCTTGGAGATTTGGCTGGGGTAGGAAAGCCTTTAAGAATGAGGTGACTAGGTTAGGGAAATAGATTGGTATTTGATGGGAAGGAGACTGCACCTGGGGCAGAGCCTACCCCAAAGAAAAGGGTGTCTAAAATGTTCACGGTTGCTTTTTGCCTCAAAAAGTGACATTTATTCAAGAGAGAGAAGAGAAAAAAATGAAACAAAACAAAAACAACACAAAACAAAACAAAACGAAAACAAGATTTCCATCATTTGGCTCCCTTACCTCTCCCCTCCAGCTGTTCCTCAGCCCCCCCCGCCCCAGGACTGAACCATGGACTAGGATCAGGTAGCAGTATAGCCCCTCAAATTAGGGATGTTGTATTCAATTGTGTTCAATTGAAGTGTTGTAGAAAGTCTCAATGTCTCGAAGAGTCCTCTTGTTTTCTTCTGTCATCATGTTAATAGCCACACCCTTACAGCCAAACCGACCACCTCAACCGATTCTGTAGATGTAGTTTTCCCTGTTGGTGGGAAGGTCGTAACTGATGACTAAGGAGACCTGCTGCACATCAATGCCTCTTGCCAATTGGTCAGAGATAATTAATACTCTGCTAGAGCCAGATCGGAACGCCCTCATGGACACATCTCGTTCCTTTTGGTCCATATCTCCATGCATGGTGGAAACAGTGAAATCCCGGGCATGCATCTTCTCAGTGAGCCAGTCCACCTTCCTTCTGGTATTGATAAAGATTACTGCCTGGATGATGGTCAGTGTGTCATACAGGTCACACAATGTGTCAAGCTTCCACCCTCTTGTTCCACATTGATGTAGAATTGGCAGATACCCTCCAGGGTCAATTCTTCCTTCTTGACAAGAATCCGAATAAGGTCTCTCATGAACTTCTTGGTCACCTCAAGGACATCAGAAGGCATTGTAGCAGACAACAAAACTACCTGTGTGTTACTGTTGAGCTTTTGGAATATATCATAGATTTGATCCTTGAACCCACAGCTTAACATTTTATCTGCTTCATCCAGTACGAACATCTTGATGTATTTGAGGGACAGGTATCTCCAGTTAAGCATATCAAACACCCGGCCAGGGGTGCCCACGATGATATGGGAAGCTTCCATTTGCAGTTTCTGCACCACAGCCACACATTGGTGCCCTCAATACAGCCATGACAAGAAGCACCCATGTAGTCTCCTAATGCCATAACCACCTTTTGTATATTGGTATCACTAGGCTTGAATAGTAGTAACAGAGTAGTGTCAGAATTTTATGTGCCCTAGGCACGGAACAGCTTTGGTCACCAAGCCAGGCATTAAGCTAGGACAAACAAAGGACTGTCTTCTGCTCTGCCCCTGATTGATATAAAAACAACACCACAAACAAGGTGCCTCTTTGCCCATTGCCAGGGATGTGTAGTTTTCATTCTTAAAAAGTTCTTGTTGTGTCTTTACTAGCTTTTGGAATTAGAACAAAATGACTTTGCAGAAGGAGTTTGGAAGAGCTTCATCTGTTTCTGTATTTTTTATTAATTTAGGAAATATTACTTGTAACTAGTCTTCAATTTTTTTGGTAGACTTCTTTTTTAAAAACAATTTTTAGAGTTGCTATATTATTCAGTGTCCTCTGGAGGAACAGAATTTACAGAATAAAATTAAGTTCCTGCTGAATACTTTCATTAGTTTTTTTTCACACTCTTTGATTGAGTGGCTCAATTCTTCTACTGCTTTATCTTCAAGTCTTGATAATTTGACTTGTACTTTATCTATTCTACTGGTAAAGTTACTCTCTGTGTTGTCTAATTATGTCATTGAAAATTTCAATTCCACCTCATTTCAGCTTGAGTCTTCTTCAGTATTTGTATCTGAATTATTGAATCCAGTTTCAAGTTCTGAATTGTCTTCATTATTTCATTCAGTTATATATTTGTGCTTTCTTAGTAATCACCGGGGTGTTTATTATTATCCTTTATAATTTCAATGGGTTGTTATTCATGTCGTCTTTAAACTCATTGAATTCTTTGATAAAGTTTAAGATTGCTCATTTTTCTTTTTTAAAGATTTATTTTAATATATATTAAATAATATTCTATCCGCATGTGCACCTGCATGCCAGAAGAGGGCATCAGATCACATTATAGATGGTTGTGAACTACCATGTGGTTGCTGCAAATTGAACTCAGAACCTCTAGAGGAGCAACCAGTGCTCTCTCCAGTCCCAAGGTTGTTCTTTAAGTTCTGTGTCCTGTAGTTCATGTAGGAAATTCTCATTGGAGGGCATTTCTTTAGGACTAGTGGATTTGCTGAGAGACATGTTTTTGCAATGTCACCTTGGTGTGTTTGATGTGAAAACAGAGCTTCCCTTTGTTTGGAGCAGGGCAGGGGCTGAGTGTACAGAGTTAGTGAAGCTAGAGGAAACCAGTGAATTTGCTGGATGATTGGACCCAGGCCATAAGAAGCTGGTTTGCTAGCTGCATGTCTGGAGGAGAAAGGCCTGCAGGTATACAGATGGCAGAGTGGTGGATCTTGTTGCGGTAATTTGGATCTGACATGCCATCAAAGACCCATGTGTTAAACTCAGTTTGCTTAGTTTGATGCTAATGAACAGGTGGGAACTAAAAGATAGGGCCATATAAGAAGTTATGTTCATCATCCTTAGTCATTAGGGAAATGCAAATCAAAACAACCCTGAGATTCCACCTCACACCAGTCAGAATGGCTAAGATCAAAAACACAGGAGACAGCAGTTGTTGGCGAGGACGTGGAGGAAGAGGAACACTCCTCCACTGCTGGTGGAATTGCAAGCTGGTACAACCACTCTGGAAAGCAGTCTGGCGGTTCCTCAGAAAACTGGGTATGACACTCCCGGAGGATCTGGCTATACCACTCCTGAGCATATACCCAGAGGCTTTACCTGCATGCAATAAGGACACATGCTCCGCTATGTTCATAGCAGCCTTATTTATAATAGCCAGAAGCTGGAAAGAACCCAGATGTCCCTCAACGGAGGAATGGATTCAGAAGATGTGGTATATCTACACAATGGAATACTACTCTGCAATTAAAAACAATGAATTCACGAAATTCCTAGGCAAATGGTCAGAACTTGAAAATATCATCCTTAGTGAGTCAACCCAATCACAAAAGAACACACATGGTACGCAGTCACTGATAAGGGGATATTAACCCAGAATCTCTCGGAATACCCTAGACACAATTCGCATATCAATCGATTTCCAAGAAGATGGAAGGAGAGACCCCTGGTCCTGGAAAGACTGGATGTAGGGGAACGCCAGGACAGTGAAACGAAAGGGGGTTGAATGGAGAAAAGAGGGAGGGAAGGGGGCTTATGGGACTTTCGGGGAGGGAGGAAACGGGAAAGGGGAAATGATTTGGAATGTAAATAAAAAAAAAACTTAGAAAATAAAAAAAAAAGTTATGTCACCATAAGCAAGATGGGGATAATGGGATTCTATTCTTTCTCTGCTTCCTGGCCACCACGAAGCAGCTTCTTTTCATGTACTTCCTCTACTCTGATATAATGTCTCAGTATTGATGATCTTCAAAACCATGAGCCTAAATAACTTACCCTGGTTGTGGTATGAATGAGAAATATCCCCTATAGACTCATGGTATTTGAACATTTGATCCTTGGTTAGTGGTACTTTTTGAAGAGGTTGTAGAAACTTTGGGAGGAGGATCCTTTCTGGAGGAGGTAAATTATTGCAGACAGACTTTGTTGAGTGTTTAGGGTCTCATCCCAGTTCCAGTTTGTTTTCTTGGCTTTGTGTTTGAAGTTGAGAATTGTAATCTTTTGCCGGGCGGTGGTGGCGCACGCCTTTAATCCCAGCACTTGGGAGGCAGAGGCAGGAGGATTTCTGAGTTCGAGGCCAGTCTGGTCTACAAAGTGAGTTCCAGGACAGCCAGGGCTACACAGAGAAACCTTGTCTGGAAAAACAAAAAACAAAACAAAAAAAAAAAACCAAAAAAAACCCAAAAAAGAGAATTGTAATCTTTTGACTTTTTCCTGCCACCATACCTGCTGCTTGCTACCATTCCTCCACCCATCCCACAATTCCAATAGATTCTTATCCCTTTGTACTCATAACCCTTCTACAGGATTTTTTGGTCCTGTTATTTTATCCCACAACAGAACAGTAACTAATATAGAAACAGAAAGCTGACTACCTAGTGCATATTAGCAGAGATGTTAGAATTATGATGAGATGACTCACAGATTTTGCTGTTGCATAATTGTATGAGTGCTATTCACCAAGAGAAGAAAAGACAGGAAGCGATGAATTGACTATTCATTTAATAGTTTTGATTACATTGCTCCCTGAATCAATTATTTTCAATTTGCTACAAAGATAATTTGAGGGTCTTTGGAACAGTCTTTTAGAACTTCCATTATTGAGAATTTCCTACCTTCTCTGGCATTTCTCTCATTTTGAGTACTTATACCACATCCATTCCCTCAGATGCACAAACTATTTGTCTTTCCTAAAATAAAATCTCTATTAGTGAGCATTTGTACATTTACTCAAAGTTACTACCCATTTGGAGATTGCCAGTCATATATAGCTTAACGTATTGTATTGAAATTCTATATATTTTTACAAGCCCATTGAAAATGTTACACTCCTAGAAATATTTTAATTTCTCAGTTGTTATGAATATATTTTTACTCTATATGACTATGACATTTTATCTATGATTTTAGTGAAAGTAATTATTAATTCATACAGGTAACTGTGTCTCTC
Source organism: Tokudaia tokunoshimensis (assembly GCA_036184795.1). Taxonomy (NCBI): domain Eukaryota; kingdom Metazoa; phylum Chordata; class Mammalia; order Rodentia; family Muridae; genus Tokudaia; species Tokudaia tokunoshimensis. Next base: position 54,617,475 of record BTHU01000023.1, read on the forward strand.
TGCATAGTCTAAGTTCTTTGTGCCTAAATTAATTCTAGATCTAAGTACTTGTCTAATTAAATGAATTCTTCCACATGTCCTTAAGTAAATGCCTCCTCTTTTTTGAGTCTTAGCAGTAAATTTTGTTCTTCAGTGATTTCATATATGCACCTTATATTTTATTTCTTTTTCTACACACTCGCTCCCATTTTTCTAATGCCCATACTAGTTCTCCTCCTCCCCGCATCTCTTTTTCATGTTTATTAGTTCTAGTTTTATTTACTGTACTGCATAGTTAAATACAGGCCATCTATCTGTATGATCCTGAGTTTGGAACTAACCCTCAGAGTCTAGTGGGCTAACCAGTGGGCACACAACAGAATATCATGATTCCTCCCTTCCCAGAATTTAATAAACAGATCAGGTGTATGTGGCAGGGCCCCTTGAGTCCTTTCTCCATCAATTTCTGACTGCTGGAGAGAGGCAGGTCTTTTGTAGACCCAGTGCTAGCATACAGAGTCATTGTGAGTTGGTGGTTGCCATGCCCCAGCACTGCTTCCTGATTACAAGATGGTATTTGCACCTGTATTTCCCCATCTTTTGGCTCTTACAGTTTTTCTGTCTCCTCTGACTCAAGTGTTTCCTGAGCCTTACGGGGGCAATATAAATGTCTTTTCTATGGCTGAACCCTCAACTATCCTTTATTCTCAACATCCTGAACAGTCATGGGTTTTTGCAATTATCACAATTCACAGCAAGGAGATGTTCTCTGTTTAAGGGCAAGAGTAGTTTCTGTGTGAATATAGACAGATATTCAGGGGATAATTTGAGGCAATGTCAATTCAGCTAAGCAGCCATCTTAGGTTTGTTCCCTCTACATAGGGTCTTTAAATGGGTTTTAAATGAGGTATATAGTATCAGGCATGGATTGTCTCTTGTAAATGAAGACAAAAATCTAATTATGGAGCCATTGATTACCTCCATAACGATGATAACACCATTTCACTAAGGGTTCATCTTGCCTGGCAGATTGATATGATAGTTTGTAGAGTTCATGACTAGGTTAGGCTTTTGACACCTTTGCCCCATCACATCCTGTGAAGCATCATCTGGCACCATAAGAGCAGCCAGCAGGGAGGAAACTTTCATCAATTCTGACTTGATTTATTTATGCTTTGCATCCGTGGTGTCTGGTATCTACAGCAATAGAAACTTATTAACTCTTTCATGTGGGTAGTGAAAGCCTGTATTATTTTTCAGTTAACTGGAGTCTTTCTTTTCTTTTTTTCTTAAAAAAGATTTCTTTATTTATTATATGTAAGTACACTGTAGCTGTCTTCAGACACACCAGAAGAGGGTGTCAGATCTCATTACGGATGGTTCTGAGCCACCATGTGGTTGCTGGTATTTGAACTCAGGACCTCCGGAAGAGCAGTCAGTGCTCTTAATGGTTGAGCCATCTCTCCCGCCCCAACTAGAGTCTTTCTTATCAATGCCTCCTTCTGAGGTGTCCCACATTTGGCTGTTTTAAAAATACTATGTATTCTAATTTTATTAATTTTAATTTTATGTAATTTTATTTTATGTGTTTTGTCCATCTGTATGTGCACTATCCACATACATATACAAGTCTGATGCCCACAGAAGCCAGAAGAGGGTATCAAATCTCCTGTAACTGATGGTTGTGAACTACCAGGTGGGTGCTGGATACTGAACCCAGGTCTTCAGAAAAAGCAGCACATGCTTTTAATTGCAGATCTATCTCCCCAGCTCCAGTCATAGGATTAAAAAAAATACCCATTGCTTCTAGAGCCTGCATTGTCTGGTTTTAGTTATCTTTACCTTCAAATTCTCTTATGTTTTTAAATTATGTTACTAGATACCAGGTTACCAAGTATTTTTTTTTATCATACTCCTTTCGTATTGTTTGACCCTTCCTAATTCGTATTTACTTGTCTTCTCTGTTCTCCATCATATTTTCTGTCTCAATATTTTTGGTCCCCAAATATCTTTTACCTACTATGTAGTACTCTCTGTCTTGCTCTATACATTCCCTCTCCCTACTGTTGGGCATTTCATCTAAGATCCCTCACTTTGAGTCCTGAGAATCTCTCACCTCTCAGGTTTCTGGTTCATTCTGGAGGGTCACCCCCCCCAACTTATCTCAAGGACTGAAGCCCTGAGGGCCAGCAGAAAGAAGGGAAGAACAAATACTCTTAAATGTTGAGCCATCTCTCCAACCCTAGGCATTTGTGATTATTCATTTGAGAAAAGTCTGTTTAATCCCATAGCCGGCTTTAATTGGATCGCTTAGTTTCTTCACATTTAGTTCTTTGATTTCTTTGTATATTCTAATTATTGATCTTTGACTAAGTGTACAACTGACAAGGTTCCCCCCCACCACCGCCACCATTTTTGGCTCTCTCTTTACTTGATTAACAGATTAGGATCAATCTTTTGAAGAAAGGTAGGGTAAATAAACTCACCTGAAATCGTGAGCTTAACTAGAGAAAGGCAAGAAGATAGGACTAGTGCACAGCCATGCAGCAGTATCAAGGTAACATGTGGAAAAAGATTCCAAGGAGTTGAAGAAATTCTGTACTAAGGCTGCAGGTATGTAATAATAACTTTTCTGTGTCTTTAGAAATCATTCCAGTAGGTAGGAAGGCTATTTGAAATAGTGAATATGCCAGTGTCAGATTAGCAGCATAACCAATATTGCTACTTCTTTATTGCTTTCTGTTTTTTTAAGTTAAATCGCCTCTCTATTTTTCTTAGACATGGTACTCTTCAATACAAAAATGAAAATAAACACACTAATAGAAGCCAGCATTTATTTCCCGAAGACTGATAGAATCCATGCCTGCATATCACTGGGTTTCGGCATTCTAGGGGGTGGGCCTGATAGCAGTGGTCCTGGTTATGGATACTCAGGCAGATATACAGAACTTCTTCCTTTTTCTTATACTTTTCTTGATGGAGGATTCAGTAAAATTTTTGGATAACCCTTTAAAAAGTTCTTCTTTATAATGTGTTATTTATGTTAAGAAATGTGATTTGATTGTTCATTCGTGGACAAAGTATTGGTGATGGGTTTAAGCCTCTCTTAAGTCCCTGACTTAGTGCATAATCCTAGCGTCACTTTTCTCATTTTGAAATGGATACGCGTGAAGTGGCTTCATAAACTATGTGACAAAGATATGCGATGCAAATCTACCTTTAAAGACTTTTCTTGCCTCAAATTTGAAGACTTTTACTTTTTGCTTTTAAACAGTGTTTTTGTTTATTTTTAAAAGTTTTTATACATGTAAACAATATACTCCACTCATATCCACCTCTTCTTCTCCCATTCAACTCCTTCCATATGTTCATATCATGTCTCCTTTCCAAATCTGTGTCTTATTTTTTTAACCCAATTAATGCTATCCAGAAGTGCATGTTTGTAGGGCTGTCCACTGGGGCATGGGCAATATCATGGACTGCACCCACAGAGAAAAGTAACTCTCCCCCTAAAATCATCAGCAGCCGATAGCTCCTCCCCTAGGGATGGGCCTCAGGGGTCTATCCTCCACTTATGCTGAAATTTTAAGTAGCTTGATTTTGTGCAGGTTCATATAGGGAAATGCAGCAGCTGTGAGTTTGTGAGTGCAATACCCATGTCATGCTAGAAGACAGCACTCCTCCCCATCCTTCAGCTCTTTTATTTCCTCAGAGTACACTGGGGAAGTGCTTTGTTTATGAAGAAAGCTTTTAATGGCTTTATTTCTAATAAAATCAGGATGTCAGAATTAGAAAGGTTCTTAATCCTACAGAACTTTGTTAAAAACAGATTTCTGGGCTCTACTCCATATTCAATAAATAATACTTTTGGAGCCTATATCTCAGTTGTATGATTTGATAAGATGGTAGTTTTGTATATTTTAATGGAACACAGACAAGGCTGGACACTGTGCTTAACCATAAAAGACTAGTTAATAGCTCAGTATCCCAGCAATTTTATTCTGGTGGGCTTTCCATGAAGAGGAGAAAATAGATCCAACTCTATCTTTATGTTTTTTCAAGATTGCTGATACTATTATTTTACCTTTACTAAAATCATTATGTAGATATAATCCACACACCATAAAAAACACTCATTTAAACTGTGGAATTCAATACTTTTAAAAATATACTCAAAACCCATTACTATTAACTGAGTTTAGAATATACTTGGCAAACTTTCTTATTTCTGCACCCATAAATACCCATAAATACTCTTACCTGCAACACATCTCCAGGCCCTGGTAACCACTAATAAGTTTTCTGTCTCTATAAACATTGCTATTTTGGTTACTTCATATAAATAGAAGTTAGACAATAATAATTTGAGACAGTGTTTTCATCAATCTTCTTTCACTTAACCCTAACTCAAGGTCTCAGTCCATCATGATAGGAAAGTCATGTTGGCAGGAACATGAGGCAGCTGGCCATATTGCATTTGCAGTTAGAAATCAGAGAGAAATAAATGCATCTACTCCTCTCTCTCCTTTATATTCAGTCTTGTATTCCATCCTCTGGAATAGTGTTGTATGTATTTAAAGTGAGTCTTCTTACCTCAGTGAATCCAATCTATAAAATCTCTCAAAGACATGTCCAGAGATTTGTTTTGATGGTGACTCTAAATCCTATTAGCTTGACATTTAAGAATACCCACCGGAACTCAACCTCTATTTGACTTGACATTCAAACACAATTTGTTTAATATATACCTCCCACTCATTGCCTCTACAGTCTTATGGGCATCTTATAATGAAAAATGCACTCAGCCTACAACCTTTAACAGTTCCAATGTTGTTTACAATTCCAAAATCCAAGTCTTATTAATAAAAATAAAAAGCAAATCACAACCTTCCAATGTATATAGCATAGATTATGCTTTCTCATTCCAAAGGTGGTGACAGGCATAGCAAGAAATGATCACTAAAGTAAGACTGTAATCCAGCAGGGAAAATGGCAAATCATTTAGCCTATGCATTTGGGACTCTTGATGGAATCAACTGTGATCCAAAGTGTTTGGGTATCTATGATGGCTGACTTTGGTCATCAACTTGACTGTGTCTGAAATTGACTAAAACTTAAGCAGCTGGGCACACCTGTGAGAGAGTTTTCTTGATTGGATCATTTGAGGGGGCAAAATCCTCTCTTAATCTGGGCCACACCTTCTGGTGTGGCTATATGAAAGGACACAGGAGAAGGAAGCCCTTTCTTTCTTTCTTTCTTTCTTTCTTTCTTTCTTTCTTTCTTTCTTTCTTTCTTTCTTTCTTTCTTTCTTTCTTTCTTTCTTTCTCTCCCCCTCCCTCCCTCCATCCTTTCCTTCCTCCCTCCATCCCTTCCTCCCTCCTTCTCTCCCTCCCACCTTTCTTTCTTTCTTTCTTTCTTTCTTTCTCTCCCCCTCCCTCCCTCCATCCTTTCCTTCCTCCCTCCATCCCTTCCTCCCTCCTTCTCTCCCTCCCACCTTTCTTTCTTTCTTTCTTTCTTTCTTTCTTTCTTTCTTTCTTTCTTTCTTTCTTTCTTTCTTTCTTTCTTTCTTTCTTTCTCCCGTCTGCTCTCACGCTGGCTGGCAAGTTTGTCTATTCTGCTGCTCAGAATAGCAGCAGACAGGTGGTCCTTTGCTGGTGTGAGAGCCTACTTTTACAGAATCCTCATCTATACTGAAGACCAGCTGAGACATCCAGCCTCGTGGACTGAATAAATATCAGACTTTTGACCTTTTGTCAGGAGCCAGCCAATACTGAACTAGTCAGACTACAGCCTATAAGCCACTCCACAAAATTCCCTTTTAACATATATAGATTTAGTCTATATGTTCTGTTCCCCTAAAGAACACTGACTAATGCAGTATTATAATCATTTCAGTCTGCTTACAGATACATAGCATCTTTTGGGGAGCTGCAGCTTTCCTCTCTAGACATTTTAAATTGTTTCTCCATTATCTTGGGGTCTCTACTATAACTTAAGCTTACCAATTTCATGCAACAGACCCTAAGGTCTTCTTTACAGAAACTCTGATGCTGCCACATATTACTTCCGCTCAGTTGTTTTCAGAAACCGTGATGAAAAGCTCCATGATCCTCTCAATCCTATGTATTCCATGCTTGCAAATCCACAATCATGTGGGTGAAACTGACAAGTTCTACCAGCTCAGTGTGATGCCTTCTTAATGCTCACCCAGGGTAAACATTTCCCAAAGCAGTTGCTTTTGATAAAGGAGCTCCTTCAGGGATATTCTCAATTTGTCTTCTTTCCAAATGAAGTAGTATTTTCACAAAATGAAACTTTCAGTGTGTGGAGTCTTTCACTCAAGTCATCTTTCTGTTGTCTCCATGTAGAGTACCATTTTCTCTTTAATGGCTCTAATTTCATCAACAATTACAGATATTTGTCAACTTTGAACTTCTTGTCTAAAGACTTAAACTTGCTTACACACCTTTCCTTACTACACTCCACATTTTTTTTCTTGTCATTTTGTTCCTTCTTTCTGGTTATTCTAAATCATTCCAAGTTGGCAAAGGAGATCAACCATCACAGTGGTATTTAGAACAAAAGAATTATCCGGCAAAGTTCAGTGTTAGGTCTTTGAACTTTTTGTTTCTCACCCAACTCATCAATATGGCTAAAGTCAATGAGGATAAAGAATGTGTGTAAACACAAAGCTATGTAAATAGGTGTAAGCTTAAATGTAATATATGAGCCAAGAGAAGGTATATAATCAAAGCTCTATAGTCATTGTATCTGGGACTTGGGAAGAATTCAGGATGAAAAGATGCAAGTATTATTCACAAAAGCCAAGTTATGGAGTCAGACTAGGTGGTCATAGATGGATGATAGAGAAGGAAGGTCTCTTTCTCTCTCTCTCTCTCTCTCTCTCTCTCTCTCTCTCTCTCTCTCTCTCTCTCTCTCTCTCTCTCTCCCTTCAGTGGAGTATTATTCAGCCATAAAGAAGAACAAAACTGCAATTTACAGGAAAATGGATGAGACTGGAGTACAACATTTTAAGAGAAATAATTCAGATTCAAAATAATAAATACTACATGTTTTCTCTTATGTGTATAATTTAAACAAAAAGATATGAAAATAGAGTTTAATTAGGAAGTGAGGGAATAAGTAGATATGAGGGAGACAAGAGAGTGTGGAGGGAGGTACATATAATCAAATTCTATTATATACATGTGTGAATGTGTCATGAAACTTATTATTTTGTAGAAATAGAATAATATTAATCATATTTTTAAAAGGTTGAAACTACTCTCCTCCTGCTTCTCCCTGTCAGGCCAGCAGAGGGAGAAGTTGGGGAAGAATTGCCCCACTTTTATAAATCTACCACATTAAGAAGAGACAGTTACAAAGTTACAAAGATAAACCAGGATCAGATTCTAGAGGGGGAAACTTGTATATAATGTTCAGCTGGAAATGACCAGTCTTTTGAGGACCAACTTCTTATTCTCAATAAGGCAGCAAAACATTTTTTCTTTTGCTGCTTCTGTCCTGGGAAAGACCTCTTTGCATTTTGAAGAAGCATGTCTCACTTCTCAGACATGGATCCATCATGTACAGGTTAGCTTCTGGTTCTTGTTTATCTGTTATTGGTAGGATTCTGGGCCAGCATTCATATTGTGTTTTAAAGTTGATTAACTTCTTAAAGATGTCATATCTCCCCAAAGTCTTTGTTTTATCCTATGAAGATTTCTTTCTTTCTTTCTTTCTTTCTTTCTTTCTTTCTTTCTTTCTTTCTTTCTTTCTCTCTTTCTTTCTTTTTTTTCTTTCTTTTTTTTGCCTACTTGTCACTAGGAAGTCTGGACCAATACACATGAGATGGATCCAGGTTGAATACAAGTACTCTCCATCTCTTCTTCCTCTACTCTAGTAGCCCAAGTCATATCCAACATTCAGGCCCTTTCAAGGTCCTACACCCTGTGCCCAGGGACAGTCTTGTGAGTTCTCTGAATCCTAGACTGCCTGTATGCTCTCAAGTCCCCAAATATAACCCATGTAGCAAATTCTGTACACCAGCTCAATCTGATCAGTCCATCTGAGTTGTCCTCTCCAGGATTGGCTCCAATTCCACATCCAATAGCCCAGTCCAGCCTGGTCAGCTCTGATAGCATCAACACACCAATCCAGTTTGGTGAGTTCCCTGAGCCCTGGGTCATCTGTTTTATATCTAAGCTCTAGGCCTAACCAAGGTTTTATTTCTGTGTGTGAATCCAACATGATGAGTCCCTGGAACATCACTTACCTGTGCCAAGCCAAACTCTTGAGGTTTGCCTTGACTGAAAAGCCTATATGCATGCCTAGCCTGAGATACCCTAAAACCTCAAATCAGAAATATACCGATAAAGAAAGTCATGTACATAGGTTTCACCATAAAAAGTCAAACAATATGAAAGACCAAGACAATACATATCTCCCAAATTCCATCAGTTACTATAGAAATGTTCGCTAATGAGAATTACCTACATAAAAAATTTTCAGGACTCATGAACAATCATAATTTTCATCAAAAAATTCAAAGAGTTTAAAGAACACATAGACTTAGTGAACTTAAGAAGGACAGCAAATAAACACCTCAGTGATGTACAAGAAAAGAAAATATATGGCAAGATGAAATGAAAAACTCAATACAGAATTGAAAACTGAATTCAGTAAAAACATAGAAACATTGAAGAGAACTGAAATTGAAATCAAGATGGAACTGAAAAACTCAGTAACTCAGAAGAAATCCTTACAAGGACAATGAATCATTAAGTAGAAGAAAAGTATCAGGACCTGAACAAAAAGTGAAGGAATTAGTTCACACAAGCACTGGGAAAAATTCCATGAAAGATACATGCAGGAACATGCAGGGCTAGCATTAAAAAGATTGAACATTTAAATTATAGGCATAGATGAAAGAAAACAAACTCATGTCAACAACAAAGGCCAGGTTGTCAACAAGCTCACAGATGGAAACTTCCCTGAGGTAAGAAAAGACAAATCCACGAAGATACAAGAAACTCACAGAACATCAAATAGACAGGACCAGAGAAGAAACTCCATGTGACATACTATAGTTAAACATTCAATACTTAGAAAAAAGAAAAGGTATTAAAAGCAGCAAGAAAAAAGCACAAGTCATGTAAAAAGGAAAATACATCAGAAAATAAACTGATTTCTCAATGGAAACTTTAAAAGTCAAATTTTCCCATTTTGTTGGCTGCCGCTTTGTCCTTTTGACAGTGTCCTTTGCCTTACAGAAACTTTATAATTTTATGAGGTCACATTTGTCAATTCTTGATCTTAGAGCATAAGCTATTGGTGTTCTGTTCAGGAAATTTTCCCTTGTGCCCATATGTTCAAGGTTCTTCCCTAGTTTCGTTTCTTTTACATTCAGTGTGTCTGGTTTTATGTGGAAGTCCTTGATCCACTTGGAATTGAGCTTAGTACAAGGAGATAAGAATGGATCGATTTGCATTCTTCTGCATGCTGACCTCCAGTTAAACCAGCACCATTTGTTGAAAAGGCTATCTTTTTTTCCACTGGATGGTTTTAGCTCCTTTGTCAAAGATCAAGTGACCATAGGAGTGTGGATTCATTTCTGGGTCTTCAATTCTGTTCCATTGATCTACATGCCTGTCACTGTACCAATAAAATGCAGTTTTTAAAACTATTGCTCTGTAGTACAGCCAACAAAATGGGAAAAGATCTTTACCAACCCTACATCCAACAGAGGGCTAATATTCAATATATACAAAGAACTCAAGAAGTTAGACTCCAGAGAGCCAAATAACCCTATTAAAAAATTGGGGTACAGAGCTAAATAAAGAGTTCTCACCTGAAGAATATCTAATGGCTGAGAAGCACCTAAAGAAATGTTCAACATCCTTAGTCATTAGGAAAATGCAAATCAAAACAACCCTGAGATTCCACCTCACACCAGTCAGAATGGCTAAAATCAAAAACACAGGAGACAGCAGTTGTTGGCGAGGATGTGGAGAAAGAGGAACACTCCTCCACTGCTGGTGGGATTGCAAGCTGGTACAACCACTCTGGAAAGCAGTCTGGCGGTTCCTCAGAAAACTGGGCTTGACACTCCCGGAGGATCCTGTTATACCACTCCTGGGCATATACCTAGAGGTTTTCCCTGCATGCAATAAGGATACATGCTCCACTATGTTCATAGCAGCCTTATTTATAATAGCAAGAAGCTGGAAAGAATCCAGATGTCCCTCAACAGAGGAATGGATTTAGAAGATGTGGTATATTTACACAATGGAATACTACTCTGCAATTAAAAACAATGAATTCATGAAATTCTTAGGCAAATGGTCAGAACTGGAAAATATCATCCAATCACAAAAGAACACACATGGTATGCAGTCACTGATAGGGGGATATTAACCCAGAATCTCGGAATACCCAAGACACAATTCACGTATCAATTAATTTCCAAGAAGATGGAAGGAGAGACCCCTGGTCCTGGAAAGACTGGATGTAGGTTAATACCAGGACAGAGAAGCGAGAGGGGGTTGAATGGGGAACAGGGGGAGGGAAGAAGGCTTATGGGACTTTCGGGGAGGGAGGAACCGGGAAAGGGGAAATCATTCGGAATGTAAATAAAAAAATATAGAAAAAAAAGTCAAATTTTATGTCGCCCATGTCAACCTTACAGAGAATACTGAAAGCAATACCTCAAATTAAAGAAAGCAGAAACCATAGCTGCTGAAGGAATATAGAATGAAAAAATGAAGCTATAATTACTGAAGCACAAAATAGGAATAAGGACCTCAAACAACAAAATGATCAAAAAACCCAAACAATAAAATGACAATAACCAACACACACCTTTCAATAATAGCTATAAATATCAAGGGCTTCTTCAAAAAAAAAAGACACAGGATTGATTGAGGAATGGACAGGAACCTAGCATAACTGTCCTCCTAGGGCCTCTACCCAACAGCTCACCAAAACAGATCCAGATACCCATAGTCAAACATAAAATGGAACTGTTGAACTTGGAGACTCTTATGGAAGAATAGAGTCAACTAACCTGGATCCTTGGAGCTCTCAGAGATTGAACCACCAACCAAAGTACATTCATGGACTGTTCCTAGGCACATATGTAGCAGATGTGCAACTTGTTCTTCACGTGGGTCTCCTAACAACTGGAGTGGGGGCTGTATCTGAATCTGTTGCCTGTCTGTGGATCCCATTTCCCTAACTGGGCCACTTTGTCTGGTCTCAGTGGGAGAGGATGCACCTAGTCCTACAGTTCAGTGTTGGGAATAGGGTGGGGTAGATGATGATGTTGGGTTGTAAAGTGAATACATAAATTAATTAAAGGATCCACTTTTATGTTGACAGGAAACTCATTTTAGCTTTAAAAACATAAACACTACCTTAAAGTGAAACTATAGAAAAAGTACTCCAATCAAATGAGACTAGGAAGCAAGCAGGTATCGCTATCTTAATATCAAATAAAATTGACTTCAAACTAAAATTATTCAGAAGAGATAAATGGTGTTCATTCTGACCAAGGACTGAGACATTATAACTCTAAGTGTATGTATGTACTATTCCTGGGCACATAAAATTTTATAGTATTGTACTACTGGTATTAAAGGAATAGATCAGCATCAATCTAGTAATAGCAGGTCTCTCAGTACCTCCATTTTCTCCGGTAGACAGAATATCCTGTTTTTAAAAAACAAACAGAGAAACACCCAAATTAAATGACATCATACATTAAATGAACCTAACAGATATTTACAGATTATTCCATGCAAACACCAAAGAATACATATTTTACTTAGTATATTATGAAGTTTCTCTAAATGAGGCCACATACTGGAACACAATGAATTTTTTTAATTAGAAAAATTGAATACCTTTGTGTAACCTATTCTACCTCAATGCTGTATAGCTAAAACTTATACTTAAAAAGAATCTTTAGTAATTATACAAACTCATGGGGATTAAATAACACATTATGCAATGATGAATACTTAACAAAGAAATTAAGGAATAAATAAGGAATTTCTGGAGTGAATGAAAATAAAAACACAACACAACAATCTCTGAGACACAGTAAAAGCATCCACTCCTAAGATGAAAATGCAAAGCTCTGGGATTCTACATTAAAAATCAGAAAGCGTACAAATTAAATTACTTAACAATGTGAATTGTGAATTTGGAAAACAAGAACAAAACAACCCCAAATCCAATAGCTGGCAAAGAATAATAAAAATGAGATTAGAAATTAATGAAGCATGGTCTGTGAATTGTATATTGGCTATTCTGAACTTTTGGGCTAATATCCACTTATCAGTGAGTGCATACCGTGTGTGTTCTTTTGTGATTGGGTCACCTCACTCTGGATGATATTTTCAAGTTCCATCCATTTGCTTAAGAATTTCATGAATTCATGGTTTTTAATAGCTGAGTATACTCCATTGTGTAAATGTACCACATTTTCTGCATCCATTCCTCTGTTGAGGGACATGCGGGTTGTTTCCAGCTTCAGGCTATTATAGATAAGGCTGCTATGAACATAGTGGAGGATGTGTCCTTATTACATGTTGGAGCATCTTCAGATTATATGCCCAGAAGTTGTATAGCTAGGTCCTCAGGTAGTACTATGTCCAATTTTCTGAGGAACCTCCAGACTGATTTCCAGAGTGGTTGTACCAGTTTTCAATCTTACCAGCAATTCTCCACATCCTTCCCAGCATCTGCTGTCACCCGAGTTTTTAATCTTAGCCATTCTGACTGGTGTGAGGTGGAATCTCAGGGTCATTTTGATTTGCATTTTCCTGATGGCTAAAGATGTTGAACATTTCTTTAGGTGCTTCTCAGCCATTCAAGTTAAGAAGAAGGAAGACCAAAGTGTGAATGTTTCCATGCTTCTTAGAAGGAGGAACAAAATACTCATAGGAGGAAATATGGAGACAAAGTGTGGAGTAGAGAGTGAAGGAAAGGCCATCCAGAGACTGTCCCACCTGGTGATTCATCCCATATATAGTCAACAAACCCAGACACTATTGTGGATGCCAGGAAGTACTTGCTGACAGGAGCCTGATATGGCTGTCTCCTGAGAGACTCTGCCAGAGCCTGACAAACACAGAGGTGATGATCTCAGCCAAGCATTGGACTGAGCATTGCGGCGGGGGGGGTCCCTGATGGAGGAGTTGGGGGGGGTCCCTGATGGAGGAGTTGGAGAAAGGACTGAATGAGCAGAGGTGTTTGCAGCCCCATCGGGGAGCAACCGTGTCAACCAGACAGACCCACTAGAGCTCCTGGGAACTGGACCACCAACCAAATATTACACATGGAGTGACCCATATTTCTGGCCACTTACATGGCAGAGGATGGCCTTGTTGGACATCAGTGGGAAGAGAGACTCTTGTGCCTGAGGGGGTTTGATGCCCCAGTGTACGGGAATGCCAGGACTGGAAGGTAGGAGTGGGTGGATGGGTGGGTGGAGGAGCACCCTTATAGGGACAGGGTGAAGGGGGATGGGATAGGGGTTTTCCAGAGGGGAGACCTGGAAAGAGGATAACATTTAAAATATAAAGAAAATATCCAATAAAAGGAAAAAAGAAATTAATGAAATAGAAATAAAGAAAACAATGAAAAGTATCAAGTAATCTAAGAGTTGGTTCTTTGAGATGATTAAAAAACAAACCATTGACTCGATTAACCAAAAGAAAGAAAGATACAATGCAAATTCAAAGAATCAGAGACAAACAAGAAAACACTGCAATAGAAATCAAAGATATTCAGAATATTATAAGGGAATATTTTAAGAACTTACACTGAAATAAATCATGAATATAAAATGAATGAATAGATTTCTGAATTCATCTAAACTACTAAAGTTAAATAAAAAAGAGATCAATAACTTAAATAGATCCACAACAAAAAGGGAAAAGAAAAAAGAAAAAAAAAGGCTTTTGACTGAAAGCATTCCTGTGAAGGCACAGACAGATTCCTGACTATGAAAAACAAGTCAGTAAGCAGCTTCCTCCACAGAGAAAACACAGGCAGTATCATACAGGTGTAGGAAAATACTTCAGGAACAATACTCCATTTGATTAGGAGAAATCAAGACCAACAATTGACAAGTGGTCCTCATAAAAGTAAAATGCTCTTGTATTATATAGCAAAGTGAACAATCGATCTAGTGAAGCGGAAACCCATAGAGTGGGAGAGAATCTTGGACAGCTACATATCTGATAGAGATTGATATCCAGACTAATCAAAGAATTAAAAAAAAGTCAAGAAAAAAAAAAGCAATCCAACTGTTGATATAGATCAAAAGAAGAAATAAAAATGGCCAAGAGACCACCTAAATGCCATTCAACAATCTTAGCAATCATGAAAATGCAAATTAAACCATCTTTGAGATTTCATCTCACCCCAGTCTGAATGGCTAAAATGAACAGCAAAAACAAGAAGAACAACACCCAGACAACAAATGGGAGAATATGGGAAGTGGAGAACCCTTATTCACTGTAGGTGGGATTGCAAATTGGTGTAGCCACTCTAAGCAAAATCATTCTCAAAGAAGTGAAGAATTCTCAGAAAGTTAAAAAATATATCTACCATATAACCCAGCTATAACACTCATTGGTTTATGCTCAAAGGAGTTGATATCTTATTTCACAAATACTAGGTCGTGTTTAATGCTTCTCTATTCATAATAGTTAGGGAATAGAAACAACCTAGATGTTCTTCGACTGGTATATGGCTAATGAAAATATAGCCCATATACATGTATAGACAAACAAAATCATGAAAATGTTCACATAAATAAACAGAAGGAGAAAACATACTGAGTGGACTAACCCAGATTGAGAAAGACAACCACCACATGTTCTCCTTTATTTTTGCTTCTTAGTTCTGAGTTGTCAGATGTAAGTATGTTACCTGAAGTCACAGCAGAAGCTAGGAAAGTAAAAAGAGATCACGAGAGTGTGGGGTTTTATAAGGGGAATGAATGGTAGGACACAGATGCTATGAAGATGGAAAGAGGTCAGGGAGCTTTAACTGGGGGTTCAATACTTTGGGATAAAGAAGTGAGAAATAACACTAAGTACATATGAAATAGCCCAAAGTAATGATACTACTTTGTGTTTACTAACAATTACATTATATAATATATTATATGTAAATATCGTATAATGTACATATCTCAAATAAAGTTATGCCAATTGGGGTGATAATGCTCCCCTAAAGATCATAGACTATCAAATATAAACCCTAGTACCAGTTATGAGTAACCTCCTTTTGAATTGTTGGTCAGAGGAGTTCAAGTAACTTGTAGAACAATAAACTGTTGTTGATGCCCTTGGGTGCTTCCCAGAAGTTAAAGTAAACCCCTGTTGTTGAAGATATGATTATTTCAGACACAGAACTTGGAGAATTAGAGCTGGAGCCGTCCTGGATGCTTCCTCCCTGAGGATGGGCTTTTATACTATCTGAATATACTATGCAAGTGGCAAAGGAAGCAAAGCAATCAATAGTTCTATTCAGCTGTCTACAAGCCACAACAATGGCAAGCAAGGTAAGATATTCCCAAGGTTATACTAGTGACATTTATATTTTGGTAGTATCCCGCAAATGTCTAATTAAATTTAGGCTTGCTCAAAGGAAGAAATTCATGTCTCTTATTATAAACCTGGCCAAGAATCTATGGTTAGTGAGAGGATCTATTACTATTACTTTTCTGAATCAGTATAATCCCTAAATGCATTGTTATTGTAACATGACAAACATAAACCCTCACTGTTCAACAAAGAAGCTTCTTTTTTTTCATTAGAAGACCAATACTGAAAAGCACAACTAATCAAAATGCACAGAACAGATCATTGGATGCCCATACACAGTTGATACACCTATATCATAACAACTGAATAAAAGGCTCAGGGAACATCATGGAAGATGGGGCAAATAGATTGTAGGAGTCAAAGTATCAATAAGTCTGCTTGAAGGCTGTGCCTTCTAGCTATAACAAGGAAGCCACTCACCCATAAGATCTCAATAACATGGCTGTCTAGAAGAGGTATGAACAATTCCAACATCAGTTAACAACTCAGTGTAAATGGAAAAAATATATCATCAGGCTCCACCCATAGACAAGAGCTACAAGCAATAAATGATTGAAAGAGGGATAATTAGTTATCTCCAGGGATGAGCCTCCTGATAGCATATCTAATACCAAGTTGCCAAGCCCTAGAAATATACACATGTAGGCAACATGGAAGGAAAGGAACTCAGTAGGTTATGGGTATTTGCTTTTTTAAAAACTCTATATAACTAAAGAAATGGAGGCTGTGAATTTGAGAAGGAAAAGGGAGGGAGAGTTGTAGACATAGGATGGGCAGGAGAGAGGAGAGGGAGAAGATGTTGTAAACAAATATTTTAAAACAGGAAAGGGACAGATATAAAGTATCTCAGAAACCAGGAGACATATTCTAGAAACTTGCATTCCCTAGGCGATACATAGATAATCAGTATGCAGACTATGACCTGTCTGATCTGACTGTTACTTTACCTACTGGCCGAAGCAGGTTTGCTGCGGAAGGTTACAACAGCCAAATCCTTCTATATATAATAAGTTGTAATCACTACAGAATAGCGTTTACTTTAAATCACTAATGATTTTAATCTTCCGAAGTTTGAGGGATAGAGAAATGCAAGATCCCAATTTGTCTAGGTATTACAGGTCACAGACTGAGGTGAGTTTCCTCATATGCCTCAAGACTCAGCTATGAATATGTCTGGGTTCTGATGAGCTTGGAGGATAGAGATAATCTAGGGGAAGGCTCTGTGCCATCTCTAGGAAAATTTGGGAATTGGGGCTATCCTATATTGTCAACAGTTCTCTCAGAGTGTGATAATCAGAAGAGAAAAGAGTTAATTAGTAGTCTGATTAATACTAAGTATCAGACTTGTCACCTCCTTGATTTTTGACTCTGCAGTTTTGTGCTGAAGCTGCCACAACATCTCTGAATTGATATATTTTCATGATACTACTGTCCAAAATACATAGATTCCAAGACTGTATTATATTTGCTGCTTATAGTCCACATCTCTTGCATTGTGTGTGTGTGTGTTTGTGTGTGTATGAGAGAGAATTCTCCCGGAGGATCCGGCTATACCACTCCTGGGCATATACCCAGAGGCTTTACCTGCATGCAATAAGGACACATGCTCCACTATGTTCATAGCAGCCTTATTTATAATAGCTAGAAGCTGGAAAGAACCCGGATGTCCCTCAACGGAGGAATGGATTCAGAAGATGTGGTATATCTACACAATGGAATACTACTCTGCAATTAAAAACAATGAATTCACGAAATTCCTAGGCAAATGGTCAGAATTGAAAAATATCATCCTTAGTGAGGTAACCCAATCACAAAAGAACACACATGGTATGCAGTCACTGATAAGGGATATTAACCCAGAATCTCGGAATACCCTAGACACAATTCGCATATCAATAGATTTCCAAGAAGATGGAAGGAGAGACCCCTGGTCCTGGAAAGACTGGATGTAGGGGAACGCCAGGACAGAGAAGCGAGAGGGGTTGAATGGGGAAAAGAGGGAGGGAAAGGGGCTTATGGGACTTTCGGGGAGGGAGGAAATGGGAAAGCGGAAATGATTTTGAATGTAAATAAAAAAAACTTAGAAAATAAAATAAAATTAAAAAAAAAGAGTAAGATCATATTGTGAAATTAGAACTGGGCAAAGGAGATACTATCAATTTAGTTCCCAATTTCCATCAAGTTATGCCATCTAACTAGCCATGAGCCTCAGCGGGAGGTCATCATGTCTCCAGGTTTTAAATTATCATGGCTCCAGGTTCTAAATTCATTTTGTAAAACCAGAAAGTCAGTCATTATAGTATCCCAAGTTTAATATGGTATACGGAGGCCCTGAAACACATCCTCCATCAGCAAAGTTGAATAACCTACTTGTGTTATTCATCCAAGTATCTTTGCTTAGAGAGTACATGAGTACAAAGGAATGCGGGCAAAAGTGGGGAATATTAGGGCACAATGTTTTGAATACCCTTCTGTAATACTTTCTCAATTCAAGGTAGGTCTCTCTAGCTCTTGTGGAATTTCTCTTCAGTCAGTTTGAACCACAGACTCAGTGGCCTTTGTCTGTGGAGAGTGCCAACACCACATTTATTCATTCTTTTTGTCTTGTTCTTTGACATCCATTGAAATATACATCCTCTTACTGTTCAGTCAACCACCCCACTGCTATGATAATACAATGGTAATAGTAGCTAAATTGTAAGATAATTGAGTAGGTTACTATTTTCTATACACAAAATTTCATTCTTGTTCTGTCTTAGTAAGGATTAGAATTAGGACATCACCCCATCTCTTGATAGAGACTTAAAATACATTCAACCTCCATTTAGTAGTAAAAAGCATTAGGTTATCTCTGGGGCTCAACTCTTCTTGCAAAGGGCTGAACACATATGTTTCTTATTGGTTTTCTTTGACTTAATTTCCAAAGGCAGTTTGGTCTAATTTGGCTTCTCTTAGATTCAGTGGAGGACATATCCCTTTTAGATTTGGCATATCTTTACAATAGTAATCTATGATTTAGCTCTCCCAGAATTGACAGTAACAGTTCTCATATATCATTTAACTGATCATTAAAATATATTGGTGATGTGTACATTGGTATACTATTTATCAATGAAAAACTGTGTTTAGAGAAATTGAAGGCTTTCTTTAAGAGTTGCAAGAATATCAGGGTACAGTAGTGCATGCTTATAATTCCAGCATTTGGGAAGCTGAGGCATGAGGACTGTAAGTTCACAGACTGCCTTGACTGCATAGCAAGACTTTGTCTCAACATCCCCCTGCCCCCAAATGTTACATAACTGATCATGTCCAGAGTAGAAAACAAAGAATCTCCTGATTACTTTTAATTTTTCTTTATCTAAAATTTGGTAGGAATTTCTATCTGCTTTAGCCTATCCATGCTTGTCATGTCTCTTACCACTTCTAAGAATCTCATGTGTGGAAAAATACAAGTGGCAAAATCCTTGAACACCTTATCCTACAAGAAGTAGAAGACAAAAGAAACACTTGGGTTCTGCTGCTTATGAAGTGACTTGGCCATACTATTGAAATAGGATGTAAGAGATTCTAATAGAGAACAACAATAACAACAAAAAGGCTTCCCTTCTCAAAATGATCTCTGTTTGAATTATTTTGGTAGGGCTTCCAAACAGAATATCACAGATTGGTGTCTTAGCATAAATTATTTCACTACTGTTCTGGAAGCTAAATGTCCAATGTTAAAATGTTGGCTGGCTTAGATTTTCACAAGTACTCTGTTCCGGGCTTATATCAGTTAAATGATATATGAGAACTATTACTGTCAATTCTGGGAGAGCTAAATCATAGATTACTATTGTAAAGATATGCCAAATCTAAAAGGGATATGTCCTCCACTCAAACATGGCCTTTTTGTGCACCTGTGTACCTCTTATTGTGTTAGTTTCCCTTATTATAATAACATTAGTCATATTAGAATAAGGCCCTTCCTAAGAGCCTCTTTTTAATTTAATTATTCTTTAAAAGCCTTACCTCCAGATACAGTTATATTTTGAAGTATTAGGAGATAAGACTTCATGCATTCATATGAATTTGGACAAGAGGGTGAAAATCAGTCTAACTGTTCTTCAGATCTGGGGATGAGCTAGATGACATTTTAGTTTAAATAAATAGTTAAAATGAAAGACACAAAAACAATTTTTAAATGAATCATTTGTACTTGGAAAGGTCAGAATATTATTAATTGCCCTCAGTCACTTATGTCTCCTCTTTCCATGTTCTGTTTCTTTTACTGCAGGTAAGTGAAGAGTTTCAGTAAACTTGATTATATGCTGGCTAAAAGAATTATTCTGTCGTTTTAGTCTTTTTCTGCAACTATCTGATCCCTTGAGAAAAGTTTTGGCTCTTAGCTGTCTAGAGATAAGTAGAGAAAATGAAGATTCTGTCTGTATATTCCAAAATGTATTTTTTTTGTCTGTAGTCTATGGCAATCACAAAAACAGTAGACACGGATTTCAGTTTCCTAGCATCATCTCACATTGAAATTCTTGGTCATGCTGCTCCAGTAAGTACACATAAATTTATCAGTCTGAGTTTTCTAACTTGAGCCCAGATAATATAGTTTTGGAGGGTGAGAAATGGATTTTAGTATTATCTTAAAAATTTCCATTGTTTGGGATACAGATACATCACACCATTAAGAATTCTCAGCTTATCTATCCAGTCTCATCTCCCGTTTGTTCCTCCTCAGTATAGTTCCTACACTCAGACAATACAAGATCCTAGCCACAAAAAGTTGCCATCTGCTTCATGTATCCATATCTATGCACACAGTGCTTTAGGACTCCCTTCATGTTCTTCCCATCATTACCTGCAATATGCATGCTATCCTCTTATGTGTCTTTCATGTCTCAGTTCAAATCTTGTAAAACTGGTCCTACCCCATGTGTTTGAACACATAACAGTGGTGAGAAATTTGGACTAATTGGAATACTCTATTTTTTTTGTTAACTTCTCTTCAGATAGGGATCTGACTCAGGGAAGGTTATCATGCTTGTCAAATGAGTAAATTAAAGAATGAGGCATTGCCAAGGATGAATGTCTGGTCCTTCTTGACTGTCAATATGATCTACACAATTTCAATGATTGAGATGGTGAGATGGAAGAAGTGCAGTTCAACATTTAGTTCTTGCAGCTTGACCTAGGCTTCAGTTGTAGGAGCTAATCTAAGCCTAATTTCCAAACTAGGCCCTCAATAAGAGTAGTCTTACTTGTTATACAAACCTCACAAAGAGGTAACTAATTGTAAAAGAGGAAAAATATACTGACAGACATATCTCTGGACATGTTAGGTACTATGTTAAAAAAATCGAGAAAATATATTTTATTTTATGAGATGGTCATTACCCATAGGATCTCTAAAGAGAGGCCAAGAGGCTTGAACATTGCCACACTGATGAGGAAATGCTAGCATGGAAATTGCCACATGTAGACTCTGAGAAGATAGTGTGGAGGGTGGGATGGGACAGGAGAGCTGATGCAAAAGCCAACTGTCATTCTTGAGTAACTGAAGAGGTATGGGCTAGAAGTCCAGACAGTTGCTGCTCAGACTTCCTTTCAACAATGACTCTGCAGTCTAGAGGGTAGGAAGGCAGTTACTGAGCCACTTGGCGCCAAAACTTGGCTAGGAATAGCTGCAGATAAGCCACATACCCATGAGTTTCTACCCCATCCTTTTTTCATATATTCTTACATCAAAGTTTACAATAGCTTTGCATTACAGGCACAGCAGGGATTATGATCTGTTTTACACTTGAGGATGTTATTTCTTTAAAAAAAGTGAACAGCGAGGTAGCCTATTTCTCCACACTTAGCTGGCCAATTCTCTTACCTCGTGGACCCTCTATGCTCAAAGATTGGGATCTGCTCTGACTGAAGTCTCATGTTTGTGCAACTTCACACATCCTTAGTCTTTCCATACATTCAATTTTTCCATTGTAGCAAAACCATAACATTGGCTCCAGTGTTACTTAGTTTAATCCATTTACTCACAACATTTATTCACTGTAATCTACCATGTACCATACACTATTCTAAGTGTCATTTGATCCATTAATGCATAAACCTAGTCTCTGTTGGTCACATAAATTTTCCAGTTGCAAATACATTGTCTCTAGAACTAGAGAGATGACAGTAAAACACTTAAATTAACCAAAAATAATTTTAAAATTTATATTTTTATGTGTCTGAATTGTGTATGTGCACAATTGTTGTGTAGGTGCCTGTGTTACCCATAAGAGGGCATCAGATTCCCTACAAACTGGGGATACAGAAGGTTGTGAAGTACCTAATTTTGGTGCTAGGAACTAAATTCCAGTCTTCTGCAAAAATAGCAAGTGCTTTTAACCAGTCTCTTATTTTATTTGTTTATTTTTAATTATTTATGTGTATTGTGTTTGCGATGTGAGTATGAGTGCCTTCAGAGGCATGAAGAGGATAATCGATCACCTGGAGCTGAAGCTACAGCAGATGTGAACCACTTGACATGGATGGTGGGAACCAAATGTAGATCATTTTCAAGAAAAATAATTGCTTAGCCATTAAGCCATCTTTCAAGCTGCAATAAATTATTATAAACAGTAAGAATTACACTGAATTAAAGCAGTAGATTACAAGCAGATGCAAGAAAAAATGATAAGGAAATCTATTTTAACTGGGTTTTGCAGTGAAGATGTGCCATGGAGAAGATATTTTAAGATCTAAACAATGAGAAGGAGGAAGCCATGCATAGGTTGAACGTAGGTTGAAGGGAATTTCAAAGGCCCTGGAGGTAGGAATGAGTTAATAATATACGTAGCTGAGTCGTGAGAAGTGTGGAAGTAACATGGTGTCCACAAAAACATTGGATACATTTAGACCCAAACTGCTAAGAACTCTTTAAGTGGAATGGAAAGGAACTGGAATTTATTGTTCATCTTTATGTCCTAGTCTGGATCTAGTCATTTTCTATAATCAGTTTTCAAGTCTAGGTATAACCAACTAGAATAGGATGAAACATATTAATCCAAACTAAAATTTAAGTGAACCATTAACACTTTACTGGAAGAAATTCTAAAGTTATGGTTGAAGGGATTTGTGAACACAGAGGGTAGACATTATTTGTTGAGACCTTTTGATACTATGGTTGCTTCTTTAGCTAGAGAAAACTGCTCTTGGCAACAGATGTTTCCAGGAAGAGTAGAAATTACAGCATAGAGTTATGGCTAGAAAAACCCTATTTTTTGGGGAAAAGATACCTTGGAGTAGGATTGAATATGAAGTCCAATATATAGGAGGAAACTTGATATTTCAAACACATTTTAATTTTTTGAGTAGCCATTTTGCTACTCCTGATTATAGTAAGCCTGCCCTACTTTTTAATTTTCTAATATCAACCAACCAGAAACCCCAGAGCTCCCAGGGACTAAACTACCAATCAAAGAGTACACATGAAGGAACCCAAGGCTCCAGCTGCATATGTAGCAGAGGATGGCCTCATCGGGGCATCAATGGGAGGAGAGGTCCTTGGTCCCGTGAAGGCTTGATGCTCCAGTGTAGGGTAATGTCAGGGCAGGAGGCAGGAGTGGGTGGGTGGGGGAGCATCAACATAGAAACAGGGGGAGGAGAGATGGGATAGGGAGTTTCTGGAAGGGAAACCAGGAAAGGGGATAATGTTTGAAATGTAAATAAAGAAAATATCCAATAAAAGAAAAGAAAAAAATCATGGAAGCTATACCAAATATAACTCTAGGCCAAGGCTCAGCTGCAGCCTAACATTCATGCTAATATTGAACTAGATTGAAAGAGAGGAGAGAAGCAGGTAAAGGAGAAGAAGAGAGAAAATGGAGAAAATGAGGACAAGGTAGGACAGGAATGAATGGAGAAGAGACAGAGAAAATTTGAAATGAGAGGAAAGGAAAAGGTAATCTCTTTTTTGGCCAGTAGACTCACCAATCCTACCTCACTATGGCATGTCTCTAAAGTCCAAAGAAGTCTTCATAGAATAACATTTGACCTTGATATTGATAATCACGCAAATGGATAGATAAGATCATCAAATTGATTTGCTCAGTGAATAGCCAGCAAAGTCTTTGAATCAATCTTCCAGGATATAAAAGCCAGAGGAGCCAACAGAGCTCTTTGTACATGGGGTAGCTGGTGACTGAGATCATTCTGCCATTTGTCACCCCCACCCAGAGAACAAGCTTCTTTCATACAATAGCTTAGTCATCTGGAAAAGACCTGAAAGAGATAGGAAGCCTCACTAATTCAAGCAGGAAAGAACAAACTCTCTGATGTCAAATAGTCATGCCTTTTGCTTTCAGATTTGGAAAATGAAGTCTACAGAGTTTTCATAGCATGTCAGAACAGAGCCCAGAGTTGTCCTAGACTTATTTTAGTCAATTCTGTGGCTGGATTCTGCAATCTGTCTTATATCCTAACTGAGAATCAGTAGTTCTATAAGCTCTCTGAAAAAAAATCCATGTTTGATTACTTATTTATTTTATTTTGGGGTTGGGAGTAGAGTCTTGCTATGTAGTGTAGAGAGGTCTCAAAGTTATCCTCCTGTTTCATCTTTCCTAGTTAGAAGAATAGAGATATGCAGGTGATATTATAAATCAATTGGATATAAGTTTTCTAGCATCTTTCTAAAAGACTAAGGTATAATTGCAAATTTGCTTTGACTTCAGATGATAGATTTCTTCTCTTCTTCCCAACCAACTTTTACCATTTTCTCATTGTTTTTTTTTATTAGATATATTCTTTATTTACATTTCAAATGTTTTTCTCTGGTTTTTATTTTGTTCTTTTCATCACTAATGATGATAAGAATGTAACTCTGGTTAAAGTTACATTTGTCCTTAGTAATGTGTCTCATCAAGTTCAGGGGAAGAAAGCAGAGAGAAGAAATCACTCCTCAACAGCTGCTGCACTAGTAGGTGAACATTCATTTCCAGCTAGGTCATGATGCTGAATCTTTCACTAAGAACTTCCTATGTTCTGTGTATAAACTCTACAAGAAACTCATGGATGAAAATCATTTGTGAACCAAGGTGAAGACAAGCTATGGAAAGCAGTTCATTTAACAAGCATTTTAGTCAGATTTAACTATTATGTATAGAGTGTCTACTTCACACTGGAGCTTATTTTAAGCTCTGGAACTCCAAAAATGAGTTAATCAAGGAGGGTGCCTGATAGAATACATCTTCTTGCCATGTAATCAGCTAGCATAAATTCAGTCTAGTCAGGCTTTAATTTAGGTTACCTACAAAGTAGAGGAGAGAAGGGATAGAAAGTTCCTAGATGACAAGTAATTGAAACAATAATCAAACTTGGCTTGAAACATAAATGCAATATCTCATGATGAGATAGATGCAAAGGAACTAGGAAGATCTCCAGATTCAGAGATGTGCATGTGAAAGCTCGATATCTACTAACATATATGGCATGTAGTAGCTGGGATATAAAATAAGTAGAGACAGATAAACATATAGTTTATGGTAATATTGTGAAAAACCCCAGTCACTAGACTAACAAATTTAGTATGACAATTTGAAAGTCACTGACCCTTTTTAAGCAGTGTAATCAGACCATTAGAATTATGTGGCTGATGCCAAGAAACACTTGCTGACAGGAGCCTGGTATGGCTGTCCTCTGAGAGGCTCTGCCAGCACCTGACTAAGATGGATGCAGATACTCACAGCCAACCATTGGACTGAGTCCAGGGACCCCAATGGAAGAGTTAGGAGAAGGACTGAAGGAGTTGACTGGGATTGCAGCTCCATAGGAAGAATAACAATATCAACCAACCAGACCCCCCACCCCCAGAGCTCCCAAGGACTAAACCACCAATCAGAGTATACATGGGCTGGTGCATGATTTCTACATATGTAGCAGAAAACTGCCTTATCTGGCATCAGTGAGAGGGGAGGTGTTTGGTCCTGTGGAGGCTTGATGCCACAGAGAAGTGAGATGCTAGAGAGGTGAGGTGGGAGTGAGTGAGTAGGTGGAAGAACAACCACTTAGAGGCATATGGGGTGGGGAATTTGTGGAGGGGAGACTGGGAAAGGAGATAACATTTGAACTGTAAAAAAATAGAATGATTAATAAAAAACACTCTGGCAATAAATGTGATTAATACTTTGTTGTATAAAAATGAATATTATAATACTATTTTCCTTTAATTTATATTTTTGTTATTAAAACAATATAATTTTGCCATCTCTATAAAGCATTCTGGAACTAACATCATCACCACTTATTAATACTTTCTAGATAATTATTCTGAGTAAAAGAAGATCTTTAAAGTTCTTGAAAGAGCTGCAGGCTACTAATGAGGAAAGAGTGGGGACATAAAATATCACATGATAAGGCAGTAAGAGTTATAATGGATAATTAAAATATTTATTGACAATAAAATATAACATTTATAACATACTTTTCTTCCATGGAGATAAGACACACATGATGATGAGTAAGTTTGTTTCTTTTGTTAAGGATTTGAAGACTTGGATTCTTTGGGGTATGGACTCATGATCTGGGCATCATAGGACTATCCCTCTGTCTGTTGTTTTGAAAAACATTCTGAACAAAAAGGAAGGGAATTAGTAAGCCTTCAAAATGATAAGCAACAATAAGGCAAAAGTATAGAATCATGTTAAGCATCAACATTAATAAGGAGTAAGGGGACAAAATGGTTAAGGAGGTAGGTGGCTATGGAAACTCTAGGTACACAAATTCAACAGTTTCACTGAATGCTATTCTATCTGAAATGAACTATTGTTCTTTGGCAATGAGTTGATGCGTATACCATATTCCAATGATATTCATTTGGCTTTTGATGATCAGATTGAGTCTGAAGAGGGGTGATGCCCTCAAGACACATTGGTTATTGTATCATTATACATTGTATTTGTACACATGTATCAAATTGTAATACTGTATCCTATTTGTAAGTGTAAACATAATACATGAAGAGACAGTAGTTAACTGAGACATCAAAAGAGATGTGAAGAGGCTATTACCTTTCCTTATTAGGAGTTGTGTGATAATTTGATGATCTAGAATGAAAAGTCAATTCATAAATACAGACTAATAACACATAATAACTAGATTATGGTACATTAGAATATGAGACAATGAGGCAATCTATGGAACTTGTTTTTTTTCTAAAGTGATGGTAATGAATTATCTGAAAAATAATGTGGGCATTGTAAGGAAAGGAATTTTTAAAATGCTGTTTATAGTTAGAGTGTACTTATACTCTGAAGTATCAACAGATGAAGGACAAAATAAGTTGATGTCTCAGAAGGGCATTTGCATTGGTAAAATTTGTGAGAACCCAGCCTGGAGTATTGAAATAAAATGATGTGAGAGTGGTGATTTCCAGTTCTGATACCCCTTTTTGATTCAATTACGATGATCTGAGAGGTTCATAAGAGGCACTAGAGTCTTGAGGCTGCAGCTTGCCACTCAGGGAACAACATTTGGAGAAGTAGGATTAAGGGAGAGGAAATTGACTTAAACCACAACAGGCATGGTTCAGATAAGATGTGAGGATCAGCTTCCTGCCAGCAGAACATGGCTCATAGAAAGAGAAGTGAGAGAATCTCATTATTTATGATCTCCACCCCTGAACTTAGAATCAATTCTGCTTTTGAAAAGAACATGCTAAGGTCTCAAATGGTGATAGTGGAAAGGAATAGTGGTTTTTGGTATATGGTATAAAAGACAACAAGAGAGATGATTTGAAATCCAGCTCTGCTGACTGTTGAAAGACTTGAAATGTGTTTTCACTTTGGTACTCTGAAATTCTGTTTTATGATTTGTAAAAAGGTCTTAACAATATTTACCTCCTAGAGGGGCCTTGAAGATTGCAAAAGAGGATCACATAAACCACACAGCGCTGTGCCTGACATGCAGCCACTCTTTAATTGTTGGCTGTCTTTTCTCCTTTTGTTCCTCTAGTTCTAGCCACACTGGGTCATGAAATCTTTAGCTGCCCCTGGCCTCTGTCACCTCTTTTTCTATTTAAGATTATTAATAGATTAGGGAAAATTCACGGACTTCTGGATGCTGGAGATTCATATTGTCTAAGAGACAACAATCTCCAAGGTAGACCCATGCCCGCCAGACAGTCCTACAAAGACTCTTTCTCTTTCTACATCTACTGCTAATCTTTGAAGACACACCAGAAAATGTAAAAGACATCCAGGAACATCAGAGAATCACAGGCCTAATGTGTGGTTAGAGGCTCTGCTAAATCCTGGAACTTATGACTTTGCTTCTAGTTTGATATCTCTGGGTGTTCTCTATGTCCTCTACTAAAAATAAGCTCATTGAGGGTAGTGATATTTTTAAAAAATATCTATTTTAAAGATAGATTTACTTTGTTTTTAGATATGTGTATATGTATCTATCTTTGTGTGGCATGTGCACATGATGAATTTTCAGAGGCCGGAGTCATAGGATTCTGTGGAGATTGTGAACCATTTGACATGGGTGTTGAGAATCACACTTGACTCCTCCGGAAGAACAGCAAGAACAGCAGGAGCTATTAAGCACGGAAACATATCTGCAGCCCCAATTATTTTTATCTTATTCACAACAGCATGCCTTGTGCCTACTATTGCTTCCCCTATAGTAGATTCTCAGTTAATATTTGTTGGTGAAAAAATAACTTTATCCAATTTCTTTGAAATCCCATTATATTAGTTTGCTTTCTTTGGCTGTGATGAACAGCATGGCTAAAAGCAACTTGGTGAGGAAAGGGTTTATTTTATCCTATGCTTCCACATCAGAGTCTATTATTGAAGGAAACCAGGATAGGAAGACAAAGCAGGAAACTGGAGGCAGGAATTGAAGCAGAGACTATGGTGGAATGATGCTTACTGGCTTGCTCCCCATGGCCTTCTCAGCTAGCTTTCTTATAAGACCCAGGACCAACCCCAGGGAATGTCATTGTCCACAGAGAGGTAGCCCCTCCAACATCAATAATTAATAATTAATCTAGAAAATGCCTCACATGCTTATCATTACAGGGGCATATTTTTTGACAAACCTGACCATGCATTTTGGAAAGGATTCTGGAAGACTTTTCAGATTTTGGGCTAGAAAAGCCATTGAATGATCGAATATCAGTTGGGTGTTCTGTGTGAGCTTGGAAGATGAGAAGGATACAGATGGTGGAGGCCTGGCTTGTGAAGTTTCAGAGGGAAGTTTTGAGAGTCCCTTAAAGACTCTGTTGGGGTCATTGAATTACAAACTCCTAAACTGAAACCTTTTCTTTTTTTTTTTTTTTAATTTAATTTAATTTTATTTTTTTTTTAATTTACATTCCAAATCACTTCCCCTTTCCCGTTTCCTCCCTCCCCGAAAGTCCCATAAGCCCCCTTCCCTCCCTCTTTTCTCCGTTCAACCCCCTCTCATTACTCTGTCCTGGCGTTCCCCTACATCCAGTCTTTCCAGGACCAGGGGTCTCTCCTTCCATCTTTTTAGAAATCTATTGATATGCTGATTGTGTCTAGGGTATTCTGAGATTCTGGGTCAATATCCCCTTATCAGTGACTTCATACCATGTGTGATCTTTTGTGATTGGGTTACCTCACTAAGGATGATATTTTCAAGTTCTGACCATTTGCCTAGGAATTTCGTGAATTCATTGTTTTTAATTGCAGAGTAGTATTCCATTGTGTAAATATACCACATCTTCTGAATCCATTCCTCCGTTGAGGGACATCTGGGTTCTTTCCAGCTTCTGGCTATTATAAATAAGGCTGCTATGAATATAGTGGAGCATGTGTCCTTATTGCATGCAGGTAAAGTCTCTGGGTATATGCCCAGGAGTGGTATAGCCGGATCCTCCGGAAGTGTCATGCCCAGTTTTCTGAGGAGCCGCCAGACTGCTTTCCAGAGTGGTTGTACCAGCCTGCAATTCCACCAGCAGTGGAGGAGTGTTCCTCTTTCTCCACATCCTCGCCAACAACTGCTGTCTCCTGTGTTTTTGATCTTAGCCATCCTGACTGGTGTGAGATGGAATCTCAGGGTTGTTTTGATTTGCATTTCCCTAATGACTAAGGATGATGAACATCTCTTTAGGTGCTTCTCAGCCATTAGTTATTCTTCAGGTGAGAACTCTTTGTGTAGCTCTGTACCCCATTTTTTAATAGGGTTACTTGCCTCTCTGGAGTTTAACTTCTTGAGTTCTTTGTATATCTTGGATATTAGCCCTCTGTCGGATGTAAGGTTGGTAAAGATCATTTCCCAGTTAGTTGGTTGCCGCTTTGTCTTTTTGACGGTGTCTTTTGCCTTGCAAAAACTTTGTAATTTAATGAGGTCCCATTTGTCTATTCTTGATCTTAGAGTATAAGCTATTGGAGTTCTGTTCAGGAAATTCTCCCCTGTGCCCATATGTTCAAGGTTCTTCCCTAGTTTCCCTTCTATTAGTTTCAGTGTGTCTGGTTTTATGTGGAGATCTTTGATCCACTTAGAATTGAGCTTAGTGCAAGGAGATAAGGATGGGTCAATTTGCATTCTTCTGCATGTTGACCTCCAGCTGAGCCAGCACCATTTGTTGAAAAGGCTATCTTTTTTCCACTGGATGGTTTTAGCTCCTTTGTCAAAGATCAAGTGACCATAGGAGTGTGGATTCATTTCTGGGTCTTCAATTCTGTTCCATTGATCTACATGTCTGTTACTGTACCAATACCATGCAGTTTTTAACACTATTGCTCTGTAGTACAGCTTGAGGTCCGGGATACTGATTCCCCCAGAGGTTCTTTTACTCTTGAGAATAGTTTTAGCTATTCTGGGTTTTCTGTTATTCCAGATGAATTTTTGAATTGCTCTTTCTAACTCTATGAAGAATTGAGTTGGGATTTTGATGGGGATTGCATTGAATCTGTGTATTACTTTTGGTAAGATGCTCATTTTTACTATATTAATCCTGCCAATCCATGAGCATGGCAGATTTTTCCATCTTCTGAGGTCTTCTTCAATTTCTTTCTTCAGAGACTTGAAGTTCTTGTCATACAGATCTTTCACTTGTTTGGTTAGCGTCACGCCAAGATACTTAATATGGTTTGTGGCTATCGTGAAGGGTATTATTTCTCTTACTTCTTTCTCAGCCTGCTTATCCTTTGAGTATAGGAAGGCTTCTGACTTGCTTGAGTTGATTTTATATCCGGCCACTTTGCTGAAGTCGTTTATCAGCTGTAGGAGTTCTCTGGTGGAGTTCTTTGGGTCGCTTATGTATACTATCATATCGTCTGCAAATAGTGATAGTTTGACTTCTTCCTTTCCAATTTGTATCCCTTTGACCTCTTTTTCTTGTCTAATTGCTCTAGCTAGAACTTCAAGTACTATATTGAAAAGATATGGAGAGAGAGGGCAGCCTTGTCTAGTCCCTGATTTTAGTGGGATTGCTTCAAGTTTCTCTCCGTTTAGATTGATGCTGGCTACTGGTTTGCTGTAAATTGCTTTTACTATGTTTAGATATGGGCCTTGAATTCCTGATCTTTCCAAGAACTTTAGCATGAAAGGATGCTGAATTTTGTCAAATGCTTTCTCAGCATCTAATGAGATGACCATGTGGTTTTTTTCTTTGAGATTGTTTATGTAGTGGATTACATTGATGGATTTCCTTATATTGAACCATCCCTGCATCCCTGGGATGAAGCCTACTTGATCGTGGTGAATGATCGTTTTGATGTGTTCTTGGATTCGGTTGGCAAGAATTTTATTGAGTATTTTTGCATCGATATTCATAAGAGAGATTGGCCTGAGATTCTCTTTCTTTGTCGGATCTTTGTGTGCTTTTGGTATTAGTGTAATTGTGGCTTCATAGAACGAGTTGGGTAGTGTTCCTTCTGTTTCTATTTTGTGGAACAGTTTGAAGAGTATTGGTGTTAGGTCTTCTTTGAAGGTCTGATAGAATTCTGCACTAAAACCATCTGGACCTGTGCTTTTTTTGGTTGGAAGACTTCCAATGACAACTTCTATTTCTTCAGGGGTTATAGGACGGTTTAGATGGTCTATTTGATCCTGATTTAATTTTGGTACTTGGTATTTGTCAAGGAAATTGTCCATTTCCTCAAGATTTTCTAGTTGTGTTGAATACAGGTTTTTGTAGTAGGATCTGATGATTTTTTGAATTTCCTCAGTTTCTGTTGTTATCTCTCCCTTTTCGTTTCTGATTTTATTAATTTGGATACTATCTCTGTGCCCTCTGGTTAGTCTGGCTAAGGGCTTATCTATCTTGTTGATTTTCTCAAAGAACCAACTCCTCGTTTTGTTGATTCTTTGTATGGTTTTATTTGTTTCTACTTGATTGATTTCAGCCCTGAGTTTGATGATTTCCTGCCTTCTACTCCTCTTTGGTGTATTTGCTTCTTTTTGTTCCAGGGCTTTCAGGTGTGCCATTAAGCTGTTAGTGTATGCTGTCTCCTGTTTCTTTTTGGCGGCACTCAGGGCTATGAATTTTCCTCTTAGCACTGCTTTCATTGTGTCCCATAAATTAGGGTATGTTGTGCCTTCATTTTCATTAACTTTCAAAAAGTCTTTGATTTCTTTCTTTATTTCCACCTTGACCAAGTTATCATTGAGTAGAGCATTGTTCAGCCTCCATGTGTACGTGGGTTTTCTTTTGTTTTTGTTGCCATTGAAGACCACCCTTATTCCATAGTGATCTGATAGGAGGCATGGGATTATTTCTATCTTCTTGTATCTGTTGAGGTCTGATTTGTGACCAATTATATGGTCAATTTTGGAGAAGGTACCATGAGGAGCTGAGAAGAAGGTGTATTCTTTAGCTCTAGGATGAAATGTTCTATATATATCAATTAGTTCCATTTGGTCCAAGGCTTCAATTAGATTCACTGTGTCCCTGTTTAGTTTCTGCTTTCCTGAACGATCCATTTCAGAGAGCGGGGTGTTGAAGTCACCCACTATTATTGTGTGCGGTGCGATGTGTGCTTTGAGTTTTAGTAAAGTTTCTTTTACGAATGAGGGTGCCCTTGCATTTGGAGCATAGATATTCAGGATTGAGAGTTCTTGATGGTGGATTTTTCCCTTGATCAGTATGTAGTGTCCTTCTGTGTCTTTTTTGATGACTTTAGGTTGAAAATCAATTTTATCCGATATTAGGATGGCTACTCCACCTCGTTTCTTGGGGCCATTTGCTTGTAAAATTGTTTTCCAGCCTTTTACTCTGAGGTAGTGTTTGTCTTTGACACTGAGGTGCGTTTCCTGCATGCAGCAAAATGCTGGGTCCTGTTTACGTATCCAGTCTGCTAGTCTATGTCTTTTAATTGGGGAATTGAGACCATTGATATTAAGAGAGATTAAGGCATAGTGATTATTGCCATCTGCCATTCTTGACGCTATCTTTATGTTTGAGTGGTTATCTACTTTTGGGTTTGATTCAAGAAGGTTATTATCTCATTTTTTCCAGGGTGTTGTTTCTCTCCCTGTATTGGAGGTTTCCACCTATTATCCGTTGCAGGGCTGGATTTGTGGAAAGATATTGTGAAAATTTGGTTTTATCATGGAATATCTTGGTCTCTCCATCTATGGTGATTGAGAGTTTTGCTGGGTATAGTAGTCTAGGCTGGCATTTGTGCTGTCTTAGTGTCTGCATGAGATCTGCCCAGGATCTTCTGGCTTTCATAGTCTCTGGTGAGAAGTCTGATGTGATTCGGATAGGTCTTCCTTTGTATGTTACTTGGCCCTTTTCTCTTACTGCATTTAGTATTCTTTCTTTGTTTAGAACATTCGGTGTTTTGATTATTATGTGACGGGAGGTATTTCTGTTCTGGTCCAGTCTGTTTGGAGTTCTGTAGGCTTCTTGTACGTTCATCGGCCTCTCTCTCTTTAAGTTAGGGAAGTTTTCCTCCATAATTTTGTTGAAGATGTTTACTGGCCCTTTAAGTTGCAAATCTTCACTCTCATCTATACCTATAATCCTTAGGTTTGGTCTTCTCATTGTGTCCTGGATTTCCTGGATGTTTTGGGTTACGCGTTTTTTGCATTTTGCATTTTCTTTGACTGTTGAGTCGATGCTTTCTATGGAATCTTCAGCACCTGAGATTCTTTCTTCCATCTCTTGTATTCTATTGTTGATGTTTGCATCTATGACTCCTGATTTCTTCCCAAGGTTTTCTATCTCCAAAGTTGTCTCCCTTTGTGATTTCTTAGTTGTTTCTACTTCCTTTTTTAGTTCCTGGATGGATTTGCTGAGATCCTTCACTTGTTTGTTTGTATTTTCCTGTATTTCTTTAAGGTATTTTTGCATTACCTCTTTCAGGATTTCTTCC
This sequence comes from Tokudaia tokunoshimensis, assembly GCA_036184795.1. Taxonomy (NCBI): domain Eukaryota; kingdom Metazoa; phylum Chordata; class Mammalia; order Rodentia; family Muridae; genus Tokudaia; species Tokudaia tokunoshimensis. Next base: position 54,651,406 of record BTHU01000023.1, read on the forward strand.
TGATGACCCACGTTCTCCTGCATTTCTCTGAGCGATTTTTGTGTTTCCTCCTCATGGGATTCCATCTGTTGATCCATCGTCTCCTGCATTTCTTTAAGCAGTTCTCGTGTTTCCTTTGTAAGGGCATCTAACCGTTGATTCATTTCTTTAAGCAATTTTTGTGTTGCCTCCTTATGGGCATCCGTCTGTTGACCCATATTCTTCTGCATTTCTTTATGCCAATTTCGTGATTCCTTTGTGAGTGCATCTACCCGTTGATTCATCTCGTTAAGTGATTTTTGTGTTGTCTCCTTGTGCGCCTCCATCTTTTGATCCATGTTCTCCCGCATTTCTCTAAGCGATTTTTGTGTTTCCTTTGTAAGGGCTTCTAACCATTGATTCATGGTCTCCTGTAACTCTTTATGAGATTTATTTGTGTCCTTCTTGTGATCCTCTAATAGCATCATGAGAAGTGATTTTAAATCCAGATCTTGTCTTTCGGGTGTGGTGGGGTATCCAGGACTTGCTGCTGTTGGAGAGTTGGGTTCGGATGGTCCCACATTACTTTGATTACTGTTAGTAACATTCCTACGTTTGCCTTTTGCCATCTGGATACCTCTGGTGTTAGTTGGTCCTGCTGCCACTGGCTGTTGGTTGGACCTCCTGTGAGCCTGCAAAGCTATTTCTGCCCCCCCTGGATTACCAAGATTCCCCTGGCACCGATTTCTGGGGCCTGCCTGCTCCTGAGTGACTTTGGAGCCCTAATGTGCTTTGCCCCAAGTGATCTTATATTGGGGAGGCCTTGCACATCTAAAGGCTCAGCCTAGTGGATTCCTGGAGCAGAGGTCGCCAAAGGGAGGCTGGCAGGCTCCTGCCCTGTGCAGGGGTGTGTGATCTCTCCTGGGGGGGGGAGGGGGCGTCCCTCTGCCAGGCAGAAGTCCCACAGCAGATCTGGCGAGCTGGTCACTGCAGATCAGCCCAGCACCTGGGAGCAGGTTACACACAAGCTGCCTGAACCCGAAGCGATATTATGCCTGTCTGTCTCTGAGCCTGGCGGTCCCAACTACCTGGTCACTGGAGCAAAGATGGCGGAGGGCACTCTCCGTGGCGCTGCTCACCCTGTGGTCACGATGGCCCGCCGATCTGGCACCCAGACGACCACAGCGCCAACCCGCCCTCGGGCACAGACGGAAGCCCCAACAGGCCGTGTCCCAAGTGATGTTATATCGGGGGGAGAGCCTGGGTACCGGTCTCTCCAGCGCAGTCCGCGGGAACAGAGGTCGCGGAAGGGAAGCTGGCAGGCTCCCTCCCTGCGCGGGGTCCCTCCACCAGGCAGAAGGTCCCACCGCGGAACTGGCGCGCTGGTTACTGCAGATCAGCCCAGCACCTGGGAGCAGGTTACACACAAGCTGCCTGAAACCGAAGCGATATTATGCCTGTCTGTCTCTGAGCCTGGCGGTCCCAACTACCTGGTCACTGGAGCAAAGATGGCGGAGGGCACTCTCTGTGGCGCCGCTCACCCTGTGGTCACGATGGCCCGCCGATCTGGCACCCAGACGACCACAGCGCCAACCTGCCCTTGGGCACAGACGGAAGCCCCAACAGGCCGTGTCCCAAGTGATGTTATATTGGGGGGAGAGCCTGGGTACCGGTCTGAAACCTTTTCTTTACTGGGGCAGTTGATACTAGTCAGCTGGGGCTGAAGAATGAGGTGAAGCCTTCTGGGGAGTATTTCCTCAGAGTTAGCACAGAAGCTATGTTCCCAAAGGTGGTCAAAGCGGTATGTCATGATTACAGCCAAACATGGTAGTGTAAGAGTCACCCAGGTGGTACTGTTGTTTTAGTCATGAAGAGGTCACAGCGAGTAGCTGAAGCTTGGCAGTGTCATCTAGCCATGAAGAGAACCCAAGAGAGACTATTGGTAAAAATGGAGTCTTAGTTGCAATAAAAGGCTTAGAATTGAAAGGGTTATGGAGAAATTGAGGCATAGAATCATGTGACAAGGTTAGAGTTCATTAAGAATGCTGAGGAGAGGCTCCTGGTGAATGTACAGCCCAGTTGAAGTGGAGATAAGGTGTACCATGAATTGATCTTCAAAGACAACATCAGCTGTGGAATAGAGCTGATCTGAGCTTGGAAGACAAGCTGAGTGTGCTGTAATAGCTCTTTGTCCAAGCCCTATGGAGGAGCCCAGATGATTATAAGTGAATCCTAGACCTTGGGCACTGAGTATTTTCACTGGTGGAGTTTGCTTTTGCTTTGTTCATACTGTGCCTCTCTCCTCATTGTCCTTGGAGTAATAAAGTTTTGAACCTATTTTTCCCTTACAGGAAGCCACAGTTGAGAAACTTTTGAGTTTAAGAGGGACTTTGGATACTTTGGAGAAGTTAGCTAGTTTAGGAAGGCTTGAAAGTAGAATGAGACTTTGGATGATTTAGAGAGATTGATTTTTTTCTTTTGGTAGGAAAATAGTTTAATTATTTACAATGTATAAAGGCAATGGAATATAAGACAGTCATTTAAAACATGATGTAGACTGATATGTATGTACTGAAATAAGTGGTCTTCAAAAAATATACTGATAAACATGTGGGAGATGCATACTCATGATCCCACCACTTGAGAGGTGGAGGCAAGAGGGAAGAAAGTCACAGTCATCTCCAGCTACACAACAAGTCTGAGGCTAGTTGGGGGCCATATGAGACTATCTGAAAAACAAACCCTATCAAAACAAAGAAGAAAAAAAAGCATTCACTGATTGTTTAAAAATGCATCTTGGGCTGCAGATTGAACTTTTAATGTGTTTGAATTTGTAAAGACCGTGGAACTTCAAACTATTAGAATGTTTTATATTGGGATATTAATATCAAACATGAGATCTTGGGGATAAAGAAGGTTGTAGAGGTTATGGTTTGACAGTAATGTATTTGTGTGTAGCATTGACAAAGGGTCAATTGTGCTAGCTAGTTTTTATGCCAATGTAAAACAAGCTGGATTTATTTTGGAAGAGGGAACCTCAATTGAGAAAATGCCACTTTCAGATTTGTCTGTGGGCAAGCCTATGTGACATTTTCTTGATTGATGCTTGATGTGGGAGAGCCCAGCTCACTATGGGCAGTGACACTTCTGGGCTGGTGATCCTGAGTATATAAGAAAATAGTCTGAACAAGCCAGGAGAAATAAACCAGGAATCAGTAGTCCTCCATGGCCTCTGCATCAGCTCTTGCATTCAGGTTCCTGCCCTGTTTGAGTTCCTGTGCTGACTTCCTTTAGCCATAAAGTGAGATCCCAGGATATGTAAGTGAAAATAAATACTCTCTGCAAGTTGTTTATGGTCATTGTGTTTTGTTACAACAATAGACACTCTAATACAGAGGTGTTTTACTCAGTTGAGATTTTTCTTTCCAGATGACCCTGGCTTGTGTTAAATTGGCAAAAATAACTGACATCCCCCCTCCCCTGGCAAAACACTTGCTTATTTGAAATTGATTGCCTCCTAAGTCAGTGCCAAACCGAGTTCTAGCAATGATTAGTTATGGTAAAAACTCAAGGGTGCATTCTGTATTTTCCTTCTGTTCCTTCAAAGGTGCTATTCTTTCCCCTCTTTCAGTAAGAGGATCACAAGAGAGAGAAAATAGTCTGCATCAACTCATTGATACAAGGGGCATTAATCCCCATCTGAATTAGTGAACACACACACGGCACTTTTATCATAAATTCATAATTTTATGCATTTTAGGGATAAAATAATGTGATCATTTATGAAAATTGTAGAATAATTCAATCAGACTAGCGCATTTATTACCTCAAATATTTACATTTTGACTATGTGATTTGACATTTGATCTTTGTAATTTTGAGAAATACAGTATATTATATTTAACTGCATTTGCACCCATTCCTTTGAGACTTAGTGTATTTTGACTATTTTCTTCTCATCTCCCATGTCCAGACTCTGTAAACATTATTCTACTCTGTGTTTTTGAATTTGATTGCTCCAGATTCTAAAGGTAAGTGAAAACATAAAGTAGTTGTCTTTCTGTGTCTGGTGCATTTCATTTGGCATAATTTTTTACACTATGTGTTGTAAATAATGGCATTTCATTCCTTTTAATGTTGAGTAGTAGGATGATATATCTTAAAGTAAAGCAATTTTTTGAGGGGATGTGCAGCCTAAGTGTTGCCACTCCTAGGTGAGAAGCTATTAACACTGGAGGAGGGAGAGTCATGCTCCACTATGTTCATAGCAGTCTTATTTATAATAGCCAGAAGCTGGAAAGAACCCAGATGTCCCTCAACGGAGGAATGGATTCAGAAGATGTGGTATATCTACACAATGGAATACTACTCTGCAATTAAAAACAATGAATTCATGAAATTCCTAGGCAAATGGTCAGATCTTGAAAATATCATCCTTAGTGAGGTAACCCAATCACAAAAGAACACACATGGTATGCAGTCACTGATAAGGGGATATTGACCCAGAATCTCGGAATACCCTAGACACAATCCGCATATCAATAGATTTCTAAGAAGATGGAAGGAGAGACCCCTGGTCCTGGAAAGACTGGATGTAGGGGAACGCCAGGACAGAGAAACGAAAGGGGGTTGAATGGAGAAAAGAGGGAGGGAAGGGGGCTTATGGGACTTTCGGGGAGGGAGGAAACGGGAAAGGGGAAGTGATTTGGAATGTAAATTAAAAAAATAAAATAAAATAAATAATAATAAAAAAAAAGAGTGTGGTTCTAGTTAGGTCTACTATGCTTTGATGGTTAGCCCTAGATCTAGTCTGTGAGCAGCAGGAAATGGAATGAGAGAGAGAGAGAGAGAGAGAGAGAGAGAGAGAGAGAGAGAGAGAGAGAGAGAGAGAGAGAGAGAAACATAAACACACAGAGAGAAGCAGAGACACAGAGAGACAGAGGGAGAAAGTTGGGAGTGGGCAGGTGGGGTGGAGTTGGTGGAGCTGGTGTGAGAAGTGGGAAGTAAATATGGTCAAAATACATTGTACACATGCATGAAATTCTCAAAGGATTAATTAAAAAATACTGTGTTAAAAAAGAAATACATTTTTCCTCTTGAAATATTTGCAATAGGCCATTGAATGTTGGGTTTTCCTTCCTTCCCTGATAAAGGCCCTTTGGTGGACCTTTGTAAGAAACAGATAAGCCTGTTTGGCTGGGACTCTGACCATGAATATGGTGAGAGAAGAGTATAGTTAATTCATTTTTCATTTTTAAACAATTCTCTGGACCCTTTTTCTTTTCTTTTTTCCTTCCTTTGTTTCTTTCTTTCTTTTTTTCTTTTCTTTCTTTCTTTCTTTCTTTTTTTTTTTACAGTGTTGATCACTGAACTCAGGGATTTTCACTTTCTAGGCAAGTGCTCTAATACTACACAATAATCACAGTTCTTAAGAACCCATTTTATTTGCTTCATTTGCTTTGTCCTTATAAGAAGCTAGGCAAAGATGAGCTCTCGCAAAGCTCTTAGCCTAACAATCATAAATTAGAGAGGATTTCAGTATATGACCATGTTTGTAAGATAAAAGGATAACTGACCCTAGTTTAACATTTCTTAGCTATAGCTAATATACATATTTATTTACATTGCTATAAGATTCTTTTCTTTCATAGATTGACACAAACCATTGAAATCCCACCTCTTCCATTTGCTAGTTGTGACATTACTTACTTCATCCATTAAATAATAATAGGAAGGTGGGGTAGATCTGAAAGGAGTTATAGAAAGGGAGTGAAAATGATCAAACACATTGTGGGAAATTCTTAAGCAAATAATAAATATATTTTAAAGGGATGATTATCATATTTCTCTCAAAAAGCTATGGTAAAGATTATATTAGACTAGTACACATATATAATATCTCTTTCTATCTATCTATCTATCTATCTATCTATCTATCTATCTATCTATCTATCTATCTGTATGACTGATGTAATGAGCTCACAAAATTTGTTCATTATTGTGACTATAGTTTAAAACAATTATTTTGGCATATCCAATGATTTACTTGGTTTTACCAATAAATATGGTTTATTAGGTTCTTTTTTAGTCAGGTCTTCATTATTCTAATATGTCTATTGGTATCAGTAGCTCATTCTATAAAGGTACTTTTTCATTTTTGGTGCTTTGGCTAGAACCCAGAGTATTGGTTATGCTAGGAAAGGAATGAGGAACAACCCTCAACCCTCACATTTATATTAAAAATAGCATGTAGTGGTAGTGAATGCCTTTACTCCCAGCACTCAGGAAGCAGAGGTAAGCATATTTCTGAGCTCTAGGCCAGCCTAGTCTATAGAGTAAGTTCTAGGAAGGACAGCTAGGGCTACACAGTAAAACCCTGTCTCACAAAATGAAAAAAGGTGTGATTATTAACATATAACAGCTTATACTATATATTTCTAGCAAATCATTGCCTATTTATACTGTTGTGTATTATTTTTCCCTTGATATAAAATGCAGAGCTTTGCATGCAGTAAATGTTTAAACACCCTTTTTGAATAAATTTCAGCTGTTGTTGATGAGTCAAATGCTGAGATTTATTTTATTGGTACCATTGACTGTGTATGGTCACTCAGTGAAACCTGTGTCCCCAGACTCAGGTGTAAAAGAAGTTCTTTAATTCTGATCTGAGTATGCCTTACACATTGCATCAACCTGTAGGTTTCCTCTCACAGGAAGCCCAGTGCAACCCTGAATAGAGCAATCATCAAGGTTGGGGTGGAGTGTGTGGACATCATTCATCTCTTGCACAGGAAGTGGCTATAACATTGCAATTGTCTTTGGGTGCAAAGGTTTCCCAAAGTAAGTGGAGACAAATGCCCAAGGAAATGAACTCAAAATAAAAAAGGTGCTTTCCTGGTTCCCACATACATGTAAATAAACTAATGATCTTGGGAAGTTAAGGTTAGGTGGTCTTCTTCATTTGTTTATGCACTTAGTCATTCATTTAGTCACTTGATAGTCCTGGGCAACCATTTAACCTCTTGCTTTGAGAAGACAGAAAAAGATTAGAAGTAGTCCTTACTTTGGGTTCCTAATAAAAATGGATGCTTAAGGGCAATGTAGAAAACTACCGATTTTGCTGGAAGTAACCAAAGATTTTTCAGTTTTCTAAGGACAAACAGCATCAGTTTAATCTCTTTATCTTTTAAGACATTGATAAAACCTTACTCTTCTAAGAATCTGTCTAATTTGTCAACTCTTTATCCCTTGTCCTGGAAGAATTATGTATTTTAATCTATACTTCTGATGATACTTGGTACCTTCATCAAATAATTTGTCACATTCTATAGACTACCAGTTTCTGTCATGTGTTTTTGTTTCCCCTTTTCGTGTACTCTGAGAATCCTCAAATCTAAATAAGCAAAAGCTCATTTAAGGTTACATAGTTAATGAATCACAGTGTTGAGGTGTGTCAGTATTCTGTCTCAGTATTCTTTCTTGTCTAGCACTGAAAGAATATATAAACATTTATACAGAATGGATCCTCATCACAACCTGTAAATTAGCCTTCTTATTCTCCTCTCTTTTTTCCTCATCTTCCTTTCTTCCCAAACACAGCCACGGAGGAAAGAATCTCTGTTTGACTGTTCACTGTTCTGAAAAAGTGTGGACAACAGGCATAATAAATGAGGACACCTTAACTGCACCCAGTGTGGTGACACATCCAAGTAATCCTAGCATTTGCGTGGCTGAGGCAGGAGATTGCTGCTGTTTGAATTTAAGGTTAGTCTGATAAAAATTCTGAAAGTCTGAGATTTAAAAGGAGACTTTGTCTCAAAAAAATGTTAACAGCCCTTTTGTGCTGTTGTTGCAAGTTTGGCTCTTACCAATATGTTTTGTGCTTGTGGAATAAGAGGAACTCTCAGGCCTTCAGTACCCTTTGTCCTAATTTACATTCTTTTCACAGATGGCTTTTAGTTTTTAACCTATCTGTCCCCTAGTAGTATCTTTTCTGAACCTTCTATGGTGCTGAAAATGGACACCATTAATTATTCCTTTAGTAGAGCCATTGTCTCCAGAAGATTCTTGTTTAAAAATCAGTGGAGATGGCTGGGAATGTAGCTCAAAAAGTTTGAGCATTTTTAAGCATGTGAGAAGCCAGGGCATTAATCGCCAACACTACTAAAAAAATAAATAAATAAAAACAGAATAGCTACCAGAATATTTTAACTGGGATCATATAAAAGGAATGAATTGCTAATCTTTCCAGAGTTAGTTGAGAGAACATAGTCCCTTCTCAGAAAACTGCTTTATTGCTTTCCTTCTACTCCAAGACATAGTCAGAAACCCAAAAGAAACTGGAGTCAAATCATTCTTGAACCCAAAATCTAGAGATATTAGTCTCAGGGTCTAAGCTAATAAATTATTTTGATGAAAGGAAGTTATTTGCAAAATAGTGTTAATGTGAGTTGATTCTTATTGTAGGCTATCCTCAGAATCTTAGGAACTGTAATCGTAAGAGAGTACACAATAAATGAAGAGAATCAGGGAGGAATACAGTCATTAATAAAGGAACCATGGAGTGCTTGAGTTGGAGGGGCTGAGCACAATGACTCCCACCTCTGCTGTTTAGAGAAAAAACCAGAGTTGAGACTAAGTTCTCACACTCCCAACTCTTAGGATGGGCTTTTTTTGATTGAATTCAAACTTACAAAACTTTATATGTCATGAACAGATTATTTGCAAAAGCTTGAATATTACCCAGGGTCTTATTTCCACTAGTTTAGGTTAAAGGTTATAATTCAAGCACTGCAAATATTTAATCTTATTTCAAGTAGAACTTGAAAACATCACAGGACCGGTTACCATCTTTTAACCTCCATGTTGTTAGAATTCAAGGGTGAAGGACCTAAATAAGAGTCCATCATCTTTCTGGTTGGTTGTGAATGAAGACTTCCCAGGATTGTGAGCAAGGAGCTTTAGCATACAACTACCTCATTGTCTTCCCAAATTCTTTAGTTTCCTTTCTCATCCTGAAGGTCACATTGAATTAAGGATGTATAATTATCTTTTATTTTAGTTACCTTTTTTCCTTCTGTGTGGTTAATAAAATAAATTTTATATCATCCTAACATCTAGAGCAATAATGCAAAGGAAAATTCTGCCTTCACCTGGTGTTGTTTGCTTAGACAAGAAGTTTTAGTTATAGTGTGTGTCTGAGACTAACCAGCATATTCACTACAATAATTTACTTAGAATGTGGCTTGCCCCCCTTGTGGTATGGTATTCAGAGTGAGAATGCAGACTCTGAGCCTTCACAGGGAGGGAACAAGACACTGTCAACAATTCTTAATACCTTCAGATCAAGCAGCATACTGGGAAGACATTCCAGTTAGTGTTGAGAGGATTAGCTCTGATGTTTACTTTCACAGTGAACACATCCTAAATCAGATGATCTTCAAGATGGCTCTGTAGGTGTTGGCTTCTCAGGAGAACAGCCCCTTTGTGATGAACTCAGGGATACATTGGGTTGGGTCCCATCCAGATGTGGCCTGGTCTTTACTTCCACAAAGGTGCTGTTGCAAAGATGGAGCAAGCAGGAGCTCCCATTTCTGGAGATGAAGAACCAAAAGCTTCTACATTCTCTATTCTCCATTTCTTTTAAAAATTTTCTATAGTTGGGGATCTAGAATCATGGGAAGAACAGCCACAGCCCAAAGAGAACTAGCTTGTTTTTAAAAGGGGTTGGGAGTGAATTTATTGCATTTAGTTTGTGGCAATTAGCTTTGGCAATTATGTAGCTGATTCTGTATATCGGAAGAGAAGTAAAAGTGCTGTTCCAGGACCAGAAGGCACGTTCACAGAATAAAGATTAACACAGGTTTGATGGAAATGGCGCAGTATCAAATTTTAGATTTGCCAAAAATTTGCTTCCATTTTTACATTTTGACAATAGATTTTCATCAGATAACATAGCTCCAATATTTGAAGATTTCCTCAATTGCTCTAAGGAAACTTCCTTGCTTTATGGGCAGCATCCAAAGACAACTTGTAACTTCCTGCTTTCCCACTCTGTAGCATGGGAAGTCAGTCTTTTTGGAGGTTGGTTGAGAATGGGTGGAGACAAAGCAGTAGGGGCTATTGCTGCATTAGCAACTACTCCTTTCACAACAGCTCTATTTTGTCATTTTGTACCCAGATTTCCGTTGGTTAGCCTCAACTTTATCTTCCTCATTTCAGTTTCCTCTTCATGACACCAAGAGTCCTTCAGAACATGTGACCTTCCCGCTCACAACATAAAACTCAGCTTTCTGTGGCCTCTATAGTTCATCTCAGCACCTATATCCCATCCAAGACAAAGGCACCACTTCAATAACAGGTATAGTATCTACTTGATTTCTTGATTCCCATGCTGAAACAGTGCCCACAACAGCTAACAGTGTTCTGGATATGCCTAACTGACTCTCAGATCCTGGTTATTGATAAAGGGTCAGAGATAAGACTGATGAAGTTTTCTATTGGCTTTCTATTCTAGAGTATGTGATAAAGAGAGGGAACACAATAATTTCTAACAAATGATGACTTTTAGAAGATAGTCATGTGGAAGTTAAATGCTCATCAGAGCCAGGAGTTAAGAGTTCTGAATAGCATTTTTAATTTTGTCCTGTATCTGTTACTTTTCTTGGGGTGAGTTGTTTCTGTAGTCTAGCTCTCAGTGTTTGAGTCTCTTTTGCAGAGAAGAGAAAGACAAAGGTGAGATGCTGTCTAATGTCTTAGTCTCTATGTCTCTTATTTTGAAGGTTACCAGCCTTTGGTTGGGAAAGGAGATGAGACTGCTGCTTGAATATACAACTCTAGGCAGAGCTGAACATCCCTTAGAAAACTGCTGGTGGTCTGAAAGGTATGACTGACAGATGAAAAGTTCTTTTCTTTTGAGTATTGTAAGTCACTACTCCAATTTCAGAATTTAAAAGTCACATAGAATAAAGTTTGGAAGTAGAAAGAGAACAAATATATATTTGAGGAACAGAGATCCAGAGAGAAGAAAAGGTAATTTCCCAAGGTCACACAGAAAACCTGTCGCACAGCTCAGTCTGAACCCAGGCCAATGCTCTTTTTCTTCTACTTTAGGAGGACTGAGATACCAAGAAATAATGGGTATCCTGCAACTGAGGCAGGTGACTCTCCTTATACTGAAAAAAATCTGGATATTTGGATATGTTCCAGAGTACTTCTTTATCACCAAATATATTTTCTGATATGTGACTTATTCTGGACATTTATAGATTTTTTTGGGGGGGGGTAAAATCTTATACCTCTTTTATGAAGTTAATGCCTTCCAATTTCCGTCACGAAGACTGACTACTCTAGTTCTCATTAGAAGCAGCTTTGTGGAGATATCTAATGGAAGACTTTGCACTCTCATGGGAATAAATGACGCCATTTCAAATCAGATAAATGAGTTTGGAATCCTCCAATTATCATCCCATGTAGTCATCTATGTTTTCATTCTACGGGTCTGACTAACCTTAATCAACTAAACTTGCTTTTCTTCTATGTATTCCTCTGAATAGATGTGAAGTGGAACATGAAGAATGAAAATGAAACAGATTCATATCCAGTTTAAGGACTGACTCATCAATCCTGGCAAACAGTATTTATAATCTTTTAAGTCAGTGCACTAGGACTCTTTAGCCCCTTTCATAGTGCTTTTCCAGTCTCCTTGGTGTATATGAGGTCAAATAGGCCAATTGAGAGGCTATGGATACCTCTAAAGTGTCCAGTTCTTCTTACAGCAGGTGATAAGCAGAGATGGTGACAGAAAAACCAAAGCCAATAGTCCATTACTCCTTTCCCTTTTAATCATTTTCCTTGGCTTTTACTAGCCCCAGAGATTGAAATAAGATCTCTTTAAGCATCCTTATAAAAAGCTCTAGAAATCTCACCCAAAATTTTCCAAGCACCTTGAGATGTAAGACTTCTGTCTCCATTTCTGGAGAAGACGATTGAAGCCTAAGAAAACTTTAGACCTGGGTAGGACAAAATTTGATACTGTCAAGCATTTTGAGTAACAGGATCATGATGCTAAACAAAATGTCAAATAAATTGAGATGAATTGGCTCTTCTGGCAGCTGCCCTGGTAGCTACGAGCTCAAACATCCTAATGCTGCCCTGCAAAATCCACTGCCTGTTTTACTCTTTGTTGCTGTTCCTCTCCCTTTTTGCAGGGGAATATAAAAAGCAGACAAGAAAAAGTGGTGGGGTGGACAGCCAAGGCACACAATGAGCCGATGGATGATATAACTCCCAAACTGTAAACAACTTATATTATGACCTTTTGCAAGTCTTTCCCTTAACATCGGACTTCATTTTCTCATTTATAGTCTTGAATGGGGTAAAACTAGATGACTTATAAAGGCAATTTAATAGTATTAATTCTTTGCTATTTATGAGAAAAGGCAACCAAGTCAGACAAAGCTGGCAAAGGCCAGAAAAAATTACTGTTTTAATTCTGTTAAATAAATTATCAATCTTTTCCCCTGTTAGTATCTATCTTATTTGTTTATTTTACTTTTAAAACACATTTTAGTCACTTTTCTTTATGTACAGGGGATCAAATACAGAGTATTATACATGTTAGGTAAGTGTTTTGCCATTGAGTTTTATCCCTAGACCTTAATTGTTTTCTTTTATTGTTTGGGAAAGGGTCATATTACATAACCCAAATTGACTTTAAACCTGAGGTTCTCCTATCTCTGTCTATGAAAGCTTGTATTCACATATGTACTATCATACCTGGCTACAGCCACAATTTTTCAGCATTTGTTATGTAACAAATACTAAACTAATGACTTTATATGCATTCTCACCATGATTTTATGCACATTTGTGTGGCTATAAAAAACTAGGCTTCAGGGACATAAACTCATTTATTTAAGGTGTTCAGCTAGTTAATGGTAGAGGTAGAATTCAAGTCCAGTTTTAAAAATCAACATCTAGGTACATAATCGGGATAAACATAGGATAAAAGAAGTTGATAGGAGGAAGGAGCACAGATATTGTCTCCGAGGTTTTTCACATCATGTAGGCAGAATGATGACAAAAATTTCCTGTTTCTGGTGAATAGAAGAGTTAATTGAGGCTTGAGCCACCAGAATCTCCAGACAAACCCTCAGGATCCCTGTTTTGGTTTGGAGCCTTAGCCTGTTTTGTTCACTTCCCTCTTTTGGTGACTTAGACGGTCACATTAGTGTCTGCCATTTGTCTCACGCTCAGGGTAAGACATAATCACTCTATTTTTTTTTTTATCTTTCCAGGTGCACATCTTCCAGCATGTTCTTGCTGCCCAGTGGAGGCTCCTGATCTGGCCTTCTGCAGTGTCACGCTCCGTGTATTTGACAAGCTGAGTTGGACACTCTGTGTGGTAGAGTGTCAGTTTGTCAAATACCCCAAGTGTGGCTCATGCCTATCAGCTCCAGGTCCAGGACAGAACAAATAGCCTGCTGGCTATATATGAATGCTTATGCAACATGAAGCTCTCTGGAGTTATTCTATGGCTTTGAGGGAGCTATAGCATTTATTCAGAGGACATCAGAGTAGGAACGATGCAGCTCTAGGGCCTACAAGTCTGGTATGCATCTGTGTACATTGTGAAAATGCCATGGACTGCACAGTGGTCTTGAAAGTACAAAAGGGATACCGGGAATGAGAGTATTATTTGATTTATTTATTTATTTATTTATTTATTTATTTATTTATTTATTGAATAGCTTTCTATGACTCAAACTTGATTTATTATTAATGTCTAGTTTCCCATTCCTCTTCTTCCAGCCAGGACAGCAGAATTTTCATAAAAGCATCATTAATTCTATGAGAAAGTAGGAAATAAATATCCTCTGTCTGGCCTTCGGAACACATCTTAGTCTTATCTACATTTTCTCTTTTCCTCTTTGCTTTTGTCCTCCTTAAAACAACCTTCTTATTTCTCTTCCCTGAACTTTCAGACCCTACCAAATTCCAATTTCTCTTGGCACTATTGAAAGTTAACCTATACTTTTCTTTACTCCTTGGCTAACCACATACTGGTATGTGCTCTTTTATGTCTTACCACCCAATATATCTTCTAAAGTTGTCAGTGAATTTTTCCAGGGTGTGTTCTTGAATTCCCTATTTTATTGTAAGAGTCTAGAGCTCATTATACTTGCTTGATTGCTGTATCTTCTACCATTGTCCAACATTTTAATTATTTAATAAATGTTTACCAATTGATTGATGCTTTTTTACTAGTTCATAATCTTTTACTATATAGGTCAAATACCAACCACGGTTTTGTGAAAAAGATAAATCAAACTGTGGCTATTCTAATGCTATAGTGTATACAAAGTGGTAATCAAAATGGATTTTTTTTCCTCTGAGAAATAAGATTTAGGTCTGGGGCAGGAAGGCAAAAAGAAAAAAATAAACTCAGAGGGAAATAAATTTTGGAATTATTTGTTTACACAGGTCTTTTAAAGCAAAATTTTCTGAGCCTTTAATGTTTTAATGTTGCACTGGGATGAACTTCTAATACAGAATTATAGAATGAAGCATCTCCAACATCTCTCTCCAGAGTCTAACATTTCATACCATGTATTTTGGCAAGTTTCTTTAGAGAAATTCCATACTCTCCCTTGTTTCTAGAGATACCTACTCTCATTCTTTAACTTTTCACCCACCAACAAGTGACCTAAATAACAAGACCCATATTGTCAGCCCAGTTTTGCTCAGAATTGTTAGAGGGGTGCATCTCTATCTAGGGATGACTTATATGGAAAAACATCATACTTTAGGGGCAAAGACCATCTCCAGAAGATACACTGCTAAAAATCCATGGGTCTGACATCCAGTCTTTGTTCTGCCATTGACTTGATGTATGTTACTTTTGACAAGCCATCATTTCTCTCTGGGCTTCACTTCCCAATTTGTGGTATGTAAATGAAGATAAATAATCTGTAAACATTTTCATGTGCTAGAATAGGAGACATTCCTGGTGGTTCAGGTGTAGGGGGTTCCCTAAATTTGTGACTCACTTTACTAGGGAAATTTCAATAAACATTCTCTCCTCAAGTCCAGGGATTAATTCTAAAGAGCAGAATAAGATACATAGCATTTTCAAGGCTTTCAGGGCTGGACTCACAGCTGTTTCATGAAGGAAGCTGAGGTTTCTACTGGGAGGGACCCAGGTTGTGGAGGCTTGTCAGTGAGATGGAGAAGAAGAAGTGGTCTCTGTCACTAATTATGTATAGTTAGCATTTGTCAAAGAAGAAAATGCTGAGGTTTTGATCATGGACTTGGTAGCATCAGTGGGGGTGAAATAGGGAGGACTGTCAATCACTTTTGTGTACTATTTTGACTTTTGCAGTCATTTCAAAGTGGGAGTACCTCTTGTTGAAACCTGATCTGAGAAAGTAGGTATCCATAGGTATTCATACAGAATACATAGGCAATGTGGTAATTCTCATGAAAAGTAAGGAAGTTGATTTGACATGAAATACAAGGGAGTTTCATTCCAAAGTACATAGTTCCTTCTCTCCTTTCCCCTCCCCTCCTGTTCCCTTCACTTTTCTTCATTTTCCCCCATGTCCTCAATTAACAAACAAAGAATCTATTACTCTTTTTAAAATGCTTTTATTTATTTATTTATTTATTTAATGTATATGAGCACACCATAGCTGTCTTCAGACACACCAGCAGAGGGCATCAGATCTCATTACAAATGGCTGTGAGCCACCATGTGGTTGCTGGAAATTGAACTTAGGACCTCTGGAAGAGCAGTCAGTGCTCTTGACCACTGAGCCATCTCTCTAGCCCCAGAATCTATTACTCTTAACCCTCTTCACATTGTAAAAAGAATTGAAGAGCTAGACAAGATGACCAATGCAACTAATCCAAATATTTTAGCGATATTATACACAGACTTTGAAAAGACAGAAACTACTTCATATGTACATTCATAGTGCTTTGAGAAAGAAGTGAGGCTTCTTGAAAAACTTTCTGTTGCCCTGAGAAGAGTCACCAAGTAGAGCTGAAAGAAAGATGGAGTGGAGAATGGATGGTATATAGAATACTGTTTAAGCAAAAATTGATTTACTTCAGATGGGGATATCCATGGTGTGAGAAGGGAAGTGGTATGAGTTGGAAAGTGAAAGACCAACCAAGAAACAAACAGACAACAACAAAACTAAAGCTTGGCTTAGTGGTACAGACATATCATTCCAATTACTTGGGAGACTAAGGCAGGTGGCACGTTCAAAGCCTACCTACTTTAGAGGGTGAAATAAAGGTAAACCTGGATAGGTTAGTGTGATATCATCAAGATAAGAAGTAAAAATAGTACAATAGTTTAGTTCAGTGGGAAAGTAGTTGGTTCACCCTGGGTTAAATTTCCTGTAAAACACACACACACACACACACACACACACACACACACACACACACACAGAGAGAGAGAGAGACAGAGAGAGAGAGAGAGAGAGAGAGAGAGAGAGAGAGAGAGAGAGAGAGAGAGAGAGAGAAGCAAAGTGTGTTATCTATAGTTCTAGGGGTTCTTACCATTTTAGTCTCATTTTAATAATTTTGGATAGGTCCTACCATGTATTGAAAGAAGACCAATACAACTGAAGTTGCTGTCATGATTAACATTTATTAACATCAAAAGAATACAAGTACATTAGATTCACAGTGTAGCAATAGTAATATCAATCAATCAAAAGTCCTCTGGCCCTAGAGAAAGGGAAGTAATCCTGGATATAGATGTTTACCTGAGTTGGTAGGACTGAGACTCATCTGATTTTATTCCTTCTGGTGATGCCTGGAGGCATGATAAAGAACCTCTACTGCTGTGGTATTTCTCTGGTGTTTGGAGAGGAGTTGTGAATGCTCCAGAAAGAAAAGTGTCCTAGACCAAGCCCAGAACCTAGATTTCTTAAGGTGTATATAGTAAGCCAAACCCAGGATTTCTCAATGACCCCAGAATTGGCAGACTTAGATAGATACTTTAGGTTTTCTAGGAAGCCAGGGAGAAAGCTATGTTGAAGGCAAGAACTGAATAAGTCACAGGCAATTATGCCAGTAGACATTGACTTAGTAGGGGCATTTTAGCAGATGTGATTTTCTTCAGTAGCAAGAACGTCTTAGTTTCTGGGAGCTGTGTTCAGCAGGCAGGAATAGTCATTGTTGATCTGGTAGTTATCCTGGCTGAGGCAAAGATCATCAGAGTAGTTGTTGATCAGAGCCTGGGAATCGGGTTCATTTTTGAAGTATTCACTTGCAGTGGTAGTCACCCTTGTGGTTTCTTGAGAGTTGCTTGTCTCCATGGCAAACACTCTAGGAACCAAGACCAGTTACTCATGAGGAAGATTTTAGGGCTTAGATTCTGATTTTCTAGCATCTCACCACCTGTGTTCTTATTCACTGAATCTCAGGATCCTGCTAGACAGGGATTGTGAGAACAGAAAGTTGGTATACCTAAATCATCTTGTGTGTTCACTGATTCAGGACACAATATGAGTACATTTATCTGAAAGGGTAAAATATTTTCTGACCCTGGAAGACTCTATTAGGACTAGTTTCCAGGTTTTCTGTCAATGACCAACAGAATCGAGGGCAGGTAATGGTTAATAAGTTAGAAAAGGAGATGGTATCTTACCTGCTTACTCCATAGACATACTCTAAAAAATAAGGAAGATTCATGTTAGAAACTTATATGGAGAGTATACCAGATCTAATAATGAAATATGAGTACCTGTTCAAAGATGAGGGAGGAAATAGAAGAGAATTCTAAGTATCATCTTTTTAATATTGAGAGTTTTTTGTCATGAGTTGAAATACAGAAATGTAGATTTGTTTGAGAAGTGGAAAGTATACATGCTTGATTTCCATCCCTTTGGCATTTCTGATTCAGAACTCCAGGCTGAAGATATTGCTTGGTGTTGATAAAGGGAGAACACCAGACCTACTTTTTACCAAGTAGACATCAAAGATTCTCAGAGAATTCTGTGGGAAACTAGATTGCCCAGTTCCAGCCCAGGAAAAATACATTGAATTTGGTTCCATGTCAGTGACCATAGCCCAATCCATTTTCAAGTGCACTAATTCACCTATTGTTACATATATATCATATATGGAAAAGTTGATGTTTTGTTGAATTAATAACATATAATTACATAAAATCTTAAAACTGAAGGGACTCTAATTAGATAATCATTGCTCCTTAGTGTCTGTGGAGAACTGTCCTCTATTCCATAGGATTAGCTTGGCACAAAGATGACCATTTTTTGTTATCTCAATCTGCCTTCTAGATGGTTATAATCTTTCAGAGTAACAACTGGAAATTCATGTACTAAATTACAAGAAATCTAACAATGCAAAGTATAAGACACCCCTCCCCTTCCCATGTTTTGTCTTCCCCACTGATTGGGAAATTCTGTACACCATATCTGTTATTTTTGTCTTTATATACTCAAAATCTGTAATACAAACTATTCTCAGTAACTACAGACTAAATTGAATTACTGCAGTAAAGCTATCTCTCTTAAAGAGAAGGGAGTCTTAGAAACAAACATTCCAATCTCTGTGTGTTTTCCATACTCAGTAAATAACTTTGACAATAGTGTCTTCATCAGGCTGTTTCCCTGATCAAAATAATTAAGTTAATCTTAGAAATGTTGCAGAGCCTAGTGAAGAAATTCTTTAGGCTGGAATTTAAAACCTGCTATAATTAGAAAGGAACTTTTGTTCTCCCCTGTATTTCATTATCATTTTTCTTTATGATAATCCACATTCACTTGCAATTCAGGCCTTTGTATTTACATTCGTGTGGGTTCACTTTCCTGGAATACTGTCACATATTGTCTTCATTTAATATGACCTACTTGTACTTAGACCTTCTGAAAGACTTTGTTGATTATTCCAGCTTTGACTTCTCTTCAGTTTTTGTTCAATATTTTCTTCTTTACATTTTGGATCATTACTCTTTCTGCTATGTGTGTTACTGATAATTTCTATGCTTCAACCTGGAAATCTACACATAAATGGCAAGAAACTTGAGGGAAGCTTCTCTTGCATTCTTATAAGGTGACTTACAAAGATAATTGTACTTGGTTGGGTACCGTGGACTTTTATATTCTGTTTCATAAATCTTACATCATTGTTTGCAGGGACAATTAACATTCATCTCCTTTTATCTCTATCATTATTCTAAAACTGGCCTTCAAGCTCATTGGAATGTTAGACATAGAGTATCATCAGAATGTTGACCAATGTAATGTTGAAAAGAATGAATAAGCAAAAACCAGTTCTCCTTACTTATCACTTACCTTGTTGGAATGTCCTGCGGCGGAACATGATATAAAGTATGGTGACAGCTACTATGCAGCAAAGGGAGATGATGAAGATTATGGCAAAGATTGGCAGGTTCCTTCCTAAATGATAAAATAAGACTAAGTGCTATTTGGTTAAAAATTACATCAGTCAGTGGGCTTACTTACTACTGAACCTTGCTTGTCGTAATACCAACATACCAGGCAAGATATGCCTCTGGTATGATAGTAGCAAGACCATTATAGGATAACTAACAGCTTTCTGATTGGAATTGAGAACTGCTCCACAGGAGGAAATATCATGCCTGTTACTGTAATCCTGGTCAAAATACATGGCTGGGACTGTCGTAGACATTAGAATAGAACTTGCTTTGCTTATTTTTATAAATATTCAATTGTTATTTAAAAATTTATACTTATACACATAGACATTGTACTGAATATTGTACAGAGAAGCTTATTTTTCATTGGATCGAAATCAATCCAGAGATGTATAACTGGTAAAAGTTCGGAGAAGAGACTGGGTACTCATTGCAAAATGGTATATCTTTATTATCACACAGAGAGGGAGAGGGGGAAGTGGGTTCAGAGAACATCATGAAAGAGAAAGAGAAAGAGAAAAGTTAAGAGTCAGACAGTGAGGAGGAGTGTATTGAAATGCTGTTTTATGGACATGAAAGGGATATTGCATCCATGGATTTATAGTAACTGGGATTACCTACACAAGATGGACATAAGATCAAGCCATTTGTGGTAGAGGTGCTCTTTACTCCTTACTGAAGAGCTACTGACAATTGATAGCTTCTGGAGGAGAGATGTTCATTCTTTTATTTCAGTGTGATCCCACTGAGAGGTTTCCCATACCCCCACTGGATGGCCCCAAACTCATGCACTAATTATATTTAGTAGGTTACCTAAAAAGAAGTCTTGCAGTTAGGGCGAAGAAGGTTGTAGAGTATTTGTTGGAATTGGAAGAGAGAAATGAGAGGTGTATACAGTCATATTTCATTTTATACACATATGAACTTATCAAGAATAAAGAAATTGTAATAAAATATTGAATGTTTATATAATATTTTTAAAATACAAAATTTAGTGGAAATTGTGGTGTACATGTTTAATAGTGGCATTTGGGAGGGAGAGGCAGGCAGATCTTTGTGAGCCTGAGGTCAGACTCCTCTACATAGCTGGTTCCAGGACAGCTAGTGCTACATAATGTTTCAGTAATGCAATATTGTTTATCCAAGAATTATTAATAATGGCCAAAATCGGAAGTTTTGTAGTTAACAAAACATTCAAGAATAAAATAAATAAATATATTGTTAAACATACATACATACACCAATTACCTAGCAATGGAAATATATTTGCATATAATATATATGTATATAATCATATGAGACCACCATTGACTCTGACAAACACACTAAAAAAAAAGAAGTCTGGTATAAAATGTATTATTTTATTCCTTTATAAGAGTACCAAATAGCTTAAAATAACACATGCCAATAGTGACTAGGAAAATAAGTATTTTGGTGAGAATTAGGTAGCAGGGATTATGGTTGTGAAGTATGCACATCTTTTCAGATTTTAAATATTAATCTAGCTATATATTATTTGTATACTATGTTTCAGTAAAAGTTTACTAATTTAAAAAGGCAGCCAAATAAATGAATAAAAGTTGGGTCCTGGGGAAATTCTAAGTATCAGCCTAGAGTGTCTTGAGGTTATGAGCAAGCCAAAAGAAAAACAAAATCCCTCACTCCACATGAAACTCAAGAAGAAAGAAGACCAAAGTGTAGGTGCTTTGGTTCTTCTGAGAAGGGGAACAAAATACAGGAGTAAATATGGAGATAAAGTATAGAGCAGAGACTGAAGCAAAGGCCATTCAAAGACTGTCCACGTGGAGATTTGTCCCATATACAGTCACCAAACCCTGACATTATTGTGGATGCCAAGAAGTGCTTGCTGAAAGGAGCCTGATATGGCTGTCTTCTGGGAGGCCCTGCCAGAGCCTGACAAATACAGAGGTGGATGCTCACAGTTAACCATTGGACTGAGCACGGGGTCCCCAATGGAGGAGTCAGAGAAAGGACTGAAGGAGCTGAAGGGGTTTGCAACCTCATAGGAGGAACAACAATATCAACCAACCAGACCCCCAGGACTCCCAGGGACTAAGCCATCAACCAAGGGGTACACATGGCTCTAGCTGCATATGCAGCAGAGGATCGCCTTGTCAGGCATCAAGGGGAGGAGAGGTCCTGGGTTCCTAAGAAGGCTTGATAGATGCCCCATTGTAGGGGAATCGAGGGCGGGGAGGTAGTAGGGGGTGGGTGGAGGAGCAGCCTCATAGAAATATGGGGAAGGAGGATGGGATAGGGGCTTCCCAGGAAGGGGGAAACTGGGAAAGGGTATAACATTTGAAATGTAAATAAAGAAAATATCCAATAAAAAATTTTAAAAAAATTAAAAAAGAAAATCTAGATGAAAGATCAGTGGGTTGATACCCTCCCATGCCTCACAGCCTTCCTGTCTTTCAGTAAGTCTGCTATAACCAGGGACACAGGTGAGACTCCTGCCCAAATACCATGCCATCTGGGACACCTACAGAGCCCAGTTGACTAGAGACCTACCCCCTCTGCCTGAGCTCCATCTTCTTTCTGGTCTGCTCCTTATTGGTGGGCTCGCTCCCCTTCCACACCCCACAGCCTGCCTGTCTCCCAGAGGTGTGCAGTAACCAGGGACACAGCCTGCCTATCTCCCAGGAGGTTTACCCTAATCAGGGATACAGGAGCCACCTCCCCATCCCCCACAACCAGCGAGAGCACTGCCTACCTCACAGGAGGCCAACTCCAAGCCAGGTCACAGAGCTCTACCTGCTTCCAAGGAGGCAGGCTCTAGTCAGAGACATCTAGGCCAGTTAACACCAGAGATAATCAGATGATGAGAGGCAAGCACAAGAACATAAGTGACAGAAGCCATTGCAAGTCAGCACTATCAGAATCAAGTTCTCCCACCACAGCAAGCCCTGGATACACTGACATACCCGAAAAGCAAGATTCTGACCTAAAATCCGATTTTATGAAGATAATAGAGGTCCTTAAGGAAGATATAAATAACTCCCTAGGGTTGAATTAGGGGAAGGATTGAAGAAACTGAGAAGGAAGGTGACCCCATAGGAAGACCAGCAGCATCAACTAACCCAGACCCCTGGGAGCTCCCAGAGACTGAGCTACCAATCAGGTAGCATATATGTGCTGGTCCAAAGCCTCTGACACATATGTAGCAGAGGACTGCCTCATCTGGCCTCAGTGGGAGAAGATGCACCTAATCCTTGAGAGACTTGAGACCCCAGGGAAGAGGAATTCCCTGTGGCAGGAGGGAAAGCACCCTCTTATAGGCAATGAGGGAATGGGATGAGAAACTATGGGAGGGGTACCGGGAGAGGGGGAGAAAGACTGGGACGTAAATAAATAAAATAATTAATAAAAAAGAAAATCTAGATAAATGATCAGAGATACAATGTCAGAACAATTTCTTGAATACCTCTAGTTTTGTGTGTGTGTGTGTGTGTGTGTGTATGTATGTATGTATGTATGCATGTGTATATGTTTTGACTATAGCCAGCTTTCCATGCTTTCCAAGGGGTCAAGATAGGGGGTTTTCTTTTACCTTTTGCCTTAAGAAGAAAAAATAGTATTCTGACTCACCAGCTTTTCAAAAATGCTATATTCGTGTGATTCTGTCACCAGCTTCTCAAAAACACTGTATTCATGTGGCTTTAAGCCATAAAGACTTTTCTTGATAGTACTCTTCAGCCCAATTCCCAGCTTCTTCTTTTCTCAAAAATATTTCCACTCAGAAATCTAGGGCACCCATAGAGTTAATCCTGTTAATCTGAAAGGATGTAGATGCATTGAGAAGACAGGCCTCTTGGCATTATCTTAACTGTGGGCACCGTTCTTCCAGATCCTGGCATAATGAACTGAAAAAAAGGGCAAGCAAGCTGAACACCAGCATTCTCTGCTGTCTGGTTGTGGATCTGATGTGATAATCTGACTTCTTGCCATGATAGACTGAACCTTTGAGCTATGAGCCCAGACAAACCTTTCCTTCCTTAAGCAGCTTTCATCGAGTCCTTTGTTGTGGAAATGAGGTAAGTAACTAATACAGGTGCAGAGATAGTTGAAGGAATATACTGTATAAAGATTCCAGTTCTAGGCCTTTTTGGCTTCCTGTTTGATCATATAGGCAAGATAATGGCCCTTCCTTCAAAGGTGTTTGCACTCCAATTTCTAGAATTTTATGTAATATGAAGAATAATTAAGGTTAAAAGCAGAATTAAGGTTGATAGCTATCTGCAATTAAAATGGGAGATTATTATTAATATTTCTGATGGGCTCAATGTAATTATAAGGATCAATTTAAGAGTGGATGTAGGAGACACAAGGGAAGATAAGCCTTAGAGGGAGATTTGAACCCATTATATTGCTAATTTTGAAAATAGATAAAAGAGGTCATGAACCAAGGAATGTGGGTAGCTTCTGCATAGTGGAAAGTATCAGGGAACTTTCACAATACTTCCAGAAGTAATATTGTACTCTTGGCACCTG
Organism: Tokudaia tokunoshimensis; assembly: GCA_036184795.1. NCBI lineage: Eukaryota > Metazoa > Chordata > Mammalia > Rodentia > Muridae > Tokudaia > Tokudaia tokunoshimensis. The sequence continues at coordinate 54,675,317 of BTHU01000023.1, forward strand.
ATTTTGTCTCACTAATAATTGTGTCAGACTTTTGATTAGCATATGTATATGAGAACATATTTCTGTCATTTTAATACACAAAATTTGAGGTAAGGCTTTACATCTGCCGCAGGAAAAGTTAATGCAGCGAATTTAGTCAAATCATTAAGTGTCACTGGAATTTAGTTTTCTCATAATTTAAACGACACATTGAATGATATCCAATATACTTTGGTTTTTTACTTTAATTTAGTTATAATCAGCATTCAAAATAACAGATTCATCATATTTTGTTTTGATTGATTTTTTTCTCCATCACTGCTTGCTGCCGTCTTGCCACTTGTATCCTCTCCCTCCTAGTTCCCATTTCATGTTACATGTATTGTACTTCCTCCTTACCTCCTTCCTCAAACTTGTTTTTTTTTTTAAGGGCGGGGGGTTAGGGAGAGGACTTAGTGGTTAATATACTTAGTATTTAAGCAATACCAGAGTTCACATCCCCATCACCCACATAAAAATCAGACATAGTCAGGAGAATCTGTAACCACAGTGTTCAGGGACAGAGACACATGAATCCTCTGGTCTTGTTGGCCAGCCAGTCTAGCCAATATGGTGAACACCAGGCCAATAAGAGACTCTGTCTCAAAAAACAGGGAGAGAACAATAGAAGGTGCATCCAAAGAAGACCTTTTGTCTCCATATGAGCACATACAGGCAAACATGTGCATTATGTGCATATGCATGTATATTATACTAAACACATACATGCAAACACCACACACACACACACACACACACACACACACAGACATACACAGACACACAGACACACACACACACACTTCTGCTTTTCTGTCTCATTAGCCTCTTAAGTGGAAACTTCTGGTTTCTTTGGACAGTCAGTTATATCAAATGATTTGCTGGGGTATATATTTAAAAGGATGTTTTGCTAAAGCGGACATATGAAAGAATGTTTTCCTGAAGCAGACACAGGTAAAAGGATATTTTTCTATAACAGATACATGAAAAGATGTGTAATGAAGGAATATAACTATGATCCCACAAACACTGGGAGCTTGAGCATTGGTTTGACTTTCTCTGCCTTGCAATTCTTCACTAAAGACACTCATGTATTGGTAGAGCTATGCAAGTCCTCTGACATCAGACACGGAGCTATGGAATTTCAGAATTTTGGAGTTTGTCCTTCTGAGTTTCAATCTTTCTTTGGTCTAGTATTTCCTTACTCTGCCCCATTTCTCACTTTTATACTGGTAATCTATGTTATGTGCTATTGTATATTAGATATAATTGCTTTTTGATTTTTTAAAAATTTTTAATAGGACATTTCATTTATTTACATTTCAACTGTTATCCCCTTTCTCAGTTTCCCCCCTCCTAGAAATCCCCTATCCCCTCCTCCTTCCCCCTGCTTCTATGAGGGTGCTCTCCTAGGCTCCTACTCACTTCCACCTCACCGCCCTAGCATTCCCCTACACTGGGGCATTGAGTCTTCACCGAACCAAGGGCCTCCCCTCCCATTGATGCCAGATAAGATCACCCTCTGCTGCATATGCAGCTGGAGTCATGGGTCCTCTTTGGTTGGTGGTTTAGTCCCTGGGAGCTCTGGATGGTCTGGTTGGTTGATATTGTTTTTCCTATGGGGTTGCAAACCCCTTCACCTACTCCAGTCTTTGCCCTAACTCCTACATTGAGATCCCCATTCTCAGTCCGATGGTTGGCTGCAAGTGTCTGCATCTGTATTGGTCAGGCTCTGGCAGAGCCTCTCAGGAGACATATCATTATGTCCTATTGTATATTACATATAATTGCTTTTTTATTTTATAGGGCATTATAATTAAGAGACTGCCTTAAGACTTAGACGAGACTTTGGACTTTTAAATAGTGTTCTAACTGTGGGGCTATGGGGACTTTGGAAGTTATACTAAATGAATTTTGCGTTATGATGTGGCCAACAGACTATTAAGGTTATGGAGTAGAATGTGGTGGCTTGGGTGAGGTGTTCTACATGAGTCTTGGGAATAGGAATACTTGTTCCCCAGTTGGGTGCTATTTGGGCAATATTAGGAGGGATGGTCCTGTTGGAGGAAGTATGCCACTGGGAGTGAGCTTTGAGGTTTCAAAAGCCATGTGCTACCTCTAGATTATTCCCTTGGCTTCTTGTTTGATTGGATGGATGGGCTCTCAACTGCCTGCTGTGTGCTGCCAGCTCCATTCCACTACCATAGACTCTAACCCATTAAAACTATAATCTCAAATTACAACCTTCCTTCTGTAAGTTAGCTTGGTCATGATGTTTCACCTTATTAATAGAAAACTAATACATACATCAAGGCTCTAGGGAAACAAACGGTCAATCCCATACCCAGTATATAACAGGAAATAATAAATATTAGGTACTTGAATAAATGAAACAAAGAATGAAAGAACAATGTACATCATTAACCAAAGAGTTGGTTTTTAAGATAGATTGAGATTAATAAGCTAGGCTAAGCAAATCAAAAGAAAGAGAAAGAAGCTTCAAATTAATAAAATTAAAGATTAAAAGAGACTTCAATGAAATCAGAAAGATCATTAGATGATATAAAAAAACTGAAAAACGCTTCTGCCTGGTGGAGGGACCCCGCGCAGGGAGGGAGCCTGCCAGCTTCCCTTCCGCGACCTCTGTTCCCGCGGACTGGGCTGGAGAGACCGGTACCCAGGCTCTCCCCCCGATATAACATCACTTGGGACACGGCCTGTTGGGGCTTCCGTCTGTGCCCGAGGGCGGGTTGGCACTGTGGTCGTCTGGGTGCCAGATCGGCGGGCCATCGTGACCACAGGGTGAGCGGCGCCACGGAGACTGCCCTCCGCCATCTTTGCTCCAGTGACCAGGTAGTTGAGACCGCCAGGCTCAGAGACAGACAGGCATAATATCGCTTCGGGTTCAGGCAGCTTGTGTGTAACCTGCTCCCAGGTGCTGGGCTGATCTGCAGTAACCAGCGCGCCAGTTCCGCGGTGGGACCTTCTGCCTGGTGGAGGGACCCCGCACAGGGAGGGAGCCTGCCAGCTTCCCTTCCGCAACCTCTGTTCCAGCGGACTGCGCTGGAGAGACCAGTACCCAGGCTCTCCCCCCGATATAACATCACTTGGGACACGGCCTGTTGGGGCTTCCGTCTGTGCCCGAGGGCGGGTTGGCACTGTGGTCGTCTGGGTGCCAGATCGGCGGGCCATTGTGACCACAGGGAGAGCGGTGTGAGCGGCGCCACGGAGAGTGCCCTCCGCCATCTTTGCTCCAGTGACCAGGTAGTTGGGACCACCAGGCTCAGAGACAGACAGGCATAATATTGCTTCGGTCTCAGGCAGCTTGTGTGAAACCTGCTCCCAGGTGCTGGGCTGATCTGCAGTGACCAGCGCGCCAGATCTGCTGTGGGACTTCTGCCTGGCAGAGGGACGCCCCCTCCCCCCCCAGGAGAGATCACACACCCCTGCACAGGGCAGGAGCCTGCCAGCCTCCCTTTGGCGACCTCTGCTCCAGGAATCCACTAGGCTGAGCCTTTAGATGTGCAAGGCCTCCCCAATATAAGATCACTTGGGGCAAAGCACATTAGGGCTCCAAAGTCACTCAGGAGCAGGCAGGCCCCAGAAATCGGTGCCAGGGGAATCCTGGTAATCCAGGGGGGGCAGAAATAGCTTTGCAGGCTCACAGGAGGTCCAACCAACAGCCAGTGGCAGCAGGACCAACTAACACCAGAGGTATCCAGATGGCAAAAGGCAAACGTAGGAATGTTACTAACAGTAAGCAAAGTAATGTGGGACCATCCGAACCCAACTCTCCAACAGCAGCAAGTCCTGGATACCCCACCACACCCGAAAGACAAGATCTGGATTTAAAATCACTTCTCATGATGCTATTAGAGGATCACAAGAAGGACACAAATAAATCTCATAAAGAGTTACAGGAGACCATGAATCAACGGTTAGAAGCCCTTACAAAGGAAACACAAAAATCGCTTAGAGAAATGCGGGAGAACATGGATCAAAAGATGGAGGAGCACAAGGAGACAACACAAAAATCGCTTAACGAGATGAATCAACGGGTAGATGCACTCACAAAGGAATCACGAAATTGGCATAAAGAAATGCAGAAGAATATGGGTCAACAGACGGATGCCCATAAGGAGGCAACACAAAAATTGCTTAAAGAAATGAATCAACGGTTAGATGCCCTTACAAAGGAAACACGAGAACTGCTTAAAGAAATGCAGGAGACGATGGATCAACAGATGGAATCCCATGAGGAGGAAACACAAAAATCGCTCAGAGAAATGCAGGAGAACGTGGGTCATCAGGAAGAAATCCTGAAAGAGGTAATGCAAAAATACCTTAAAGAAATACAGGAAAATACAAACAAACAAGTGAAGGATCTCAGCAAATCCATCCAGGAACTAAAAAAGGAAGTAGAAACAACTAAGAAATCACAAAGGGAGACAACTTTGGAGATAGAAAACCTTGGGAAGAAATCAGGAGTCATAGATGCAAACATCAACAATAGAATACAAGAGATGGAAGAAAGAATCTCAGGTGCTGAAGATTCCATAGAAAGCATCGACTCAACAGTCAAAGAAAATGCAAAATGCAAAAAACGCGTAACCCAAAACATCCAGGAAATCCAGGACACAATGAGAAGACCAAACCTAAGGATTATAGGTATAGATGAGAGTGAAGATTTGCAACTTAAAGGGCCAGTAAACATCTTCAACAAAATTATGGAGGAAAACTTCCCTAACTTAAAGAGAGAGATGCCGATGAACATACAAGAAGCCTACAGAACTCCAAACAGACTGGACCAGAACAGAAATACCTCCCGTCACATAATAATCAAAACACCGAATGTTCTAAACAAAGAAAGAATACTAAATGCAGTAAGAGAAAAGGGCCAAGTAACATACAAAGGAAGACCTATCCGAATCACATCAGACTTCTCACCAGAGACTATGAAAGCCAGAAGATCCTGGGCAGATCTCATGCAGACACTAAGACAGCACAAATGCCAGCCTAGACTACTATACCCAGCAAAACTCTCAATCACCATAGATGGAGAGACCAAGATATTCCATGATAAAACCAAATTTTCACAATATCTTTCCACAAATCCAGCCCTGCAACGGATAATAGGTGGAAACCTCCAATACAGGGAGAGAAACAACACCCTGGAAAAAATGAGATAATAACCTTCTTGAATCAAACCCAAAAGTAGATAACCACTCAAACATAAAGATAGCGTCAAGAATGGCAGATGGCAATAATCACTATGCCTTAATCTCTCTTAATATCAATGGTCTCAATTCCCCAATTAAAAGACATAGACTAGCAGACTGGATACGTAAACAGGACCCAGCATTTTGCTGCATGCAGGAAACGCACCTCAGTGTCAAAGACAAACACTACCTCAGAGTAAAAGGCTGGAAAACAATTTTACAAGCAAATGGCCCCAAGAAACGAGGTGGAGTAGCCATCCTAATATCGGATAAAATTGATTTTCAACCTAAAGTCATCAAAAAAGACACAGAAGGACACTACATACTGATCAAGGGAAAAATCCACCATCAAGAACTCTCAATCCTGAATATCTATGCTCCAAATGCAAGGGCACCCTCATTCGTAAAAGAAACTTTACTAAAACTCAAAGCACACATCGCACCGCACACAATAATAGTGGGTGACTTCAACACCCCGCTCTCTGAAATGGATCGTTCAGGAAAGCAGAAACTAAACAGGGACACAGTGAATCTAATTGAAGCCTTGGACCAAATGGAACTAACTGATATATATAGAACATTTCATCCTAGAGCTAAAGAATACACCTTCTTCTCAGCTCCTCATGGTACCTTCTCCAAAATTGACCATATAATTGGTCACAAATCAGACCTCAACAGATACAAGAAGATAGAAATAATCCCATGCCTCCTATCAGATCACTATGGAATAAGGGTGGTCTTCAATGGCAACAAAAACAAAAGAAAACCCACGTACACATGGAGGCTGAACAATGCTCTACTCAATGATAACTTGGTCAAGGTGGAAATAAAGAAAGAAATCAAAGACTTTTTGAAAGTTAATGAAAATGAAGGCACAACATACCCTAACTTATGGGACACAATGAAAGCAGTGCTAAGAGGAAAATTCATAGCCCTGAGTGCCGCCAAAAAGAAACGGGAGACAGCATACACTAACAGCTTAATGGCACACCTGAAAGCCCTGGAACAAAAAGAAGCAAATACACCAAAGAGGAGTAGAAGGCAGGAAATCATCAAACTCAGGGCTGAAATCAATCAAGTAGAAACAAATAAAACCATACAAAGAATCAACAAAACGAGGAGTTGGTTCTTTGAGAAAATCAACAAGATAGATAAGCCCTTAGCCAGACTAACCAGAGGGCACAGAGATAGTATCCAAATTAATAAAATCAGAAACGAAAAGGGAGAGATAACAACAGAAACTGAGGAAATTCAAAAAATCATCAGATCCTACTACAAAAACCTGTATTCAACACAACTAGAAAATCTTGAGGAAATGGACAATTTCCTTGACAAATACCAAGTACCAAAATTAAATCAGGATCAAATAGACCATCTAAACCGTCCTATAACCCCTGAAGAAATAGAAGTTGTCATTGGAAGTCTTCCAACCAAAAAAAGCACAGGTCCAGATGGTTTTAGTGCAGAATTCTATCAGACCTTCAAAGAAGACCTAACACCAATACTCTTCAAACTGTTCCACAAAATAGAAACAGAAGGAACACTACCCAACTCGTTCTATGAAGCCACAATTACACTAATACCAAAAGCACACAAAGATCCGACAAAGAAAGAGAATCTCAGGCCAATCTCTCTTATGAATATCGATGCAAAAATACTCAATAAAATTCTTGCCAACCGAATCCAAGAACACATTAAAACGATCATTCACCACGATCAAGTAGGCTTCATCCCAGGGATGCAGGGATGGTTCAATATAAGGAAATCCATCAATGTAATCCACTACATAAACAATCTCAAAGAAAAAAACCACATGGTCATCTCATTAGATGCTGAGAAAGCATTTGACAAAATTCAGCATCCTTTCATGCTAAAGTTCTTGGAAAGATCAGGAATTCAAGGCCCATATCTAAACATAGTAAAAGCAATTTACAGCAAACCAGTAGCCAGCATCAATCTAAACGGAGAGAAACTTGAAGCAATCCCACTAAAATCAGGGACTAGACAAGGCTGCCCTCTCTCTCCATATCTTTTCAATATAGTACTTGAAGTTCTAGCTAGAGCAATTAGACAAGAAAAAGAGGTCAAAGGGATACAAATTGGAAAGGAAGAAGTCAAACTATCACTATTTGCAGACGATATGATAGTATACATAAGCGACCCAAAGAACTCCACCAGAGAACTCCTACAGCTGATAAACGACTTCAGCAAAGTGGCCGGATATAAAATCAACTCAAGCAAGTCAGAAGCCTTCCTATACTCAAAGGATAAGCAGGCTGAGAAAGAAGTAAGAGAAATAATACCCTTTACGATAGCCACAAACCATATTAAGTATCTTGGCGTGACGCTAACCAAACAAGTGAAAGATCTGTATGACAAGAACTTCAAGTCTCTGAAGAAAGAAATTGAAGAAGACCTCAGAAGATGGAAAAATCTGCCATGCTCATGGATTGGCAGGATTAATATAGTAAAAATGAGCATCTTACCAAAAGTAATACACAGATTCAATGCAATCCCCATCAAAATCCCAACTCAATTCTTCATAGAGTTTGAAAGAGCAATTCAAAAATTCATCTGGAATAACAGAAAACCCAGAATAGCTAAAACTCTTCTCAAGAGTAAAAGAATCTCTGGGGGAATCAGTATCCCGGACCTCAAGCTGTACTACAGAGCAATAGTGTTAAAAACTGCATGGTATTGGTACAGTAACAGACATGTAGATCAATGGAACAGAATTGAAGACCCAGAAATGAATCCACACTCCTATGGTCACTTGATCTTTGACAAAGGAGCTAAAACCATCCAGTGGAAAAAAGATAGCCTTTTCAACAAATGGTGCTGGCTCAGCTGGAGGTCAACATGCAGAAGAATGCAAATTGACCCATCCTTATCTCCTTGCACTAAGCTCAATTCTAAGTGGATCATAGATCTCCACATAAAACCAGACACACTGAAACTAATAGAAGGGAAACTAGGGAAGAACCTTGACCATATGGGCACAGGGGAGAATTTCCTGAACAGAACTCCAATAGCTTATACTCTAAGATCAAGAATAGACAAATGGGACCTCATTAAATTACAAAGTTTTTGCAAGGCAAAAGACACCGTCAAAAAGACAAAGCGGCAACCAACTAACTGGGAAATGATCTTTACCAACCTTACATCCGACAGAGGGCTAATATCCAAGATATACAAAGAACTCAAGAAGTTAAACTCCAGAGAGGCAAGTAACCCTATTAAAAAATGGGGTACAGAGCTCCACAAAGAGTTCTCACCTGAAGAATATCTAATGGCTGAGAAGCACCTAAAGAGATGTTCATCATCCTTAGTCATTAGGGAAATGCAAATCAAAACAACCCTGAGATTCCATCTCACACCAGTCAGGATGGCTAAGATCAAAAACACAGGAGACAGCAGTTGTTGGCGAGGATGTGGAGAAAGAGGAACACTCCTCCACTGCTGGTGGAATTGCAGGCTGGTACAACCACTCTGGAAAGCAGTCTGGCGGCTCCTCAGAAAACTGGGCATGACACTTCCGGAGGATCCGGCTATACCACTCCTGGGCATATACCCAGAGACTTTACCTGCATGCAATAAGGACACATGCTCCACTATATTCATAGCAGCCTTATTTATAATAGCCAGAAGCTGGAAAGAACCCAGATGTCCCTCAACGGAGGAATGGATTCAGAAGATGTGGTATATTTACACAATGGAATACTACTCTGCAATTAAAAACAATGAATTCACGAAATTCCTAGGCAAATGGTCAGAACTTGAAAATATCATCCTTAGTGAGGTAACCCAATCACAAAAGATCACACATGGTATGAAGTCACTGATAAGGGGATATTGACCCAGAATCTCAGAATACCCTAGACACAATCAGCATATCAATAGATTTCTAAAAAGATGGAAGGAGAGACCCCTGGTCCTGGAAAGACTGGATGTAGGGGAACGCCAGGACAGAGTAATGAGAGGGGGTTGAACGGAGAAAAGAGGGAGGGAAGGGGGCTTATGGGACTTTCGGGGAGGGAGGAAACGGGAAAGGGGAAGTGATTTGGAATGTAAATTAAAAAAATAAAATTAAATTAAATTAAAAGAAAAAAAAGAGTAGAATGGCAACAAAGGGGTTAAGAATCTAAAAAAAAAAAACTGAAAAACTTTAAAAATTTGATTAGTTTACAGATACAGATGACTAATTTTAACAGTTACTTTTCTGTTGCTGTGGTAAAACACCATGGCCAAAGGCAATGATCAGAACCAGGAGTTTAATGTGGCTTATGGTTCCAGAAGATAAGAGACTGTCACAGCAGGGAGCATGACAACAAGCATGGACATGGCAGCAGAGGCAGGAATCTGTTAGATCACATCCTTCAACACCAAACATAATGCAGAGAAAGAAATCTGGAAGTGTGTTGAGGCTATAAACTCTAAATGTGGTGTACTTCCTCCAGAAAGACCATACCATTTTTTCTAAATAGCACCATCAATTGGGGACCAAAAACTCTAATAATAAACTTCTGGGGGACATTGACATTTAAGCTACTTTCTGACCCTGATATGTTTCAAGGCACATCATAATATAAAATTTGCTTAGTCAAACTTTAAAAGTTGGCCGCTGGGACAGGAGTCTTCCCTTCCAGCCGCCATTTGCAGCAAAAGAACCAGGCAGCTCCACAGCCTTCTGTGCTTAGCCCACCAAGAAGAGAATGGTCTCCCAGCAGCGATTTCACTTCTGAATGTGGAGGTGAGATCTCCACCTTCTATCTGGAGGGGTACAGCAAGGAGCACACAGGGCATACGATCAGTGGAGCAGCTGGGACAGGAGTCTTCCCTTCCGGCTGCCATTTTCATCAGGGAACCAGACAGCTCCACAGCCTTCTGTGCTTAGACCACCTGAAGAGAATGATCTCCCAGCAGCGATTTCACTTCTGAATGCGGAAGTGAGATCTCCACCTTCTCTCTGGAGGGGTACAGCAAGGAGCGCACAAGGCATACGATCAGTGGAGCAGCTGGGACAGGAATCTTCCCTTCTGGCTGCCATTTGCAGCAGGGAACCAGACAGCTGCACAGTCTTCTGTGCACAGACCCTGCCAGAAGAGAGTTGGTCTCCCAGGAGTACAGACACAGGTTTACAGGCCCATAGGAGGGGCAAGCTCCAGCCAGAGACAATAAGACCAACTAACACCAGAGATAACCAGATGGCAAAAGGCAAGTGCAAGAACCCTACCAACAGAAACCAAGGCTACTTGGCAACATCAGAGCCCAGTACTCCCATCACAGCAAGTCCCAGATGTCCCAGCACACCGGGAAAGCAAGAGTTGGATTTAAAGTCTCTTCTCATGATGCTGTTAGAGGACATCAAGAAGGACATAAATAACTCCCTTAAAGAAATACAGGAGAACATGGTTCGAATCGTAAAGGTCCTTAAAGAGGAAACACAAAAATCCCTGAACGAAATACAGGGGAGCATGGGTGAACAGGTAGAGGCCCTTAAAGAGGAAACACAAAAATCCCTGAAAGAATTACAGGAGAACACAAACAAACAAGTGAAGGAACTGAACAAAATCATCCAGGATCTAAAAATGGAAGTAGAAACAATAAAGAAATCACAAAGTGAGACATCTCTGGAGATAGAAAATCTTCGAAAGAATTCAGGAGTCATAGATGCAAGCATCAACAACAGAATACAAGAGATAGAAGAAAGAATCTCAGGGGCTGAAGATACCATAGAAAACATTGACTCAACAGTCAAAGAAAATGCAAAATGTAAAATGCTCCTGAGCCAAAACATCCAAGAAATCCAGGACACAATGAGAAAACCAAATTTAAGGATTATAGGTATAGAAGAGAGTGAAGATTTCCAGCTTAAAGGGCCAGTAAATATCTTCAACAAAATTATAGAAGAAAACTTCCCTAACCTAAAGAAAGAGATGTCCATGAACATACAAGAAGCCTACAGAACTCCAATCAGACTGGACCAGACCAGAAAGTCCTCCAGATACATAATAATCAAAACACCAAATGCATTAAAAAAAGAAAGAATATTAAAAGCAGTAAGAGAAAAAGGTCAAGTAACCTATAAAGGCAGGCCTATCAGATTTAAACCAGACTTCTCACCTGAGACGATGAAAACTAGAAGATCCTGAGCATATCTCATACAGACCCTAAAAGAACACAAATGCCAGCCCAAACTACTATACCCAGCAAAACTCTCAATTACTATGGATGGAGAAACCAAAATATTCCATGATAAAACCAAATTTACACAATATCTTTCCACAAATCCAGCCCTACAAAGGATAACAGATGGAAAACTCCAACATGAGGAGGGAAACTACACCCTAGAAAAAGCAAGAAAGTAATCTTTTTCCAACAAACCCAAAACAAAGTAACCACACAAACATAAAAAGAACACCAAAAATAACAGGAAGCAACAATCACTATTCCTTAATATCTTATAACATCAATTGACTCAATTCCCCAACAGAAAACATAGTCTAACAGAGATGTTTTTCACGTGGATCTTCGATTTTATCAGAAAATGTTTGTTACTCCTCTTTCAATTCAGTAATGCTTTTGGTGTCTACCATTTTGACTATATTATTTTCCATGATAATCTTTAATTTTAACATTTTTTTCTGTGTATTTCTTCGATTATGTCGGAGGTGTTTTTCATGTAGATCTTTGGTTTCGTCGGGGGGTGTGTTTGTAGTTCCACTTTTAATCAATTTAGGTATGTTTTTGTGCCTGCCATTTTGTTGGTATAATTGTCCATGATAATCTTCAATTTTAATGTTTCTTTGTATTTTTCTTCAATTTTGTCAGAAGTATTTTCCATGCGGATCTTCAGTTTTATTAGACAATGTCTATAATTTTACTTTCAATCAACTTAGGAACATTTTTATACCTTCCATTTTATCTGTATAATTTTCCATGTAATAATCAGTTTAAACATGTTTCTCTATATATTTCTTGAAGTTTTTCAGGAATATTTTCTTTGTAGATCTTCAATTTTATCAGAAGTGTATATAATTCCACTTTCAAAAAACATAGGAATATTTTTATGCCTACCATTTTATCTGTATAATTTTTCCATGAAATACTCAATGTGTTTTTTATATATTTCTTCAATTTTATCAGAGATATTTTCTGTGTAAATCTTCAATATTATCAGAAAATGTTTATAATTCTACTTTCAATCAATTTAGGAATATTTTAATTCCTACAAATTTATCTATATAAATTTCTTCAGTTTATCAGAGATATTTTCCATGTAAATCTTCAATTTTATCAGAAAATGTTTTTACTTCTACTTTCAATCAATTTAAGAATATTTTTATGCCTACTATCTTATCTGTATAATTTTTCATGAAATAGTCAGTCTTAACATGTTTTTCTATATATTTCTTGAGTTTTATCAGAAATATTTTCCATGTATATTTACACAATGGACTACTACTCAGCAATTAAAAACAATGAATTGATGAAATTTTTAGGCAAATGGGAAACAGGGGGAGGGAAGAGGGCATATGGGACTTTCGGGGATGGGGGAACTGGAAAAGGGGAAATCATTTGGAATGTAAATAAAGAATATAGAAAATAAAATAGTATAATAATAATAATAATAATAATAATAATAATAATAATAATAAACTTTAAAAGTTCTCACAATCTGCGACAGTCTCAAAACTATTTAAAAGTGCCTTCTCAGACTCAAGGAAAAAATTTAACTGAAGCTTCTTGTAAAATCGAAATATATCATATACTTTTAACATAAAATGGCACAGAATACACATTACCATTCCAAAAGGGAGGAGTTGGGGCATAGTGAGAAAATAATGGACCAAAGACTAAAACATAGCAGAGCAAACATCAAATCATTTGGCCTTGTTTCTGGTGCCACAGGGCTTATCTGACTCTGTCACTGATGCTTTGCTGCCTACCCCAGGCATTTCATTCTGCTGCTCTTCTTGGAAGATGTTTCACGGCTCTAGCATCACCAACATCTTGGGGTATCCAATACCATTTAGGCTCCACTTTTATAGCATTAGACAATGTACTTGAGGGGGGTCATGTTGCCCCCTTAGGCTTTTCATGCAGGGCCTGCCCGGCCAACCCATTTCCTGGTCTTAGGAGCTTTTATTTTCAATCAAGTCTAAGATATAACTTTTCGGTCTACACCTATCTCAGTTAGCAGTGATTATTTTCAGAGCCTGAAATGAATCATTCTGTGTTCTCCTGGATTTTAGTGTTGCTGATGAGTGATCTGATGGTATACTTGACATTTATGCCTCAATGCTTCAAATTGAGGTCTGTGAGGTGACATTTTCCGTGTACATCTTTTAGTTGGTACTTTATTTGGATGTGTATTTTTTTCTCAAGTTTTGGAAAATTCTTGGCTATAATTTTATTGAATATAGTATCTAATCATTTTTACTCAGCCTGAGCCTTTTGACTTATTTCTGCTCCTTCTTTTACTGTATGGACTATTAAGTTTGGTCTCCTGAATGTATCTATGACTTCTCAAATATTTTAGTCATATTCATTAATGTTTTCTTTATGTATATCATTACATTTTATTTTCTTTACCTTGTCATCCATCCTTGAAATTTGTTCTTCTGTCTCATCTTATCTTTTTTATGATGCTTTCTGTTGTGCATTTTATTATATCTATTAATAGAGCATTTGCCTAGCATGTTTGAGGTCACTGGTTCAATAACCCAGTATCACAAAAAGAAATATGCCTTCAATGATACAAAGACAAAGCATGAAACAATGAATTATAGTTATCAAACTATTTCACACTGAATAATCAAAATAGTACCTGGAATCATATATGTTTTGTAGTATATCTAGAGCTAATAACTGGTTGTAAGGCTAAATTTCGTTATTTTAAGAATCAATCTAGGCATGCCATTGTTACCTGACTATCTGTTTGTCATGAAGTACGTAATATTTTCTCTGGGATTTTAATCCCTGAGTTTCAACTTGGGAATATTTGAGCCTTTTAAGGAATAAAAATTGGCTGCGAGCTGCTGTAAAAATCTTTAGTCAAGAGTTAAAGTAGTGGGAGAGGGAGGCTGCTTTAATCTTTACCTATTCCATTTCCTGTCTCTTTAGGAGAACTGACTGAGTTCATAACCCTAGTTCTATTTTTTCCAGTGTTTGAGAAGTAAATTGCCATGCCAATAGGAAACAAACTAAGAACACATTTATCACTTTCTTTAACCACAATATGACTGTTTTGTTCTTGTATCTTTATCTTCCCCTTTCTATTCTACCTACGTAATTCAGCTCCTGGGCCCTTCATTGATGGTTTGTGGAGCTGAATTCCACATAGATTTTTTGAGTCACAATGTTCAGAGTCAAAGTAAAATGACAGAATTTCTAATGTTACTCTTACCTGGGCCAGTAATGGTCCCTTCAAGTTTTCCAGTCCCATTAGTGGTCAAGTCAGAGGTTGAACTCATTATAGTTGTTGCTATGAGAACAGAGAATCAAGGTCAGAGGCCTTGTACTGAAGAGCTGTGAGGGTAGGAGATGGTAGAAAAGGCTTTATGTCTTTGCTGGAGACCTCTTCTGGGCTTTTAGGGTATCTAGCCACATTATTGATCTATACTGTACTATGAGGTGAAACATTTCACTTTCTTACTATAAGGGTGGTCAGTGGAAAGCAGATAAACAAAGAAGAAATATGCCCATAGTTACATAGCCATGATGGTTTCTTTTTGCTTCATGATTCTACTTCACTCTCCTTGTTACATTCCATTATCACCATGATCTACCTGAGTAAGACAGTAATCTCTTGGCCCAAATTCAGTGGAATTTCATATCCTGTTTTCATACATCATTTTAAAGCACTGCTGTAACAAAGCCCTAGTATAATTTACCTTCCAAAGAAGAGTGCATGGTTGTAAGTGCTTCAGTATTGACTCTAGGTGGATTATAGGGGTCTGTAAGGAAAAAAGAAGCCTGGTTAAGGAATCTGGTAACCTTAGATAAACAGTTGAAGATACTAGAAAAGATTGGAATTTTAGGTGAACATAGTCAGAGTTGGGTTGAACCTCTCAATCCTCCCTTCATGATGCTGGCAAGTGCTATTGCCTGTTCATTATTCATTGCACATCATTCCAAGCCTGGGTTCATAAACCAAGGTTCATAGACTTTCAATGAACCAGAATCTAGAGTGGAGAGGGTGTGAAAATTTGGCAGAAATGTATTTTAGTTTTCACTGACTTTTAACTATAATATAATGATTCATTCTTGATAAAGACTTCAGAAGTCTAACAAAGGAGGTGTTAGTGGGTGGCTTCAATGAAAATGATGACGTAATGACATTAAAAATTTTACCCCCTCATACGGCTGTCTCCTGAGAGGCTTTGCCAGAGACTGACAAATACAGAGCCGGATGCTCACAGCCAACCATTGGACTGAGTGTTGGGTCCCTGGTGGAGGAGTTGGAGAAGGGACTGAAGGAGCTGAGGAGGTTTGGAAATAAATAATGTATTATTTACTGGAGAATAATGTTGCTTGTTTAGTTGAGATACCAGTGTATAGCCACGTTACAATTATGGCACTTTTATTTTGTGCTAATATGAAACCTTCCATGGAGGAAGCAACAGTGTCAGCAGGCCAGAACCCCCAGAACTCCTGGGTATTGGACCACCAACCAAGGAGGGACCCATGGTTCTGGCAGCATATGTAGCAGAGGATGGCCTTGTTGGATATTAGTGGGAGAAGAGGCTCTTGGGCCTGAGGATGCTTGATGCCCCAGTGTAGGGGAATGCCAGGGTGAGAAGATGGGAGTGGTGGATGGGTGGAGGAGCACCCTCATAGAGGCAGGGGAAGGGGGGATGGTATAGGGAGTTTCCCAAAGGGGAGACCTGTAAAGAGGAAAACATTTGAAATGTAAATAAAGAAAATATCCAAGAAAATAAAAGAAAATGAAGGGCAGAAAGAATACACTCAAACAGAAATTCATCCCCTCACAGAAATAAAGGCTTATCTGAAATATTTTGATTTTGTCCTTTTTCCCAATAATTTTGGAAATTGGCTTATGGGAATTTATGGTGTATTTATGATAGAGAAACAGCTGGTTTTTGTAATAACATGAAGCTTTAAGGCATTTCGACTTACCTCAGAGGTAATAAAAAATAATACCCTATTTCAGATACATGAGTAAATAAACATTTCATTGCAAAAATACTATCTTTATTTGACCTATTTAACTATTTTCTGAAAAAAAACTTATGAATTCAAAGGTTTGTTTTATTTAGTACCTAAAGTAAAAAGTCTTTCCCTATGGCTAGAAGAATACTTGTCACGTAGATGCTTAAAACAATGGATATCAGTTTGAGGATAAAGATACCAAGAATTTTTTACCCCTCTCCCATTTCCCTGTCCTGGTATTCCCCTACACTGAAGCATTGAGCCTTTCCAGGACCAAGGGCCTCTCCTCCCTTTGATGTCCAACAAGGCCATCCTCTGCTGCCTATGCATCTGGAGCCATGGGTAACACATGTATACTCTTTGGTTGATGGTTTTGTCCCTGAGAGCTCTGGGAGTACTGGGTGGCTCATATCATTATTCCTCCTATGGCGCCGCAAACCCCTTCAGCTCCTTGAGTCCTTTCTCTAGCTCTCCCATTGGGGACCTTGTGCTCAGTTCAATGGCTGGCTGAGATTTCCCACTCTGTATTTGTCATGCACTAGCAGAGCCTCCAAGGTGACAGCTATATCCAGCTCCAGTTAGCAAGTACTTGTGGGCATCGATAATAGTGTCTGGATTTTGTAACTGTATATGGGATGGATCCCTAGGTGGGGTAGTCTCTGATACCAAGAATTTTTTAAGGAAATGCTCACAAATAGATATTCCTCAAGAAGTTTGAAGAGTCTGATGACTTCCCACAGTGAAGGATGACATACCCTTTCATAAGGGCTTCTGCATATTCAGAAAAAATATGAGAAGCATAAGGACACACAGTCAGGTTTCATATTAGCATTAAAAAACTGCCATAATTGTAAAGTGGCTATTCACTGGTATCTTAACTAAATGAGCAACTTTGTTCTCCGGTAAATAATACATGATTTATTTGCTCTTGGAAATTAAGAAAATCTCTAATCAGTCATTAACTGAACTCTAAGTTAATCATATAGTGAGTCTGTCTACTCATGACAATAAATACACAAGACGATACAACATTAGTTTTTAAAAATCACCAAGTTCTGAACAATCAGTCAAACATCCAATCAATTAAACAAATAAAAAACAGATAAGAAGAACATGTACTTATAATTCTAACTACAAATATGAATTTACGTTGGGCAGCATAGAAAAACCCCATCTAAAACACAAACAAACCCCAGATGAAAATGGAGGAAAAAAAATCAAAATGTTTCCTAAGTAAATAATGTGCGTGAGAATATTCTCTAATAGATTGGACCCATAAGAAATGTCAAAAGGCATTCTTTAAGCTATAATAAAGGGACAGTGGATGATATCTAAAACTAATATGAAGAAATAAAAAAGCACCAGTAGAGATAACTATATAGTTAAGTATTGAGTCTAAACCCATTTTTGTAACCTGACTTAAAAAAACACTTTACAAAACAATAATTCAAAATCAATACTTATACCATCATAACACACTAAGATGTAATTTAAAGTAATGGTAGAATTAAAGGATAAGAAATTGAGCTGAATAGAAACAATCTTTTATAAATTAAAAAATTAAATTGGAATAAATCCAGTAAATTAAGTATTGATATCCCACTGAGAGAAAATAATGAAAATACTTAGTAAATGTCTTAGTTAGGATTTATATGTTGCTGTGATTAAATATGATGACTTAAAGCAACTTGGGTTATAAAGGGTTTATTTCAGCTTACAAGCCCCAGGTCATACTATATCACTTAGAGAAGTCATGACAGGGACTCATGTTAGGAACCTAGAGGCAGGAACTGAAGTGGAAGCCATAGAAGAATGTTGCTTACTCAACCTGCTTTCTTACAGAATCCAGGACCACGAACCCAGGGGCTGGTACTGTCTGTGGTGAATTGAGCCTTTTCACATCAATAATCAACCAAGAAAATACACCACAGACTTCACAGATTATTCTATTGGGGACATTTTCTCAATTAAGCTTCCCTCATACAAAATGACTATGAAGTTGATACAAAACGAGCCAGCACACTAAATTAAATAATAATTGAACTATATACACTAGAAATTATCTATTAAACATCAAAGGTAGAAGCAATGGAGAAATATAGAAATAATATAAAGAATAAAGATTACAAATAGAAAATTGTAGACAAAATACTACTTTATTAATAGATTAAATATAAGTGGAAAATCTCAGATTTAAAGGCAGAAGCTCAGATTATCATATCTAGCTATATAATATCCTTGCTTAGAGCTCAAAGGAAAAAGGTTTTAAAGAAAAAGAATGTCAAAAAGCATATCATGAAGTCTTTAGACAAGATATAGATAGGATAACTATACTGATATAAGACACATTGAATTTGAGAAAAATACTCTATTAGGTACAAAGAAAAACAATTTGTAACCCTAAAAATTTCTTTTTGTGAAGGAGAAAATTCACTTGTAAATATATGCTGGTATTAATACAGCCCCCCAAATTTATGAAGAAATGATTAGTAGAATAGGAGGGAGACATAGTTAATTAACTACTAATAATTTGAATTCAATATCTCACTTTAAATGAAACCCAGACACTATTGTGGATGCCCACAAGTGCTTGCTGATAGGAGCCTGATATAGCTGTCACCTGGGAGGCTCTGCCAGAGCATGACAAATACTGAGGGGGACACTCTCAGCCAACCACTGGACTGAGCACAGGGTCCCCAATGGAGGAGCTAGAGAAAGGACCCAAGGAGCTAAAGACATTGCAGCGCCATAGGAGGAACAACAATATGAACCACCCACTACCCTCAGAGCTCCCAGGGACTAATCCACGAACCAAAGAATACCCATGGAGGGACCCATGGTTCCAGACGCATATGCAGCAGAGGATGTCTTGATGGACATCAAAGGGAGGAGAGGCCCTTGGACCTGAGAAGGCTAGAAGCCCAAGGGGGAATGCCAAGACAGGGAAGAAAGAGTGGGTAGATTGATGAGCAGGGGGAGCAGGGATGGGTTAGGGGATTTTCAGGTGGGGGGGGAACCAGGAAAGGGGACAACATTTGAATTGTAAGTAAAGAATTTATCTAATAAAAAGAAAAAAAAAACAAAACAATGAGAAAAAGGTTCAATGTTTGAATAGTACTGTTAACCAACAGTGGCATATATAGAACATTTGATAAAATAATAGCAAAGTAGACACTACTCTCAACTACACATGGAGAATTATTCGAAAAAGACCATATTCTGTGTATAAAACAAATCCCAGTAAAATTTAAAACTATCTGAAATAATGCATCTTTTCCAACAGAATAAAATAAAACTACACGTAAGGCCTTGAGTGTTGGCTCAGCGGTTAAGAGTTCTTTTTGCTCTTACAGAGGACCTGGTTTTGGCTTCGAGCATGGACATAAGCACACATCACCATATATAGATTAAATTCCAGGGAATCTATGTCATCTTCTGACCTCCACAGGCACCAGGCAGGCACTTGGTGCCCGCATATTATGGTGGTTTGAATGGAAATGGCTCCTATTGGCTCATATATTTGAAAACTTGATTGCTAGTCAGTGCAGTCACTTGGGAAGGATTAGGATGGGTGGACCTGTTGGAAGAAATATGTCTCTGGAGGTGAGCTTTGAAGTTTCAAAAGACTTGTGCCATTCCCCATGTCCTCTCTCTCAGACTGCTGCTTTCAGATAAGGATGTGAGGATTTAGCTGTTCCTGCAGCCATGCCTTTGCTTTGGTGTCATGGACTCTAATCCAGGGAAAAGGGATGCCCAGGGTTTGGGGGGAGCACCCTCTCAGAGGCAAAGGGGATGGGGTGAAAAGATCTGGGAGGAGGTACAACAAATGTTGCAGGGGGCAACATTTGGGATGTAATTAATTAAGAAATTAGTAAAAAAAAAGAAATTGAAAGCTCAAACTATTTACTTCATAAGTTTGTTAAAGTATTTTATCGTAGCAATTAAAAGTAACTAAAACATACATAAATGTAGGTAAAACACTCATATGTATAAAATTACAAATCTTTAAAAACAGAAATGTTAATTTTTAAAGATGAACCAGGAAATAAAATTACAGAACTTAAACAAGTAAAAAACATTTGGATTGCTAATTAAACAACTACTAAGAAAGAAAAGATCAAGCCCAAGTGCCTTCACTACTCAGTTCTGCCAGACTTTATGCATATTAAGAAATATTTGGTGGGACATGCTACAAAGCACAAGTACTAAGATAAAAATAAGTTAGACTTCAATAAAATTATAAACTTTAGGACCTTAAAGAGTACTATCATGAAAATAAAAAGACAACATGTTGAGTTGGAGAGATGGCTTAATAGTTAAGAGCACTGGCTGCTCTTGTAGAGGACCTGGATTTGGTTTTCAACACCCATATGATGGCCTACAAACACCTATAACTCCAGATAGAGAGCATTTGATCACTCTTCAGACCTCTTTAGGTATCAGACATACATATGGTGCATGGGCATACATGTAGACATAACACACACATAAAAATAAATCTAAAAATATTGTAAAAAGGCAATATGAATAATGGAGAAATACTTACAAATAATGTATTTAATAAGACTATAGTATTCTAAATAAATAATTTACACTCACAACTGAAGATTAATTAGATGAACTTAATTTTGAAATGTCTAAAGTATTTAGATGTACAGTTATCATAGAAGGTTGAAGTCATTACAATATCTGATTTTGGAACATTTCACAGAAGTTTAATAAGCAAAACCAGCATATTATTGCTATAAAAAGATACAGGTCAGTAAAACAGAGTCCTGGAAATAAACTAACACATATGAAACCAAGTAATTACTTGTAAATGTACAAAATCACACAAAACAATAGCCTTTTCAATAAATGGTGCTGGGGAAAGTGGATATAACTAATATTCAAACCTGACCTCTTTTACCCTGTGTAAAAATCAACAAAAGTGGATTCAGAACTTCAATGTGAGATTGGGAACTCTGAATCTATTAGAAACAAGCATAAGGAAATGCTTCAATATATGAGTAGAGGTAATAATTTTCTGGTAACAACCTCAAAAACACACAGAAAGAAACCATTAAATTCTCATTGGTATTACACCCAACTAAAAAGTATCTGTATTGGAAAAGAAATAATTAAAGAGAGAAGAGAGAGACAACCTTGTAGGCTAGAAGATTAGAAATGAAAATATTCAAGCTGGGTGAAGTGAACAAAGTCCTCTACTCTAGGTGTACAACAGCAGTAATATAAACTTTGAGAACACTTAAAGTAGTGAATAAAAGAGTCAGCAAAGTAATTTAGAAATAGTCATGCAGACAAACTGTAGAAAACCCAAGTAAAAGTTGTTAAAAGAAGGAGAAAGGAATGGGCAGCAGGGTCAGCTGCTACAGAAAATTTTATATGGTTGGGTATAAATGGATAGAGTTTAGCTTTTGTTATGTAGACAATAATGCTCTTTTCTGTTTGCAAAGTTTTGTGGTAAATTGGGAAGTGCATTTGGTGGGAACTACGTCCCTCAGAAAGACTTTAGTGAATATGGGAGAGATAGGGTGGCAGTTTAAAAGGCAATGCAATCATATTTTTCAACACTTTTTAAATTTCTAATGAGGTGGTCCCCGAGGTGCCTGTGATTAGTAAATAGAATTACAGAGAACTCATGTATATAGAAACCAGGGTCACTCAATTTCTCAGAGGTGTCTAGGATTACTCTACTCTACTGTGTCTTTGCTTACTTTCACAGTGACTTACATTTCCGTACATGGAGCTCAATGATCTTATCTCTTATTATTTGGTTTCCATCAGGAGTCTGCCAGGTGACCTCACATGTGTAGTGATTCCTGTCATCCATCTGTAGAGTATTCAGTTGGAGGGACACATCTCCAGGAATGTCGTGGCTCACTTGCAGGCGGCCTCTGTTTTTTGTCTGCTGGATATGGTCCCCAGTGGAGTCACGTAGGAAGATAGTGACATGGTCAGAGCCACGCTGTACCAACCATTTCACCAAAACTTGCCGGTAGCCTCTCAGGGGATCATGGATGCACTGAATCTTCACATCTCCTTTCCAGGTCCCTGTCACACTCTCTGGCGTTTTTAGGGTGGGATGGCCTAAAGACAGGGAACAAAGTCAAAAATGCAAACACAGACAAGTGAGGGTGTGAGTGACAAGTTCAACAGGTTTCTGGGTAACACCCTTCCTACAGTCACACTCTCTTCATCAAATCCCCGTGCTCTTCCAGTCTGTTAACTTTCCCATCAATGTGAGTCAGTCCCTAGGACAAAGACTTTACCAATTTTTAGCTCTAGTGCTTTCAAGCTCCTTTTATGTCACTGTATTACTAGGAGATGACCTTTGCTTGGTAAGTCACTACTACCTTGAAGGATCCATTTCCCACCTCCCCCCAAATATTACATAGAGAGTTAGGATAGACTAATCTTTAGGAATTTTATAATATTTTATATATGTAATATTTTCTTTCACTATTTTCAAATGAGATGCAGGAAGGAAAATGGTGAATAGTGGAAACTGAAGTACTTCATTTTCTGCAGCTTGCTGCTTAAAACAGACTCACTCAAGAGAAAGGCTCAGGGATTGGGACATAAAATCAAGTTATTTTCTGGTGGGGTGAAAGAGATGAGCAATAGAAGACTCTAAAGGTGAAACATAGGGTGAAGAAAAAATCCTGGATGTATATTCCTATTTAATCAAACCATTAGCTATTAGATTTGAAACGTGTACTTTGCAAGCAATTGTAGCTGACTTTTGTCTTTATTTCTCTTTTCTCTTTGTTTTTCATTTCCTTTAGTTCTTATCAAAAAGATATTAGAAAATGATATCCTGAAGGGGAGATTATTTCATCCATGCTTGGTCTGGAAAAGAAAAGAACCCAAGTAACTCTCTAGCACAGGTTCTGCTAGATACTGTGTGGTGAAAACAAAGAAAATTGTCTCTTGATGGGCTGAGGAGTTGATGGGAGCCCAAAAGCAAAATGAGATGGGGGCCCATTGATTAGAGTTTTTTATATGTAAGCTCATATCTTGATGACTTTGTATTTTATTCAACTGGGGCCAGGGCCAGACATTTTTCGGCAATGTCTTTTCTGGTAGATATAGATTCAAAATGCAACGTATTACCAACTAAATCTTTGTTATTTAGCACATATTTCAGTTAAGCAGGTAGAATATGATGCCTTGTACATGGAGTAAGGTTATGTTATTCAACTTCCAGGATACATATCTAAGTACCAGAGCATCTACTAATGAGGACACTGAAGTTGAATCTATGGTCTTTGTCTCACCAGGAACTCTTGGAATATATATAACATATTTTAACCACTAGAGAGGGCAACTTCAGTAAAAACAAGCAAATAAACATAGCCCATCATTGCTGAGTACTTCAAATTATGTTTGAGCCAATGTCACCCTATAGGAAGATGAAGCAAGCAGAAATTCAGCAAGAATCCCTTTTACCCTATACTTAGTCTTAAGTAGTTATTACTTGTATTTAGTTTCCTGAAAAGGCATTTCATTTCCATGAATAGTAAATGAATGTGGAAGAAGAGTCACAGAAATAATGCTACTATGGGATATCCCAAACTCTGCTGGGCTATGTATCAGAATTAGATTCCTTCAAACAGACCCTACAACTGGGCTACTATGTCCACATGAAAGTGAGTTGTCCCAGCAGCTAGTAATGTACCACATCCTTTAATTGAAGAAGCTAGAGATATTTAGCTTAGAGAAGAAAGTTAAAAGGACACAGTTCCTTCCGTTCTTCAGAGGTTTGAATTGCTGACATGAAAAAAAGGAATAATATATGTTCTAGGTTGATTGTGAGAAGTCCTAAAGTAGTAGCATGGGTATTAGTAAATGTCTGTGTTCTAAAAGTGTATGAATAGCAAGTGTTGAACACTTGTAAATAATTCTAATCAGTGATATGTGTTTACAAACTGAGTCTCACCATGTAACCCTAGACATCCTGGAGCTTTCTATGTAGATGAAAGTGTCCTTGAGAGCACAGAGATCAGAGTGCCTCTACCTCCCAATAGCTAGGATTAAAGGTGTGCCCCACCATTCCAAGCTACAGGTTACTTGTAAGGTCACATCTATTTACTCAACAACATTTATTCATTGGGGAAGTGCATATTGTAGCAAGAATCAAAGTTTGGAAATGGAAAGTTAGTCATAATTACAGAATTTCAAGGGAAAAAGAGAACATGGGAGGTTTGTGTGACATTGGAGTCCTCTGACATCCCTGAAATATTGGAAAGTCATAAAGATACTTTCTAAGAGAAAAACCCTTTCAATTTCTATCCAAGATAGTTTTTGGAACCTTTACCAGACTTTAATGACTTCCCCCCTTCTGCCCAACATTCAGAAAGCCTGCAGAAATGCAGGTAACTGTGACTACCCATGAGAAACAAGTTTTTCTTGGTAAACACTCAAAGTTGACACTCACATGTTCTGCCTGAGGGAGAAAAGGTAGTGAGGTATCAATGTCCTGCCTTACCATAGATGAGCACTATTAGGTGGCCCAGGAACAGCAAGCTCAATGAGATCTCCATCCTATGTGAAGCCAGTTCTATTCGTCCTTCTATCCTCCTGCTGTTGAAGAGTCTGGAAATGCTGGTAGCTGCCAGTTTCTGCATTGCTTTTCTCTATATATTTTTTTCAGAATCCTAGTTTCATCACACACTCCCCCACCTTCCGTATTTCAGAATAATCACACAGGGTTCTTTCTTTTCACCCTGTCTAAGGTTAAAGATTTAAGAATGAATCTGTTCCTCATTCAGTTAGAACTTGACTTTCTCTGGGACCAGTGGTACTCTCTGGTCTTTAATGTTCCGGATTTTGAGTCTGGTCAAAGTTTACCATAAAGGAATGTTTTACATTCTGGTCAATCTAGGGAAATCATTTGTTCTGGCATATGCAGTTTTCATCAGTTGTACCATTAACCCCATACCCCTCAATACAAATGGACAGTGAGTGAGTTGGAGGCACCTGAGTGCTTCATAGTATGAGTTTAGTACACTGGAAGACTTCCTACACAGAACATTTTTTTTGGCTTTTTCTTTTTTCTTTCTTTTTTCTTTTTTTATTTTCTAAGTTTTTTTATTTACATTCAAAATCATTTCCCCTTTATCGTTTCCTCCCTCCTCGAAAGTCCCATAAGCCCCCTTCCCTCCCTCTTTTCATCTTTTTCTGTCTGGGTTTTGTAATTGTATATGGGATGGTTTCCTGAGTGGAGTAGTCTCTGGATGGTCTTTCCCTCAGACTCTACTCCACCCTTTGTCTCTGTATCTGCTTTTGTGGGCATTTTGTTCCCCTTTTTACAAAGGACCCAAGTATCCATCCATACTTTGTTCTTCCTCCTTCATGGGCATCATTTGATATATGAAATGTGTCTTGGGTATTCCAAGCTTCTGGGCTAATATCCACTTATCCGTGAGTGAGTGCATACCATGTGTGCTCTTTTGTGACTGGGTTACCTCACTCAGGATGATATTTTCCAGTTCCATCCATTTGTCTAATAATTTCATGAATTCATTGTTTGTAATGGCTGAATAGTACTCCTTTGTGTATATATACCACATTTTCTTGATCCATTCCTCTGTTGAGGCACATCTGGGTACTTTCCAGCTTCTGGCTATTATAAATAGGACTGCTATGAACATAGTGGAGCATGTTTCCTTACTACAAGCTGGAGAATACTCTGGGTATATGGCCAGGAGTGGTATAGCAGGATCCTCCAGTAGTATTATGCCGAGTTTCTGAGGAACTGCTAAACTGATTTCCAGAGTGGTTGTACCAGCTTGCAATCCCACCAGAAGTGGAAGAGTGTTCCTCTTTCTCCACAACCTATCCAGCACCTATTCTTTCCTGAATTTTTGATCTTAGCCATTCTGAGCAGTGTGAGGTGAAATCTCAGGGTTGCTTTGATTTGCATTTGCCTGATGACTAAGGATGTTGAACATTTCTTTAGGTGCTTCTCAGCCATTAGATATTCTTCAGGTGAGAATTCTTTGTTTAGCTCTGTACCCCATTTTTTAATAGGGTTATTTGGTTCTCTGAAGTCTAACTTCTTGAATTCTTTGTATATATTGGATATTAGCCCTCTATCGGATATAGGGTTGGTAAAGATCTTTTCCCAATTTGTTGGTTGTCATTTTGTCCGATTGACAGTGTCCTGTGCCATACAGAAACTTTGTAATTTTATGAGGTCCCATTTGTCAATTCTTGATCTTAGGGCATAGGCTATGGGGGTTCTGTCCAGGAAATTTTCCTCTGTGTCCATGTGTTCAAGGCTCTTCCCAAGTTTCTTTTCTATTAGTTTCAGTGTGTTTGATTTTATGTGGAGGTCTTTGTTCCACTTGGACTTGAGCTTTGCACAAGTGGATAAGAATGGATCGATTTGCATTCTTCTGCAAGTTGAGCCAGCACCATTTGTTGAAAGGCTATCTTTTTTTCCCACGGGATCTTTGTCAAAGATCAAGTAACCATAGGTGTGTGGGTTCATTTCTGGGTCTTCAACACTATTCCATTGATCTACCTGCCTGTCACTGTACCAATACCATGCAGTTTTTAACACAATTGCTCTGTAGTACTGCTTCAAGTCTGGGATACTGATTCCACCAGAAGATCTTTTACTGCTGAGAATAATTTTTGCTATCCTGGGTTTTTTGTTCTTCGAGATGAATTTGAGAATTGGTCTTTCTAACTCTATGAAGAATTGAGTTGGGATTTTTATGGGGATTGCACTGAATCTGTGTATTGCTTTTGGCAAGATGGCCATTTTTACTATATTAATTATTTCAATCCATGAGCATGGGAGATCTTTCCATCTTCTGAGGTCTTCTTCGATTTCTTTCTTCAGAGACTTGAAGTTCTTGTCATACAGATCTTTCACTTGTTTGGTTAGAGTCACACCAAGATACTTTATATTTTTTGTGGCTATTGTGAAGGGTGTCCTTTCCCTAATTTCTTTCTCAGACTGTTTATTCTTTGAGTATAGGAAGGCTACTGATTTGCTTGCGATAATTTAATATCCAGCCACTTTGCTGAAGTTATCAGCTGTAGGAGTTCTCTGGTGGAATTTTTTGAGTTGCTTAAGTATACTATCATATCATCTGCAAATAGTGATAATTTGACTTCTTCCTTTCTAATTTGTATCATTTTGACCTCCTTTTGTTATCTAATTGCTCTAACTAGAACTTCAAGTACTGTATTGAATAGATATGGAGAGAGAGGTCAACCTTGACTAGTCCCTGATTTTAGTGGGATTGCTTCAAGTTTTTCTCCATTTAGTTTGATGTTGGCCACTGGTTTGCTGTGTATTGCTTTTACTATGCTTAGATATGGGCCTTGAATTCCTGATCTTTCCAAGACATTTAGCATGAAAGGATGATGAATTTAGTCAAATGATTTTTCAGCATCTAATGAAATGACCATGTGGTTTTTTTCTTAGAATTTGTTTATGTAGTGGATTATATTGAATGATTTCCATATATTGAACCATCCCTGCATTCCTGGGTTGAAGCCTACTTGATCATGGTGAATAATCATTTTGATGTGTTCTTGGATTCGGTTGGCAAGAATTTTGTTGAGTATTTTTGCATCTATATTCATAAGAGATATTGGTCTGAAGTTCACTTTCTTTGTTGGATCTTTGTGTGGTTTTGGTATCAGCGTAATTGTGGCTTCATAGAACGAGTTGGGTAGTGTTCCTTCTGTTTCTATTTTGTGTAATAGTTTGAAGAGTATTGGGATGAGGTCTTCTTTGAAGGTCTGATAGAATTCTGCACTAAAACCATCTGGTTCTGTTCTTTTTTTAGGTTGGGAGACTTTCAATGACTGCTTCTATTTCTTTAGGGGTTATGGAACTGTTTTGATGGTCTATTTGATCCTGATTTAGTTTTGGTATTTGGTATGTGTCTCAGAAATTGTCCATTTCCTCCAGATTTTCCAGTTGTGCTGAGTATAAGCCTTTGTAGTAGGATCTGATGATTTTTTGAATTTCCTCAGTTTCTGTTGTTATCTCTCCCTTTTCATTTCTGATTTTGTTAATTTAGCCCTCTGGTTAGTCTGGCTAAAGGTTTATCTATCATGTTGATTTTCTCAAAAGAACCAGCTCTTGGTTTTGTTGATTCTTTGTATAGTTCTTTTGTTTCTACTTGGTTGATTTCAGCCCTGAGTTTGATGATTTCCAGCCTTCTACTACTCTTGGGTATATTAGCTTCTTTCTGTTCCAGAGCTTTCAGGTGTGCTGTTAAGCTGCTAGTGTATGCTCTCTCCAGGTTCTTTTTGTAGGCACTCAGGGCAATGAGTTTTCCTCTTAGCACTGCTTTCATTGTGTCCCATAAGTTTGGGTATGTTGTGCCTTCATTTTCATTAAATTCTAAAAAGTCTTTGATTTCTTTCCTTATTTCTTCCTTGACCAATGTGTCATTGATTAGAGCATTGTTCAGCTTCCATGTGTATGTGGGCTTTCTGTTGTTTTTGCTGCTATTGAAGACCACCCCTACTCCATAGTGATCTGATAGGAGGTGCGGGATTAGTTCGATCTTCTTATATCTGTTGAGGTCTGTTTTGAGATCAATTATATGGTCAATTTTGGAGAAGGTACCATGAGGTGCTGAGAAGAAGGTATATGCTTTTGATTTAGGATGAAACGTGTTATATACATATATATATATATATATATATATATATATATATATATATATATATATATATATATATAATTCATTTGGTCCAAAACTTCTGTTAGTTTCACTGTGTCTCTGTTTAGTTTATGTTTCCCTGATCGGTCCACTGAGGAGAGTGGAGTGTTGAATCCATCCACAATTATTGTGTGAGGTTCAATGTGTGCTTTGAGCTTTACTAAAGTTTCTTTTATGAATGTGGGTACCCTTGCATTTGGAACATCGATATTCAGAATTGAGATTTCTTCTTGGTGGATTTTTTCTTTGATGAGTATGAAGTGTTCTTCCATGTCTTTTTTGATGAATTTTGGTTGAAAGTCAATTTTATCCGATATTTGAATGTCTACTCTGGCTTGTTTCCTAGAACCATTTGCTTGAAAAATTGTTTTCCAGCCTTTCACTCTGAGGTAGTGTTTGTCTTTGACACTGAGTTGTGTTTCCTGTATGCAGCAAAATGCTGGGTCCTGTTTATATATCCAGTCTGTTAGTCTATGTCTTTTTATTGGGGGAATTGAGTCCTTTGATGTTAAGGGATATTAAGGAAAAGTGATTGCTGCTTCCTGCTATTTTTGATGTAATTTTTGTGTTTGTGTGGTTATCTTCTTTTGGGTTTGATGAAAGAAGATTAATTTCTTGTTTTTTTCTAGTGTGTAGTTTCCCTCCTATTGTTGGTGTTTTTCATTCACTATCCTTTGAAGGGCTGGATTTATGGAAAGGTACTGTGTAAATTTGATTTTATCATGGAATATCTTGGTTTCTCCATCTATGGTGATTGAGAGTTTTGCTGGGTATAGTAATCTGGGCAAGCATTTGTGTTCTCTTAGAGTTTGTATGAGATATGCCCAGGATCTTCTAGCTTTCATGGACTCTGGTGAGAAGTCTGGTGTAATTCTGATAGGTCTTTGTTTATATGCTACTTGGCCTTTTTCTCTTACTGCTTTTAATATTCTTTCTTTGTTTAGTGCATTTGGTGTTTTGGTTATTATGTATCTGGAGGACTTTCTGTTTTGGTCCAGTCTGTTTGGAGTTCTGTAGGCTTCTTGTATGTTCATCGGCATCTCTCTCTCTTTATGTTAGGGAAGTTTTCTTCTCTAATTTTGCTGAAGATATTTAAGGGCCCTTTAAGTTGTAAATCTTCACTCTCTTCTTTTTTTTTTTTTTTTTTTTTTTTTTTTTTTTTTTTTTTTTTTTTTTTTAATTTTATTTTATTTTTTTAATTTACATTCCAAATCACTTCCCCTTTCCCGTTTCCTCCCTCCCCGAAAGTCCCATAAGCCCCCTTCCCTCCCTCTTTTCTCCGT
Source organism: Tokudaia tokunoshimensis (assembly GCA_036184795.1). Taxonomy (NCBI): domain Eukaryota; kingdom Metazoa; phylum Chordata; class Mammalia; order Rodentia; family Muridae; genus Tokudaia; species Tokudaia tokunoshimensis. Next base: position 54,705,713 of record BTHU01000023.1, read on the forward strand.
TCAACCCCCTCTCATTACTCTGTCCTGGCGTTCCCCTACATCCAGTCTTTCCAGGACCAGGGGTCTCTCCTTCCATCTTTTTAGAAATCTATTGATATGCTGATTGTGTCTAGGGTATTCTGAGATTCTGGGTCAATATCCCCTTATCAGTGACTTCATACCATGTGTGATCTTTTGTGATTGGGTTACCTCACTAAGGATGATATTTTCAAGTTCTGACCATTTGCCTAGGAATTTCGTGAATTCATTGTTTTTAATTGCAGAGTAGTATTCCATTGTGTAAATATACCACATCTTCTGAATCCATTCCTCCAAAATCCACCATCAAGAACTCTCAATCCTGAATATCTATGCTCCAAATGCAAGGGCACCCTCATTCGTAAAAGAAACTTTACTAAAACTCAAAGCACACATCGCACCGCACACAATAATAGTGGGTGACTTCAACACCCCGCTCTCTGAAATGGATCGTTCAGGAAAGCAGAAACTAAACAGGGACACAGTGAATCTAATTGAAGCCTTGGACCAAATGGAACTAACTGATATATATAGAACATTTCATCCTAGAGCTAAAGAATACACCTTCTTCTCAGCTCCTCATGGTACCTTCTCCAAAATTGACCATATAATTGGTCACAAATCAGACCTCAACAGATACAAGAAGATAGAAATAATCCCATGCCTCCTATCAGATCACTATGGAATAAGGGTGGTCTTCAATGGCAACAAAAACAAAAGAAAACCCACGTACACATGGAGGCTGAACAATGCTCTACTCTCTTCTATACCTATTATCCTTAGGTTTGGTCTTCTCATTGTGTCCTGGATTTCCTGGATGTTTTGGGTTACACGTTTTTTGCATTTTGCATTTTCTTTGACTTTTGAGTCAATGCTTTCTATGATATCTTCAGTACCTGAGATTCTTTCTTCTGTCTCTTGTGTTCTGTTGTTGATGTTTGCATCTATGACTCCTGATTTGTTTCCAAGGTTTTCTATCTCCAAAGTTGTCTCCCTTTGTGATTTCTTAGTTGTTTCTACTTCTGTTTTTAGATACTGGATGGTTTTGTTCAGTTCCTTCCCTTTTTTGTTTGTGTTTTCCTGTAATTCTTTAAGGGATTTTTGTGTTTCTTCTTTCAGGACTTCTACCTGTTGATCCATGTTCTTCTGTATTTCTTTTTGTTGTTGTTGCTTTCTTTTTTTGTTTATTTATTTTTTTTATTTTCTATATTCTTTATTTACATTCCAAATGACTTCCCCTTTCCTGGTTCCCCCCTCCCCAAAAGTCCCATAAGCCCTCTTCCCTCCCTCTATTCCTCATTTACCTAAGAATTTCATAAATTTATTGTTTTTAATTGCTGAGTAGTATTCCATTGTGTAAATATACATGGAAAATATCTCTGATAAAATTGAAGAGATATATAGAAAAACACGTTAAGATTGACTATTTCATGGAAACATTATACAGACAAAATGGTAGGCATAAAAATATTCCTAAGTTGATTGAAAGTGGAATTATAAACATTTTCTGATAAAATTGAAGATTTACATAGAAAATATCTCTGATAAAACTGAAGAAATTTATACAGATATATTGGTAGGAATAAAAATATTCCTAAGTTGATTGAAAGTGGAATTATAAACATTTTCTGATAAAATTGAAGATTTACATAGAAAATATCTCTGATAAAACTGAAGAAATTTATACAGATATATTGGTAGGAATAAAAATATTCCTATGTTGATTGAAAGTAGAATTATAAACATTTTCTGATAAAATTAAAGATTTACATGGAAAATATTTCTAATAAAATTGAAAAAATATGTGGAAAGCATTAAAATTGATGATTATCATGGAAAATTATACAGATAAAATGGTAGGCATAAAAATATTTCTAAATTGATTGAAAGTGAAATTGTAAATATTTTCTGATAAAATTGAAGATTTACATGGAAAATATCTCTGATAAAATTGAAGAAATATATAAAAAACACGTTAATATTGAGTATTTCATGGAAAAATTATACAGATAAAATGGTAGGAATAATAATATCCCTAAATTTTTTTGAAAGTTGAATTATAAACATTTTCTGATAAAATTGAAAACCTACAAGGAAAATATTTCCGAAAAAATTCAAGAAATTTATAGAAAAACATGTTAAAACTGACTATTACATGGAAAATTATACAGATATAATGGAAGGTATAAAAATGTTCCTTAAAAAAAAATGTTCCTAAGTTGATTGAAAGTAAAATTATAGACATTGTCTGATAAAATTGAAGATTTACATGGAAAACATTTCTGATAAAATTGAAGAAAAATATACAAAAACGTTAAAATTGAAGATTATCATGGACAATTATATCAATAAAATGGTAGGCATAAAAAACATTACTAAATTGAAAGAGTAATCACAAACATTTTCAGATAAAATTGAAGATTTACATGAAAAATATTTCTGTTAGACCATGTATTTGTTGGGGAATTGAGTCCGTTGATGTTATATTAAGGAATGCAAATCAATCCATTCTTATCTCCTTGCACTAAGCTCAATTCCAAGTGGATCAAGGACCTCTACATAAAACCAGACACACTGAAACTTATAGAAAAGAAACTAGGGAAGAACCTTGAACATATGGGCACAGGGGAAACTTTCCTGAACACAACACCATAGCTTATGCTCTAAGGTCAAGAATTGACAAATGGGACCTCATAAAATTACAAAGTTTCTGTATGGCAAAGGACAAAGCGGCAGCCAACAAACTGGGAAAAGATCTTTACCAACCCTACACCTGACAGAGGGCTAATATCCAATATATATAAAGAAGTCAAGAAGTTAGACCCCAGAGAGCCAAATAACCCTATTAAAAATGGGGTACAGAGCTAAACAAAGAGTTCTCACCTGAAGAATATCTAATGGCTGAGAAGCGCCTAAAGAAATGTTCAACATCCTTAGTCACTAGGGAAATGTAAATCAAAACAACCCTGAGATTCTACCTCACACCAGTCAGAATGGCTAAGATCAAAAACACAGGAGACAGCAGTTGTTGGCGAGGATGTGGAGAAAGAGGAACACTCCTCCACTGCTGGTGGAATTGCAAGCTGGTACAACCACTCTGGAAAGCAGTCTGGTGGTTCCTCAGAAAACTGGGCATGACACTCCCGGAGGATCCGGCTATACCACTCCTGGGCATAAACCCAGAGGCTTTACCTGCATGCAATAAGGACACATGCTCCACTATGTTCATAGCAGCCTTATTTATAATAGCCAGAAGCTGGAAAATACCCAGATGTCCCTCAACGGAGGAATGGATTCAGAAGTTGTGGTATATTTACATAATGGAACACTACTCTGCAATTAAAAACAATGAATTCACGAAATTCTTAGGCAAATGGTCAGAGCTAGAAAATATCATCCTTAGTGAGGTAACCCAATCACAAAAGAACACACATTGTATGCAGTCACTGATAAGGGGATATTAACCCAGAAACTCAGAATACCCAAGACACAATTCACATATCAATAGATTTCCAAGAAGATGGAAGGAGAGACCCCTGGTCCTGGAAAGACTGGATATAGGGGAATGCCAGGACAGAGAAGCGAGAGGGGGTTGGATGGGGAACAGGGGGAGGGAAGAGGGCTTATGGGAATTTCGGGGAGGGACGAATCTGGAAAGGGGAAATCATTCGGAATGTAAATAAAAAAAATAGAAAATAAAAAAAGAAATAAAAAAGATATTAAGGAATAGTGATTGTTGCTTCCTGTTATTTTTGATGTTCTTTTTATGTTTGTGTGGTTACTTTGTTTTGGGTTTGTTGGAAAATGATTACTTTCTTGCTTTTTCTAGGGTGTAGTTTCCCTCCTCATGTTGGCGTTTTCCATCTATTATCCTTTGTAGGGCTGGATTTGTGGAAAGATATTGTGTAAATTTGGTTTTATCATGGAATAACTTGTTTTCTCCATCTATGGTAATTGAGAGTTTTGCTGGGTATAGTAGTTTGGGCTGGCATTTGTGTTCTTTTAGGGTCTGTGTGAGATCTGCCCGGGATCTTCTAGCTGTTATTATCTCAGGTGAGAAGTCTGGTTTAAATCTGATAGGCCTGCCTTTATAGGTTACTTGACCTTTTTGTCTTACTGCTTTTAATATTCTTTCTTTGTTTAGTGCATTTGGTGTTTTGATTATTATGTGCCGGGAGGACTTTCTGGTCTGGTCCAGTCTGTTTGGAGTTCTGTAGGCTTCTTGTATGTTCATGGACATCTCTTTCTTTAGGTTAGGGAAGTTTTCTTCTATAATTTTGTTGAAGATATTAATGGCCCTTTAAGTTGGAAATCTTTGCTCTTCTCTATACCTATAATCCTTAGGTTTGGTATTCTCATTGTGTCCTGGATTTCCTGGATGTTTTGACTCAGGAGTTTTTTGCATTCTGCATTTTTCTTTCACTGTTGAGTCAACGTTTTCTATGGTATCTTCAGCTCCTGAGATTCTTTCTTCTATCTCTTGTGTTCTGTTGTTGATGCTTACATTTATGACTCCTGAATTCTTTCGAAGATTTTCTATCTCCAGAGATGTCTCACTTTGTGATTTCTTTATTGCTTCTACTTCCATTTTTAGATCCTGGATGGTTTTGTTCAGTTCCTGCACTTGTTTGTTTGTGTTCTGCTGTAATTCTTTAAAGGATTTTTGTGTTTCCTCTTTAAGGGCCTCTACCTGTTCACTCATGCTCCCCTGTATTTCTTTAAGGGATTTTTGTGTTTCCTCTTTAAGGGCTTTTACCTTTTGACCCATGTTCTCCTGTATTTCTTTAAGGGAGTTATTTATGTCCTTCTTTATGTCCTCTAACAGCATTGTGAGATGAGACTTTAAATCCAACTCTTGCTTTTCCGGTGTTTGTTTTGGGGTATCAGGGACTTGCTGTGGTGGGAGAACTGGCCTCTGATGTTGCCAAGTAGCCTTGGCTTCTGTTGGTAGGGTTCTTGCATTAGCCTTTCTCTATCTGGCTATCTCTGGTGTTAGGTGGTCTTGCTGTCTCTGGCTAGAGCTTGCCTCTCCTATGGGCCTGTAAGCCTGTGTTTCTACTCCTGTGAGACCAACTCTCTTCTGGCAGGGTCTGTGCACAGAAGGCTGTGAGCTGTCTGCTTCCCTGCTGCAAATGGCACCCAGAAGGGAAGACTCCTGTCCCAGCAGCAACACTGATCTTATGCCCTGTGAGCTCCTAGCTGTTCCCCTCCAGAGAGAAGGTAGAGATCTCACCTCTGCACTCAGAAGTGGAAGTGCTTTTGGGAGATCACTGTCTGCTTGTGGGCTAAGCACAGAAGGCTTTGGAGCTGCCTGGTTCCCTGCTGCAGATGTTGGCCGGAAGCCTAAAGAACCCTTTCTTAATGGCTTGATAAACATTGTAAACTTGTAATTCATATTCATTGCTGAAGTATTCATAATACCTAAGACATAGATTCAGCCTATATGTCCATGAACAAGTAAAATGACACAAAATATGGTGCACCATCATATTTAATTTTATGCAATGACAAAGAAAAGCAAATAATAGCATCTAACAGCTAATTTTTGTATCTGTAGATCACTTCCTTAATGATATTAGACACAATAAGGCAAAAATTCTATACCCTGTACAATCTCTGTGTTTCTGTTTTTCTGCCTATCTATCTATCTATCTATCTATCTATCTATCTATCTATCTATCTATCTATAATCTACCTACCTGTCTATCTACCTACCTACTATGAGGTATAAAGTGAGGAGACATGGAGGGAAAATGAGTATCTGAATACATATGACATAGAAACAGATTGAGGGACTATTTGGAGGAGGGTATCAGGAAGATGGTGGCTTGGGTAATATGTGATGGCAATAAGTGAGAGGGATGAAAAAGAATAGAGTAAGATAATATATGTGTATAATATGCATGAATAAAGCATGTTTTATGGCAAATTAAAATAAAAACAAGATTAATGTTAAAGTATATTTAACTATGTGGTTTAATACCGATAAGTTATGTCTCCTTATGTAACTGAATTTCTTTTCCATAAGAACTTTTTTCCTTCCTCAATTTCATAACTGACAAAAGATTAGTGTCAACCCCTCTAAGAATCAAGGAAACAACCCTGTTGAAAAATAATATTTAACTGAAGGGAGTTATCAATGACTAAAAAGGTGCTAAATATCTTTAGCTACAAACCAGTCAGAATGACTAAGGTCAAAAAACTAACTGAAAACAAATGTTGGAGAGAATGTGAGGAAAAGGGAATTCTCATTCATCGTTGATATGATTTCAAACTGGTGCAGACACTCTGGAAATCCGTGTGAAAAATATCGAAAACCTAAAAATAAATATACCATATAACCCAGCTATCCCACAACTTGACATATGCCAAAAGGACTCCATATCCAACTCTACATATATTTGCTCATCTAAGTCCATTGCTGCTCAATCTACAACAGTTGGAAATGGAAACATCTGTCCTTCAACTGATACATGGATAATGAAAATGTGGTATATACACACCAAACAATAGTATTCATCTCTAAAGAAATGTATACATATGTACATATGTACACACACATGCATCCACACTTAATCAAGTTACGTCACTGGGAATGATAATCCTACCCCCAATTTTCATAGACAATCTATTGAAATCTCCAGAGCCAGGCATGGAAATGTCTCTGAGTAGTCTTTAGTCAGAGAAGTTCAAGAACCTCACTAAATAATATAGGCTATTGCCATTACCCTTGGTTGCCTTTTAAATGTTGAAAGTAAGTCCATATTGTTAAAGACACCACACATTTCAGATAGAGAACTTGTAAGACTTGAATTAGATCTGACATGGACCTCCTATCTTAGCACTAGGTCTCAGTATCAGAAGTAAGGTGCCATGTTAGAAGAGCAGATAGAGAAGTGAGAGGGGGTTGACTGGGAACAGGGGGAGGGAAGAGGGCTTATGGGACTTTCGGGGAGGGGGGAACCAGGAAAAGGGAAATCATTGGGAATGTAAATAAAAGATATAGAAAAAATAGAACACCAAAAAAAAAAAAAAAAAAGAGCAGTCAGTAGTTCTATCCAACTATAAAGCCTACAGACCACAACAGTGATCCACAGGGCAAGCTACAGCCCAAGGGTACAAACTGCTAGCAGTTGTTTGAATAACTAACAGTCATCTAATTATGCTTAAGGACAAAAACAGAGAAGTGGATTTTTCTAGGTATACAGACTTAACCCAGCAGAGGCACTGGAATATGAGGGGAATTACGAGATGTGTAGGGAAAGAAGACTAGTCACAAAGGAAGAGGGTATGAAAACTCATTAGGAAATCTGCCATATCACAATATAGCTAAAACAAATTAATTGGAGGAATTGTAGAATATCCAGTATGTAAAATGTAGATAAAAGGAGAAATATTGGGAATTAAAGAATTAAAACCCAAACACAAAAGGGTATGTATGGAATGCACTCACTAATAAGTGGATATTAGCTATAAAGTAGAGGATACCCATGGTATATTCCACAGACTCAAAGAAGGTAAATAACAAGGAGGGTTCAAGGGAAGATGCTTGAATCCCACTCAGAAAGGGAAATAAAATAGACATCAGGGTGGATGGAAGGAGGAAACTGGGTGGGAGAAGGTATGCAAAGGGAAACATGGGTGGGGTAGGAAGCAGGTGTAGGGAAAGCCAGGGAGAAAGGCCAGAAGAGTGAATGACAATCAGAGATAGGCAGGTGGGTAGGGGTCATTTCTGGGGTGTACCAGAGATCTTGAATGGGGAGACACCAGGGAGTGTATGACAGTGACTCTAGTTGAAACTCCTAGCAGTGAGGATATGGAACCTGAAGTGGCCACTTCCTGTAGCCAGGGAGAAGGACACCAATCGACCAACAAAACCTTTGACCCAAAATATTTCCTGCCTACAAGAAGTGCAGGAACAAAAATGGAGCACAGACTGAGGGAATGACTAACCAATGATTGGTCCAACTTGAGACCCATCCCATGGGCAAGCACCAATCCCTAACACTATTAATGATACTCTGTTTTGCATACAGATAGCAGCATAGCATATCTGTATGCTGAGAGGCTCCACCGAGCAGCTGACTGAAACAGATGCTGATACCCACAGCCGAACAGTAGACAGGGCTCAAGGAGTCTTGTGGAAGAGTTGGAGGAAGGACTGAGGGACCTGGAGGGGATAGGGTCTCCACAAGAAGACTAACAGAATCAACTGACTTGGATCCTTGGAGGTTCTCTGAGACTGAACCACTAACCAAAGAGCATGCATAATAAACTGGACCTAGCCCCTCCCCCCTCCCTGCACATATGTAGCAGATGTGCAGCTTGGTCTTCATGTGGCTTCCCCAACAACTAGAGCAGGGCTGTCCCTGACTATGCTGCATGCCTCTGAATCATATTTCCCTAACTGGGTTGTCTTGTCTTGCCTCAGTGGGAGAGAAGTGCTTAGTCCTGCAGTTACTTGATGTGCCAGGGTGGGTTGGCATCCGTAGTCTCCCATAATCAGAAAAGAAGGGAAGAGGGCTAGATAAGGAGGTGACTGGAAGAAGGTGGGATGCAATTGGGATGTAAAGTGAATAAATTAATTAATTAATGGAAAAAAGGAGAATTAAACAGAGATGGGGGCCCAGTGATTGTGGGAGAAAAGGGTAGTGAATGGCTAACTCACTAATACTAAGGATACCTGAAAAGGCCTTATGGAAACTCATTAGTTAGTAAGCTATTTTCAAAATATGATAAAAATGGAGTTGGAGTGGATGTAATATGCATGGAGAGGCACAGTGTTCCTCCAGAAGACATGGGTTATGAAGTCAAAAATCCTAGTACCAAGTACAAGTTTCCTCTCTATGAGTTATAATTTCTTTGAAGTTAAAATAGCACAAACACAAATCAATGTGTGTACATCACACATTCTCTTTAGTACATGTACATGCAGCCTAGAAGATTCATTCCTTATTGTCACAGACCCTGGTTCACAACAAAGGATATGATGCCATGAAAAATATGCTCAACTCTTTATTGACTTAAGTGACATTACAGTGACAAGATGTTTTTCAGTTTTAGAAATACACTAGATTACTCCTGCATATCAAAAGCTTAGCCATCACTAAATTAAATCTGGGCTTTCCTTAAGAATTCTCAAAATTAAACAAATTGTTTTATTTAAACAAGTACACATTTAAAAAATAGACACTGAAAATAATGACCTATTTCCCCTTCCTGTTAAAGCTGAGTTCATTAGTGAGCCTATTGAAGAACATATTAAACTTTGAAAAATAAAAGGGCTAAAACCAACTAAATTTGTAGACCATTTAGCAGGTGGAATAAAGCAGTAAGAAAGTGTTACAGACTGAGCCCTTTAGAAGCTTGATACTTTAGTATTCAGCTTACTAGCATAAAACCTTAAACATAGTCTGAACTGCTTCTTCAACTAAACAGATAATCTTAGATTCTAAGTGCTACTATGCTCAATGTTTAGCCATGTATGAAAGTTGGTGTTGGAATACTTTGTATGAAAGCTGCTCCAGGCTTAGGTAAAACCATACTATTTTTGAAAGATAATATTCTATCAAATAATTATATACCTGTCAAAGAATACTGATATAGCTAGAGATTATTGTGGAAATGATAGATAAATATAGCTGAGAAATGATTGACTGTGAATTTTTAACCCTAATTTCAAATAAATCACTTGCTCTTGGGTTTCTGCATGCTTTTAAGGAAAACGTTGGCTAGAGTTTGATTCTTGGAGTTCTTGTCAAAGGTTTCAGATGAGAGTCAATATGTTGACTTTGATTGTATATGAGATGGCCATTACACAGAAAGAATATCATATTCTGCTGAAATTTTAACTTTCTTTAGGAATTAAAAATAGTGTAAGACTGAAATAAAGTGGAAAACTATAGAATAAGTACATCTGTAAAATCTAGGGCTAACATCATTTTCATTAACTCTAAACCTTGCTTTTAAACCTTGTAATAATTGTTTCTTAACTGTAAACAAAAAAATTTCTAATTACTTAGAAAAATGAAATAACACTAATATCTGTTCAAGTAACAAATAAAGTATTAGAACATTATTAGTTTAAAAATTAAAAAAGCTAACTTTTATTATATTAAAATTTGGATCTATTCCTTATGTTTTCTTGTGGTCTGTATTTTATCCTAGTTGCCAAACCTTGTCTAGATACTGGGAGGCTACATGAGCCAGCAGTTATGGAATATCTATTTCCCCAGAGGAAATGAGATTCATTGAGACTCAAAATAAATAGTAACAGAAGATTGATGTCAATATGTTCTTCAAAAAATATTAGTAACAGGGTTGAAAAAGATAAAAGGAAGCATGCTGGATTCCTCACTGGCTTCCATACATAACTGGGGAATAATATTTTCAATAGTATCTTGTGGAATAGAAATATTAGAAGTTACATAATCATGGTCACATAAAGCTGCTATGACATTTGGTGGGTTCTTCAGATCATCCGAAAGTATGTCATAATCTTGAAGATTTTCTCCAAAATCACATATTGGTGTCCCATCCAAGAGGAAAAGCTCAGGTTTTTCCATACCTTGTATCATATGTTTGTCTGTGGAGAGAAAGTGTTTTGTTACATGTAAAATTGGAGAAAATTTAAAGCAAAGTATAATTCACAAGTCTTACACTGTTAAATGCTTCATGAGAGACATTGTTATGCTAATTTTTGAGTTACACACTCTTCAATTTGGTTATCTTACCAAGAAGAATGTACTATTATTCTTAAAAGAAACTATTAGCCTTTCTATAGGCTATCAATTTTTGGTACTTCTGTATAGGAAAATAGATCTAATTACATCCAAGTACACATTTAGAATTAAGGACACACTAACCAATAGAACATAAATTTGGTAGATTACATTATCCATAAAATATAAGGCTAACTGTGAATGACTGTGCTTAGTAAATAGTAAATGATTTATTTTCTGAAAAAGAAATTTTAATGTCATGTGAAAAATAGAAAAAAAACCTTATACTGTATTCTTTTGATGTCTTGTGATGGCTTTTTTTTTGAAATTTATTTTATTTTTTAATTTACATTCCAAATCACTTCCCCTTTCCCGTTTCCTCCCTCCCCGAAAGACCCATAAGACCCCTTCCCTCCCTCTTTTCTCCATTCAACCCCCTCTCGTTACTCTGTCCTAGTGTTCCCCTACATCCAGTCTTTCCAGGACCAGGAGTCTCTCCTACCATCTTTTTAGAAATCTATTGATATGCGGATTGTGTCTAGGGTATTCCGAGATTCTGGGTCAATATCCCCTTATCAGTGACTGCATACCATGTGTGTTCTTTTGTGATTGGGTTACCTCACTAAGGATGATATTTTCAAGATCTGATCATTTGCCTAGGAATTTCGTGAATTCATTGTTTTTAATTGCAGAGTAGTATTCCATTGTGTAGATATACCACAACTTCTGAATCCATTCCTCCGTTGAGGGACATCTGGGTTCTTTCCAGCTTCTGGCTATTATAAATAAGGCTGCTATGAACATAGTGGAGCATGTGTCCTTATTGCATGCAGGTAAAGTCTCTGGGTATATGCCCAGGACTGGTATAGCCGGATCCTCCGGGAGTGTCATGCCCAGTTTTCTGAGGAACCGCCAGACTGCTTTCCAGAGTGGTTGTACCAGCCTGCAATTCCACCAGCAGTGGAGGAGTGTTCCTCTTTCTCCACATCCTCGCCAACAACTGCTGTCTCCTGTGTTTTTGATCTTAGCCATCCTGACTGGTGTGAGATGGAATCTCAGGGTTGTTTTGATTTGCATTTCCCTAATGACTAAGGATGATGAACATCTCTTTAGGTGCTTCTCAGCCATTAGATATTCTTCAGGTGAGAACTCTTTGCGTAGCTCTGTACCCCATTTTTTAATAGGGTTACTTGCCTCTCTGGAGTTTAACTTCTTGAGTTCTTTGTATATCTTGGATATTAGCCCTCTGTCAGATGTAAGGTTGGTAAAGATCATTTCCCAGTTAGTTGGTTGCCGCTTTGTCTTTTTGACAGTGTCTTTTGCCTTGCAAAAACTTTGTAATTTAATGAGGTCCCATTTGTCTATTCTTGATCTTAGAGCATAAGCTATTGGAGTTCTGTTCAGGAAATTCTCCCCTGTGCCCATATGTTCAAGGTTCTTCCCTAGTTTCCCTTCTATTAGTTTCAGTGTGTCTGGTTTTATGTGGAGATCTTTGATCCACTTAGAATTGAGCTTAGTGCAAGGAGATAAGGATGGGTCAATTTGCATTCTTCTGCATGTTGACCTCCAGCTGAGCCAGCACCATTTGTTGAAAAGGCTATCTTTTTTCCACTGGATGGTTTTAGCTCCTTTGTCAAAGATCAAGTGACCATAGGAGTGTGGATTCATTTCTGGGTCTTCAATTCTGTTCCATTGATCTACATGTCTGTTACTGTACCAATACCATGCAGTTTTTAACACTATTGCTCTGTAGTACAGCTTGAGGTCCGGGATACTGATTCCCCCAGAGGTTCTTTTACTCTTGAGAATAGTTTTAGCTATTCTGGGTTTTCTGTTATTCCAGATGAATTTTTGAATTGCTCTTTCTAACTCTATGAAGAATTGAGTTGGGATTTTGATGGGGATTGCATTGAATCTGTGTATTACTTTTGGTAAGATGCTCATTTTTACTATATTAATCCTGCCAATCCATGAGCATGGCAGATTTTTCCATCTTCTGAGGTCTTCTTCAATTTCTTTCTTCAGAGACTTGAAGTTCTTGTCATACAGATCTTTCACTTGTTTGGTTAGCGTCACACCAAGATACTTAATATGGTTTGTGGCTATCGTGAAGGGTATTATTTCTCTTACTTCTTTCTCAGCCTGCTTATCCTTTGAGTATAGGAAGGCTTCTGACTTGCTTGAGTTGATTTTATATCCGGCCACTTTGCTGAAGTCGTTTATCAGCTGTAGGAGTTCTCTGGTGGAGTTCTTTGGGTCGCTTATGTATACTATCATATCGTCTGCAAATAGTGATAGTTTGATTTCTTCCTTTCCAATTTGTATCCCTTTGACCTCTTTTTGTTGTCTAATTGCTCTAGCTAGAACTTCAAGTACTATATTGAAAAGATATGGAGAGAGAGGGCAGCCTTGTCTAGTCCCTGATTTTAGTGGGATTGCTTCAAGTTTCTCTCCATTTAGATTGATGCTGGCTACCGGTTTGCTGTAAATTGCTTTTACTATGTTTAGATATGGGCCTTGAATTCCTGATCTTTCCAAGACCTTTAGCATGAAAGGATGCTGAATTTTGTCAAATGCTTTCTCAGCATCTAATGAGATGACCATGTGGTTTTTTTCTTTGAGATTGTTTATGTAGTGGATTACATTGATGGATTTCCTTATATTGAACCATCCCTGCATCCCTGGGATGAAGCCTACTTGATCGTGGTGGATGATCGTTTTGATGTGTTCTTGGATTCGGTTGGCAAGAATTTTATTGAGTATTTTTGCATCGATATTCATAAGAGAGATTGGCCTGAGATTCACTTTCTTTGTCGGATCTTTGTGTGCTTTTGGTATTAGTGTAATTGTGGCTTCATAGAACGAGTTGGGTAGTGTTCCTTCTGTTTCTATTTTGTGGAACAGTTTGAAGAGTATTGGTGTTAGGTCTTCTTTGAAGGTCTGATAGAATTCTGCACTAAAACCATCTGGACCTGTGCTTTTTTTGGTTGGAAGACTTCCAATGACAACTTCTATTTCTTCAGGGGTTATAGGACGGTTTAGATGGTCTATTTGATCCTGATTTAATTTTGGTACTTGGTATCTGTCAAGGAAATTGTCCATTTCCTCAAGATTTTTTAGTTGTGTTGAATACAGGTTTTTGTAGTAGGATCTGATGATTTTTTGAATTTCCTCAGTTTCTGTTGTTATCTCTCCCTTTTCGTTTCTGATTTTATTAATTTGGATACTATCTCTGTGCTCTCTGGTTAGTCTGGCTAAGGGCTTATCTATCTTGTTGATTTTCTCAAAGAACCAACTCCTCGTTTTGTTGATTCTTTGTATGGTTTTATTTGTTTCTACTTGATTGATTTCAGCCCTGAGTTTGATGATTTCCTGCCTTCTACTCCTCTTTGGTGTATTTGCTTCTTTTTGTTCCAGGGCTTTCAGGTGTGCCATTAAGCTGTTAGTGTATGCTGTCTCCCGTTTCTTTTTGGCGGCACTCAGGGCTATGAATTTTCCTCTTAGCACTGCTTTCATTGTGTCCCATAAATTAGGGTATGTTGTGCCTTCATTTTCATTAACTTTCAAAAAGTCTTTGATTTCTTTCTTTATTTCCACCTTGACCAAGTTATCATTGAGTAGAGCATTGTTCAGCCTCCATGTGTACGTGGGTTTTCTTTTGTTTTTGTTGCCATTGAAGACCACCCTTATTCCATAGTGATCTGATAGGAGGCATGGGATTATTTCTATCTTCTTGTATCTGTTGAGGTCTGATTTGTGACCAATTATATGGTCAATTTTGGAGAAGGTACCATGAGGAGCTGAGAAGAAGGTGTATTCTTTAGCTCTAGGATGAAATGTTCTATATATATATCAGTTAGTTCCATTTGGTCCAAGGCTTCAATTAGATTCACTGTGTCCCTGTTTAGTTTCTGCTTTCCTGAACGATCCATTTCAGAGAGCGGGGTGTTGAAGTCACCCACTATTATTGTGTGCGGTGCGATGTGTGCTTTGAGTTTTAGTAAAGTTTCTTTTACGAATGAGGGTGCCCTTGCATTTGGAGCATAGATATTCAGAATTGAGAGTTCTTGATGGTGGATTTTTCCCTTGATCAGTATGTAGTGTCTTTCTGTGTCTTTTTTGATGACTTTAGGTTGAAAATCAATTTTATCCGATATTAGGATGGCTACTCCACCTCGTTTCTTGGGGCCATTTGCTTGTAAAATTGTTTTCCAGCCTTTTACTCTGAGGTAGTGTTTGTCTTTGACACTGAGGTGAGTTTCCTGCATGCAGCAAAATGCTGGGTCCTGTTTACGTATCCAGTCTGCTAGTCTATGTCTTTTAATTGGGGAATTGAGACCATTGATATTAAGAGAGATTAAGGCATAGTGATTATTGCCATCTGCCATTCTTGACGCTATCTTTATGTTTGAGTGGTTATCTACTTTTGGGTTTGATTCAAGAAGGTTATTATCTCATTTTTTCCAGGGTGTTGTTTCTCTCCCTGTATTGGAGGTTTCCACCTATTATCCGTTGCAGGGCTGGATTTGTGGAAAGATATTGTGAAAATTTGGTTTTATCATGGAATATCTTGGTCTCTCCATCTATGGTGATTGAGAGTTTTGCTGGGTATAGTAGTCTAGGCTGGCATTTGTGCTGTCTTAGTGTCTGCATGAGATCTGCCCAGGATCTTCTGGCTTTCATAGTCTCTGGTGAGAAGTCTGATGTGATTCGGATAGGTCTTCCTTTGTATGTTACTTGGCCCTTTTCTCTTACTGCATTTAGTATTCTTTCTTTGTTTAGAACATTCGGTGTTTTGATTATTATGTGACGGGAGGTATTTCTGTTCTGGTCCAGTCTGTTTGGAGTTCTGTAGGCTTCTTGTACGTTCATCGGCATCTCTCTCTTTAAGTTAGGGAAGTTTTCCTCCATAATTTTGTTGAAGATGTTTACTGGCCCTTTAAGTTGCAAATCTTCACTCTCATCTATACCTATAATCCTTAGGTTTGGTCTTCTCATTGTGTCCTGGATTTCCTGGATGTTTTGGGTTACGCGTTTTTTGCATTTTGCATTTTCTTTGACTGTTGAGTCGATGCTTTCTATGGAGTCTTCAGCACCTGAGATTCTTTCTTCCATCTCTTGTATTCTATTGTTTATGTTTGCATCTATGACTCCTGATTTCTTCCCAAGGTTTTCTATCTCCAAAGTTGTCTCCCTTTGTGATTTCTTAGTTGTTTCTACTTCCTTTTTTAGTTCCTGGATGGATTTGCTGAGATCCTTCACTTGTTTGTTTGTATTTTCCTGTATTTCTTTAAGGTATTTTTGCATTGCCTCTTTCAGGATTTCTTCCTGATGACCCACGTTCTCCTGCATTTCTCTGAGTGATTTTTGTGTTTCTTCCTCATGGGAATCCATCTGTTGATCCATTGTCTCCTGCATTTCTTTAAGCAGTTCTCGTGTTTCCTTTGTAAGGGCATCTAACCGTTGATTCATTTCTTTAAGCAATTTTTGTGTTGCCTCCTTATGGGCATCCATCTGTTGACCCATATTCTTCTGCATTTCTTTATGTCACTGCAGATCAGCCCCGCACTTGGGAGCCGCATACACACACAAGCTGCCCAAGACCCAAGCGATATTATGCCTGTCTGTCTCAGAACCTGGCTGTCCCAACCTCCCAGTCACTGGAGCAAAGATGGCGGAGGGCCCTCTCCGTGGCGCCGCTCACCCTATAGACGCGATGGCCCGCTGATCTGGCACCCAGACGACCACAGCGCTGACCGGTTCTCGGGCACAGACAGAAGCCCCAACAGGCCGTGTCCCAAGTGATGTTATATTGGGGATAGGGAGCTTGGGGTACCTGTCTCTTCAGCGCAGTCTGTGGGAACAGAAGTCGCGGAAGGAAAGCTGGTAGGCTCCCGCCCAGTGCGGGGTCCCTCTGCCAGGCAGAAGTCCCACAGCAGAGCTGGCGCGCTGGTCACTGCAGATCAGCCCTGCACCTGGGAGCCGCACACACACAAGCTGCCCGAGACCCAAGCGATATTATGCCTGTCTGTCTCAGAACCTGGCTGTCCCAACTTCCCAGTCACTGGAGCAAAGATGGCGGAGTCTGTCATGGCTTTTTAAATCAGCCAAACAACAATATATTCTCACTTAAGTTTACATAGTCATCATCAGGGCTCTTTCATATATATAATCTTATTTGAAATAACATATAATGAAAAAAAAAGTAGTTTATACACAAATCGACAGAGGCTTTCAAATGGTAAATGGCTTGCAAAGGATCATATGGATTGCCATTTGTGAGCCTGGAACTAAGATGTATGTATTCTATTCATTCTATAAATATTCTTTTTACCTTTTCCCCCACTGGGATCAAGCAGAGTTTTATCTTCTTCATTTTTCATTAGACTTAGACTCTGAGCAAAAAGAGAAAACACTAGAATCATTATCATCATATCATTTTTAGTGAAGTTAAATAACTGAGATAAAATATTTCCCTTGAGGCTCTGAGAGTATGGTGTGTTTTGCAAATATGAGGCCCTACTTTCAATTCTCTGCACCCAAAGCATATTTCTTGAGAGATTAACACAGTTAAGAAAAGACATTACTGTTTATCTTATTTTCTAAAAGTTGGTTTTTCTTTCTAACTGCTGTTATTAAGAAGGGGAAAAAAACAATTCACAGTACACCTACAGCCAACTATACCATGTAGGTTTATTTTTCACTTAACTTAAACTAATATCTACCAGTATTTATTGGACAAAACAGAAGGAAACACAGTATATCCTGGATATGAAAATGCATGTTTTAACCTGAATAATAAGACTCACCCAAAACAACTACTATGCTTGGCAAAAAGGAAACAATACTTCTTTCAAATCATTCCTGTCTAAACAAGATAACAAGAATGAATTCTCTCAAAATCTAGCCCCATTATTGGTTAATGATGAAAAATAATGGTTCCATTTATACAGCTTCCCTAGTTGAAGAAATCATTCTGAGAGGATAGGGTTTTATTTTTCTCTTAAAACAGCAGCAATAAAATTTTACTAAATTAAGAGAAAATCTGTGAGTATACTTTTAAAGACAGTTGTCTAGGAGGAATTGTGTTTCCTTATTATTTGTAAGTAAGAGGATTTTCTTTTAATTTCATTATATATATATCTCATTATTTTATTATTATATGTAATTAATATATAATTACATGACTTATCTCCCTCCAGTCCCTCCCAAGTCCCATCCCTTTAACTTGTTCTATGTAGCCAACCTTATTCAGCAAGTAATATTGTTTTGTTTGTTTTGAGACAGAGTTTCTTATGTATTCCTGCCTGTCCTATAACTCATTCTGTAGACTAGGTTGACCTAGAATTCATGGATATCCTTCTGTCTTTGCCTCCCAAGTGCTGGGATTAAAGGTATATGCCATCATACCAGGCTGAGGAAGACTTTAATAAAGACAGTTTTAAAAAAGCTAGATGCTCATTTTTTTTTGTATTTCTCTTTCAACTTCCAGAAAAACCCCTATGGCTAGTTCATAACCTAAAACTTTGCTGATAGGACTTGGGAGGGGCTGGAGGGAGGTAAGTCATGTAATTATATATTAATCACATATAATAATAAAATAATATAATGAAATATATAAAAGCTCAGAATACCCATAATACAACTCACAGACCATACGAACCTTAACAAGAAGGAAGGCCAAAGTGTGGATGTTTTAATTCCACTTAGAAGGGGGAACGAAATAATCACAGGAAGCAGAGGGAGGGAGGGGACTGGGTAGCAGAGAGGAGGGAAAAAGAAGAGGTGGGGCAGGACCAGGTATGGGAAGAAACAGGAGAAAAGTCCAGAGGGCCATGAGAATGAATAGAGATAAGTATCAGTGGGGTGTGGGGAACTTGGGAAACCACTAGAAAGTCCCAGAGGCCAGGGATGCGAGAGACTCCCAGGACCCAATGGGGATGGCATTAGCGGAAATACTCAACAGCAGGGAGATAGAACCTAAAGATACTACCTCCAGTAGATAGACATGGCTGGCCCCCAGTGGAGTGATGGGGCCACCTATCCATCTCAAAATTTTTGACCCAGAATTATTCCCATTTAAAGGAAATGCAGAAAAACACGTTAAAACTGACTATTTCATGAAAAATTATACAGATAAGGTGGTAAGCATAAAAATCTTCCTAAATTGATTGAAATTAGAATTAAAAACATTTTCTGATAAAATTGAAGATTTACATGGAAAATATCTCTGACAAAATTGAAGGAATTTATATAGATAAATTGGTAAGAATAAAAATATTCCTAAGGACTCTTCTTCGCCTGCTTTCACTTACTTGGCAGCACATCTGTTGGAACCTACTTCTTCAGGATTCCAACTTATACAGAAGAGCAGCTGAAACAGTTAGCCTCGTGGGACCGAGCAACTACTAGATTCTTGGACTTCCATTCACAGCCGCCCATTGTTGGGTTAGCTGGACTGCAGACTGTATGCAGGATTTGAAAGAGAAGGCAAGGAGTGCCCTCCGCCATCTTTGCTCCAGTGACCAGGTAGTTGGGACCGCCAGGCTCAGAGACAGACAGGCATAATATCGCTTCGGTCTCAGGCAGCTTGTGTGTAACCTGCTCCCAGGTGCTGGGCTGATCTGCAGTAACCAGCGCGCCAGCTCTGCAGTGGGACCTTCTGCCTGGTGGAGGGACCCCGCGCTGGGAGGGAGCCTGCCAGCTTTCCTTCCGCGACCTCTGTTCCCGCGGACTGCGCTGGAGAGACGGGTACCCAGGCTCTCCCCCCAATATAACATCACTTGGGACACGGCCTGTTGGGGCTTCCGTCTGTGCCCGAGGGCGGGTTGGCGCTGTGGTTGTCTGGGTGCCAGATCGGCAGGCCATCGTGACCACAGGGTAAGCGGCGCCACGGAGAGTGCCCTCCGCCATCTTTGCTCCAGTGACCAGGTAGTTGGGACCGCCAGGCTCAGAGACAGACAGGCATAATATCGCTTCTATCTCAGGCGGCTTGTGTGTAACCTGCTCCCAGGTGCTGGGCTGATCTGCAGTGACCAGAGCGCCAGATCTGCTGTGGGACTTCTGCCTGGCAGAGGGATGCCCCCTCCCCCCCCAGGAGAGATCACACACCCCTGCACAGGGCAGGAGCCTGCCAGCCTCCCTTTGGCGACCTCTGCTCCAGGAATCCACTAGGCTGAGCCTTTAGATGTGCAAGGCCTCCCCAATATAAGATCACTTGGGGCAAAGCACATTAGGGCTCCAAAGTCACTCAGGAGCAGGCAGGCCCCAGAAATCGGTGCCAGGGGAATCCTGGTAATCCAGGGGGGGCAGAAATAGCTTTGCAGGCTCACAGGAGGTCCAACCAACAGCCAGTGGCAGCAGGACCAACTAACACCAGAGGTATCCAGATGGCAAAAGGCAAACGTAGGAATGTTACTAACAGTAATCAAAGTAATGTGGGACCATCCGAACCCAACTCTCCAACAGCAGCAAGTCCTGGATACCCCACCACACCCGAAAGACAAGATCTGGATTTAAAATCACTTCTCATGATGCTATTAGAGGATCACAAGAAGGACACAAATAAATCTCATAAAGAGTTACAGGAGACCATGAATCAACGGTTAGAAGCCCTTACAAAGGAAACACAAAAATCACTTAGAGAAATGCGGGAGAACATGGATCAAAAGATGGAGGCGCACAAGGAGACAACACAAAAATCGCTTAACGAGATGAATCAACGGGTAGATGCACTCACAAAGGAATCACAAAATTTGCATAAAGAAATGCAGAAGAATATGGGTCAACAGATGGATGCCCATAAGGAGGCAACACAAAAATTGCTTAAAGAAATGAATCAACGGTTAGATGCCCTTACAAAGGAAACACGAGAACTGCTTAAAGAAATGCAGGAGACGATGGATCAACAGATGGAATCCCATGAGGAGGAAACACAAAAATCGCTCAGAGAAATGCAGGAGAACGTGGGTCATCAGGAAGAAATCCTGAAAGAGGAAATGCAAAAATACCTTAAAGAAATACAGGAAAATACAAACAAACAAGTGAAGGATCTCAGCAAATCCATCCAGGAACTAAAAAAGGAAGTAGAAACAACTAAGAAATCACAAAGGGAGACAACTTTGGAGATAGAAAACCTTGGGAAGAAATCAGGAGTCATAGATGCAAACATCAACAATAGAATACAAGAGATGGAAGAAAGAATCTCAGGTGCTGAAGATTCCATAGAAAGCATCGACTCAACAGTCAAAGAAAATGCAAAATGCAAAAAACGCGTAACCCAAAACATCCAGGAAATCCAGGACACAATGAGAAGACCAAACCTAAGGATTATAGGTATAGATGAGAGTGAAGATTTGCAACTTAAAGGGCCAGTAAACATCTTCAACAAAATTATGGAGGAAAACTTCCCTAACTTAAAGAGAGAGAGGCCGATGAACGTACAAGAAGCCTACAGAACTCCAAACAGACTGGACCAGAACAGAAATACCTCCCGTCACATAATAATCAAAACACCGAATGTTCTAAACAAAGAAAGAATACTAAATGCAGTAAGAGAAAAGGGCCAAGTAACATACAAAGGAAGACCTATCCGAATCACATCAGACTTCTCACCAGAGACTATGAAAGCCAGAAGATCCTGGGCAGATCTCATGCAGACACTAAGACAGCACAAATGCCAGCCTAGACTACTATACCCAGCAAAACTCTCAATCACCATAGATGGAGAGACCAAGATATTCCATGATAAAACCAAATTTTCACAATATCTTTCCACAAATCCAGCCCTGCAACGGATAATAGGTGGAAACCTCCAATACAGGGAGAGAAACAACACCCTGGAAAAAATGAGATAATAACCTTCTTGAATCAAACCCAAAAGTAGATAACCACTCAAACATA
Organism: Tokudaia tokunoshimensis; assembly: GCA_036184795.1. Taxonomy (NCBI): domain Eukaryota; kingdom Metazoa; phylum Chordata; class Mammalia; order Rodentia; family Muridae; genus Tokudaia; species Tokudaia tokunoshimensis. The sequence goes on from BTHU01000023.1 coordinate 54,727,354, forward strand.
AAGATAGCGTCAAGAATGGCAGATGGCAATAATCACTATGCCTTAATCTCTCTTAATATCAATGGTCTCAATTCCCCAATTAAAAGACATAGACTAGCAGACTGGATACGTAAACAGGACCCAGCATTTTGCTGCATGCAGGAAACGCACCTCAGTGTCAAAGACAAACACTACCTCAGAGTAAAAGGCTGGAAAACAATTTTACAAGCAAATGGCCCCAAGAAACGAGGTGGAGTAGCCATCCTAATATCGGATAAAATGGATTTTCAACCTAAAGTCATCAAAAAAGACACAGAAGGACACTACATACTGATCAAGGGAAAAATCCACCATCAAGAACTCTCAATTCTGAATATCTATGCTCCAAATGCAAGGGCACCCTCATTCGTAAAAGAAACTTTACTAAAACTCAAAGCACACATCGCACCGCACACAATAATAGTGGGTGACTTCAACACCCTGCTCTCTGAAATGGATCGTTCAGGAAAGCAGAAACTAAACAGGGACACAGTGAATCTAATTGAAGCCTTGGACCAAATGGAACTAACTGATATATATATAGAACATTTCATCCTAGAGCTAAAGAATACACCTTCTTCTCAGCTCCTCATGGTACCTTCTCCAAAATTGACCATATAATTGGTCACAAATCAGACCTCAACAGATACAAGAAGATAGAAATAATCCCATGCCTCCTATCAGATCACTATGGAATAAGGGTGGTCTTCAATGGCAACAAAAACAAAAGAAAACCCACATACACATGGAGGCTGAACAATGCTCTACTCAATGATAACTTGGTCAAGGTGGAAATAAAGAAAGAAATCAAAGACTTTTTGAAAGTTAATGAAAATGAAGGCACAACATACCCTAACTTATGGGACACAATGAAAGCAGTGCTAAGAGGAAAATTCATAGCCCTGAGTGCCGCCAAAAAGAAACGGGAGACAGCATACACTAACAGCTTAATGGCACACCTGAAAGCCCTGGAACATAAAGAAGCAAATACACCAAAGAGGAGTAGAAGGCAGGAAATCATCAAACTCAGGGCTGAAATCAATCAAGTAGAAACAAATAAAACCATACAAAGAATCAACAAAACGAGGAGTTGGTTCTTTGAGAAAATCAACAAGATAGATAAGCCCTTAGCCAGACTAAACAGAGGGCATAGAGATAGTATCCAAATTAGTAAAATCAGAAACGAAAAGGGAGCGATAACAACAGAAACTGAGGAAATTCAAAAAATCATCAGATCCTACTACAAAAACCTGTATTCAACACAACTAGAAAATCTTGAGGAAATGGACAATTTCCTTGACAGATACCAAGTACCAAAATTAAATCAGGATCAAATAGACCATCTAAACCGTCCTATAACCCCTGAAGAAATAGAAGTTGTCATTGGAAGTCTTCCAACCAAAAAAAGCACAGGTCCAGATGGTTTTAGTGCAGAATTTTATCAGACCTTCAAAGAAGACCTAACACCAATACTCTTCAAACTGTTCCACAAAATAGAAACAGAAGGAACACTACCCAACTCATTCTACGAAGCCACAATTACACTAATACCAAAAGCACACAAAGATCCGACAAAGAAAGAGAATCTCAGGCCAATCTCTCTTATGAATATCGATGCAAAAATACTCAATAAAATTCTTGCCAACCGAATCCAAGAACACATCAAAACGATCATTCACCACGATCAAGTAGGCTTCATCCCAGGGATGCAGGGATGGTTCAATATTAGGAAATCCATCAATGTAATCCACTACATAAACAATCTCAAAGAAAAAAACCACATGGTCATCTCATTAGATGCTGAGAAAGCATTTGACAAAATTCAGCATCCTTTCATGCTAAAGGTCTTGGAAAGATCAGGAATTCAAGGCCCATATCTAAACATAGTAAAAGCAATTTACAGCAAACCAGTAGCCAGCATCAATCTAAATGGAGAGAAACTTGAAGCAATCCCACTAAAATCAGGGACTAGACAAGGCTGCCCTCTCTCTCCATATCTTTTCAATATAGTACTTGAAGTTCTAGCTAGAGCAATTAGACAAGAAAAAGAGGTCAAAGGGATACAAATTGGAAAGGAAGAAGTCAAACTATCACTATTTGCAGACGATATGATAGTATACATAAGCGACCCAAAGAACTCCACCAGAGAACTCCTACAGCTGATAAACGACTTCAGCAAAGTGGCCGGATATAAAATCAACTCAAGCAAGTCAGAAGCCTTCCTATACTCAAAGGATAAGCAGGCTGAGAAAGAAGTAAGAGAAATAATACCCTTTACGATAGCCACAAACCATATTAAGTATCTTGGCGTGACTTTAACCAAACAAGTGAAAGATCTGTATGACAAGAACTTCAAGTCTCTGAAGAAAGAAATTGAAGAAGACCTCAGAAGATGGAAAAATCTGCCATGCTCATGGATTGGCAGGATTAATATAGTAAAAATGAGCATCTTACCAAAAGTAATACACAGATTCAATGCAATCCCCATCAAAATCCCAACTCAATTCTTCATAGAGTTAGAAAGAGCAATTCAAAAATTCATCTGGAATAACAGAAAACCCAGAATAGCTAAAACTATTCTCAAGAGTAAAAGAACCTCTGGGGGAATCAGTATCCCGGACCTCAAGCTGTACTACAGAGCAATAGTGTTAAAAACTGCATGGTATTGGTACAGTAACAGACATGTAGATCAATGGAACAGAATTGAAGACCCAGAAATGAATCCACACTCCTATGGTCACTTAATCTTTGACAAAGGAGCTAAAACCATCCAGTGGAAAAAAGATAGCCTTTTCAACAAATGGTGCTGGCTCAGCTGGAGGTCAACACGCAGAAGAATGCAAATTGACCCATCCTTATCTCCTTGCACTAAGCTCAATTCTAAGTGGATCAAAGATCTCCACATAAAACCAGACACACTGAAACTAATAGAAGGGAAACTAGGGAAGAACCTTGAACATATGGGCACAGGGGAGAATTTCCTGAACAGAACTCCAATAGCTTATGCTCTAAGATCAAGAATAGACAAATGGGACCTCATTAAATTACAAAGTTTTTGCAAGGCAAAAGACACTGTCAAAAAGACAAAGCGGCAACCAACTAACTGGGAAATGATCTTTATCAACCTTACATCCGACAGAGGGCTAATATCCAAGATATACAAAGAACTCAAGAAGTTAAACTCCAGAGAGGCAAGTAACCCTATTAAAAAATGGGGTACAGAGCTCCACAAAGAGTTCTCACCTGAAGAATATCTAATGGCTGAGAAGCACCTAAAGAGATGTTCATCATCCTTAGTCATTAGGGAAATGCAAATCAAAACAACCCTGAGATTCCATCTCACACCAGTCAGGATGGCTAAGATCAAAAACACAGGAGACAGCAGTTGTTGGCGAGGATGTGGAGAAAGAGGAACACTCCTCCACTGCTGGTGGAATTGCAGGCTGGTACAACCACTCTGGAAAGCAGTCTGGCGGTTCCTCAGAAAACTGGGCATGACACTTCCAGAGGATCCAGCTATACCAGTCCTGGGCATATACCCAGAGACTTTACCTGCATGCAATAAGGACACATGCTCCACTATATTCATAGCAGCCTTATTTATAATAGCCAGAAGCTGGAAAGAACCCAGATGTCCCTCAATGGAGGAATGGATTCAGAAGATGTGGTATATTTACACAATGGAATACTACTCTGCAATTAAAAACAATGAATTCACGAAAAAAAAATATTCCTAAGTTGATTGAAAGTACAATTATAAACATTTTCTGATAAAATGAAGATTTACTGGAAAATATTTCTGATAAAATTGAAAAAAATATATGGAAAACATTAACATTGAAGATTATCATGGAAAATTGTAACGTGTTTTTCTATATATTCATTGAGTTTTATCGGAAATATTTTCCTCATAGATCTTCAATTTTATCAGAAAATGTTTATAATTCCACTTTAAATCAACTTAGGAATATTTTTATGCCTACCATTTTATCTGTATAATTTTTCCATGAAATAGTCAATCTTAACATGTTTTTCTATATATTTCTTCAATTTTATCAGAGATATTTTCCATGTATATTTATACAATGGAATACTACTCAGCAATTAAAAACAATGAATTCATGAAATTCTTAGGCAAATGGGGAACAGGGGGAGGGAAGAGGGCTTATGGGACTTTCGGGGATGGGGGAACAGGGAAAGGGGAAATCATTTGGAATGTAAATAAAGAATATAGAAAATTAAAAAAATTTAAAAAAAGGAAATGCAGACGACAAAAATGTGGAGCAGAGACTGAAGGAAAGGCCGTCCAAAGACCAACCCCATCTTGGGATCCATCCCATCCATAGACACCAAACCCCAACACTATTGTTGATGCCAAGAAGTGCTTGCTGACAGGAGCCTGGTATAGCTGTCCCCTGAGAGGCTCTGCCAGCACTGGACTAAGACAAATGCAGATACTCACAGACAACCATTTGAATGATCCCAGGGACCCTAAAGTAAGAGTTAGGGGAATAGCTGAAGGAGCTGAAGGGCATTCCAACCCAATAGGAAGAACAACAATATCAACCAATCAGACCCCACAAAGCTCCCAGGGACTAAACCACCAACCAAAGAGTATCTATGGGTGGGTACATGGCTCCTCCTTCATATCAATGGGTAGAGAGGTGCTTGGTCCTGTGGAAGCTTGTTGCCTGAATGAAGGGGTATGCTGGAGTGGTGAGCTGGTAGTGGGTGGGTTCATGGGGGAGCACTGTCTTAGAGGCAAAGGGAATGTGGGATGGGGAGAGGGGTTGGCAGAAGGGAGACTGAGAAGGGGGATAATACTTGAAATGTAAATAAAATAATTAATAAAAGTTCAATTTTTCTTTGATAAAATTTGGGTTACTGATCCAATATTAATACACAAGTACATTTAGTATTCAGGTATCTGGTAGAGTCAGCGACTAAAATGCAGACTTTCCCTTGAAATGTTTTCATATACAATTATACCAGAAATGAACCCATACACCTACGGTCACTTGATTTTTGACAAAGGAGCTACAACCATCCAGTGGAAAAAAGATAGCCTTTTCAACAAATGGTGCTGGTTCACCTGGAGGTCAGCATGTAGAAGAATGCAAATCAATCCATTCTTATATCCTTGTACTAAGCTCAAGTCCAAGTGGATCAAAGACCTCCACATAAAACCAGACACACTGAAACTAATAGAAAAGAAACTGGGGAAGAGCCTTGAGCTCATGGGCACAGAGGAAAATTTCCTGAACAGAACACCATAACTTATGCTCTGAGATCAAGAATTGACAAATGGGACCTCATAAAATTACAAAGTAAGGCAAAGGACAAAACGGCAACCAACAAATTAGGAAAAGAACTTTACCAACCCTACATCTGACAGAGGGCTAATATCCAAGATATACAAAGAACTCAAGAAGGTAGACTCCAGAGAGTCAAATAACCCTATTAAAAATGGGGTACAGAGCTAAACAAAGAATTTTCACCTGAAGAATATTGAATGGCTCAGAAGCACCTAAAGAAATGTTCAACATCCTTAGCCATCAGGTAAATGCAAATCAAAACAACCCTGAGATTTCACCTCACACTAGTTAGAATGGCTAAGATCAAAAACTCAGGAGACAGCAGGTGCTGGCGAGGATATGGAGAAAGAGGAACACTCCTCCACTGCTGGTGGGATTGCGAGCTGGTACAACCACTCTGAAAATCAGTTTGGTGGTTCCTCAGAAAACTTGGCATAATACTACCAGAGGTCCCGTTATACCACTCCTGGTCACATACCCAGAGGATTCTACAGCATGTAATAAGGACACATGCTCCACTCTGTTCATAGCAGCCCTATTTATAATAGCCAGATTCTGGAAAGAACCCAGATGTCCCTCAATGGAGGAATGGATACAGAAAATGTGGTATATTTACACAATGGAATACTACTCAGCAATTAAAAACAATGAATTCATGAAATTCTTAGGCAAATGGGTGGAACTGGAGAATGTCATCCTGTGTGAGGTGACTTAATCACAAAAGAACACACATGGTATGCATTCATTGATAAGTGGATCTTAGCCCAGAAGCTCGGAATACCCAAGACATAATTCACATATCAATGATGCCCAAGAAGAAGGAAGGAGAGGCCCCTGGTCCTGGAAAGACTCGATGCAGCAGTGTAGGGGAATACCAGGACAGGGAAGCGGGAGGGGTTTGAATGGAGAACAGGGGAGGGAAGAAGGCTTATGGGACTTTCGGGGAGGAGGGATCCAGGAAAGGGGAAATCAATTGAAATGTAAATATAGAATATATCTAATAAAATGAAAAAAAAGAAAAAGAAAAAAACTTATGGCATAAGAAAAAGTTTTGGGATTCTGTATCTTTAAAAACAGTTGGTGAAAGATGGGTGATGTGGTGATACTAATGCTATGTCAGTCTTACTAGCTCAGTCCTGTTCTTGCTCCCCACTCCCACCTTGGGTGATGTGTCTCCCGATGAATTACTTTGGTCATAAAGAATAATTAAATTTATAAGAATATATGGAACTGGAAAACCAAATATCACATGATCTTTCTCATATGTGGATCCTAGCCTCTAACTTTTAAGTAGATGTATCATATAGAAGTCAATATTGGTAAAGGTCAAGAAACTGGAAAAGGGTCCATTAGAATGGAAAAAGTAACACAAGAGGCTTTAAGGGATTGGCATGGGAAAGACAATAGAACAAAGCAGAGGAGGAATGCTAGGGCAAATGGCACAACAGAAAATAAGAGAGGGAGAGAAATGAAAGGGGGCGTGTGGCAGGGAGAACCAAAATTAGATGTGCATGAAAGCACCAGGGTGGAGAGATACCCGGGGAGTCCCATCTTCTCAGAGGCAAAGGGGAGTGTGGATGGGGGGAAGGACTCTCTGAGAGGGGACTAGGAGGGGGACAGCAGTTGGGAGGTAAATAAAAAATAAATTAATTAAAAAAGAAATTGTCTCATGGAAGCCTGCAACTGATAGCTGGTGCAAAGAATATTAACAAATATATTAGTTTACTTTTCATTCTTCCCTTATACACTTGAGGCAAGTTCTCAAGAAAAGTGTGCTATTTCAGAGTATCTACACTGTAAAAGCCAATTAAATTGTTCCAGTTATGACCATAAAGATTTGGATATGGTAAGACTCTCCTTTGTGTAACTCATAAACAAACCAATAGCTAAGGGAAACAACAAGTCATTTAGAAGCATATGCCAATAAAACTTTGTGAGAGAAGTTCTCACTGTATGGTCTAGGCTGGCCTTGAACTCATGGACTCAAGAGATTCTCCTGTATCAGCATCCCAATTAGCTGGGACTATATGTGTGTGTGCCATAAAATAATAATTGTATAAAGCTTGCCAATTATTAATTACCTGTACTTATTTTATAAATTTATGATCAAAGGATTTGTACTTGAGTAGATGGGTTTCTAATGTATAAGTACCTTAAAGTATTAAAATCTTGAAAATACAATGTGCTGGACAGGTTTTGTAATTAATATGTATTAAGGAACTTGAGAAAAATGTAAATAGGTCAATGAGAGAATGCAGTGTACCTTAATTTTATACCATTCATTTAATGGAAAATATTTTCTGCTAATAATTTACTATGCCAATATTCACCAGCAAATGTATGAACAGAAGATGCATAAAAAGAAGAGACATGGATCTATATTGATTTCTACCATGATATCCATATTGAGTAAAGTTTCATATTTCTTTTTCATTAAAATAGGAAGTTCATAACAGACAGGCTGAAAAGAAATTATAAGAAAGACCCTCTAAATGGAGTGACATAAATAAACATCTAAACATCTAGATATCATGATAAGACATTTTGTACAGCAGTGGTACATACTATGAAAATAAGAACTTTGGAATCATAAAATCACTATAAACAAAACATCATAACCTTATATCATGGAATACTTTAATATTTACTATTTTAAGTTATTAGAGAAAGGAAAACTATCATGTAAAGACAAATTGTGATGTTGCTATAAGCAAGAGAAACAATGTTTCCTGAAAACTAGGTAAACATGAAACACATTGAATTGTCAAAGCCAAGGTAAAAACACAAGTATTCTTACATCCAAGGCTTGATATTTCCAGTGCTAATTTCTATGTATTATTCCACTTTTTGAGCAATCAATAAAAAGGCAGGAAAGTCACAAATTTGAGTTGATGAGCTTACCTCACTGAAATGATCGGAGTCATAATTCAATGTCTTCTTAGAGAGAAATGAATTTAGATCTAACAAATTTCCTTCAGTATGATGCATATTCATTTTATCCCTTCAATGAAAAACACAGAGATGGGGAGTGAAGGTATTATTACTTCTAAGAAACAATCTTTCAGAAAAATCCAACAGACAATAAATTGAAAAGATTATGTCAGGTTCTCAACTAAGAAACCATAAACCAATATTTCACTTTTTGCACTTTTCAGTTATAGATATCACATTTCTAGACTATAAAGCCTACTGCTATAATATTTCAGAATAGATACAGCAGTTATAACAGAGTAGCCCACTTCGCAGTGAAATTTCAGAGTTTTCAACCTGGTGAACTCCAGAAAAGGATGGAAGAAAAAGATCATCTTAGTCCATTTCTAAATAGGGAGTACTTTTCAACCCAAGAAAGCTGTCAATAGCCACAGGATTGTGTGTCTTGATCATTTAATACAAAATAAAGATGATAAATCACTGTCTCAGAAAACTAAGATCCAAAGCACCACAACAATATTACTAACTGACCCAAATGACTAGAATATTTCTATATTCATGAAATTTGTAAATATTAAAATTTAGGCTTAGAAATGACTTGATTCCTCTCTATGAAGAACATCCAGTATGAATCTCATTAAAAGATGAGAGTCACATACTTGAGTAAGTGGGACACACATATTAGCTGTCAGTAAGCAAAGTTGTTACACATTTTTACTTTCCTTCTGAGGCTCTTGACTGCATTTTGTCATTCATTAGGAAAACCAGTGTTCAGAGAAACATTTGTATTTATATCAATTATTACAATCAATATTGATACTCAACTTGACCTCAAGAGGCTATTAAATTCCTGTATGCCAATAGCAGAGGAACCCTTTGTTTCTCCCTATACCTTTCTTAATCTTGTAGATCTTGGACTCAGCTTTAATATCCACGTCTGTCAATGTTAATCCAGCTCAAAATAATTATCCTAGTCAATACTGTCATTGTCATGGTTTGTTATGGATCTGGTAAGATTCAGTACACTAAAAGGTAGATTATTTTAGTGTCTAGAGTTGTTACTTTATACACATGTCTAAGAGTCTACAGTTTAGTTTGGGGTCAAGCTGAGGAAGCTCTTTTGGGTGTGTCTGTCAAGAGGATATTTATATATAAAGTGTATCAGGAACTAGATATGATCCTTGTCCTCTGAGGTTAGGCAATAAATGAGAACCAGTAATGAATTATACAAATATAAGATGATAAAGCACTCTAACAGACAGTTGTAAGCACTGCTGATGAAGGTGAAACTTAGGCGGACATCCCCAGGACAGAGTTATGCTGACAATGGAGCCTTTGTGACTCCAATTTAGTAGGATTTTTGCTGAAGCATACACAACCTTCAAGTTTCAGGAAATGAAGACATTTTTTCTTTTTTCTTATAGTTCAGTTACAAGCAGGAAGTTTCACTCTAATATCATGGCTAATATTAGTTATAGGATGGAGTATTTTACACTGACAATGCTAGGTTCTCATTTAACACCAGAGGAGTAACAGTCAATGTATTATTAGTATATCTGTAATACATGAGAAGCGGTGACAATGTCAGGAATTGAAGCATCTAAGGGAAAAGCTTCTTTAATCACATCATGCTTCTTTTGGCAAACCATTAAACACTTTTTCAAAACCATGCAAGTGAGTACCTAGATTAAAGATGGAGGATACCAAATACCTGTTAATTATATCGTTATTCAAATTGTCTGATTTATCTTTCATCAATATTGAATCCTGAGAAGAAAGATCTAATTCCAAAGAAATATCCTTAGGTTCTTGTTCAACAGATTCTTCAATTATTTGTTCTGCTAAAACTGGTATGGTCAAATCCAACTGAATGGTCAGTGAGTCTTCATTCATAGGTTTATCCTGAACTGACACTTTAGGGTGTTCTCTGAAAAAACAGTGCAGAGAATTATTAACCCAACATGTTTCAAGAATTCAAATCATATGGCCTATAGTATATCTATTTATATCGTATAAACAGATTCATAATAATCAGATCAAAAAATTTATATTGTGCAAATATGTGCTCCTTTAACTTCATTTATATAATATATGGCATAATGCTCTAACATACTTCATAGAGCAAGTGATTATTTTGCAATAAAAATAAACTATTAGTCCTTAATGAAGCGTAAATGAACATGGGAGAAATGCTAAGAAAAATAAACCAAACACAAAAGATCACTTATATGATTCTATTGATGCAAAGTATCCAGAAGAGTCAAATTTAAATTTTAGAGACAAAATAAATTTTATAAATAGGAATGAAAAATCAAATTGGGGTAATGAAAATGCTCTCATAAAAGATTATGATAGTAAATAAATATTTCAGTAACAGCACTATAAAGAGCTGAACATAAAACTTAACTGTAGAAATTTTATAATATAACCTATATTAACATATATCTTATATCCACTGTTTCAATTAACCAATGTCTAGATAAATAAAATGTATATACATACATACATATAACTGAATATCATTTATGAATAAATACTGGCACTAAACTGTGTCACCTTAATTTTGATTGAGAAAGAAATATAGGGACTATTTTATTATTTAAAAGAGGAAATCTAAAGGTAAAATAATATAGTTCTTTGATTGTTATATAACAAGTTATTTAAGTTTATATCAAGGAAAAGATATAAAAGCTACAATGCAACCTAAATTTTCCACTGATTAGTATATAACTATAGCAGAGTTTAATTTCATCACAGTATTAATGATTTCTTTCCAATAGAATAGTCAGGGGGTAGAGAGATGGATCACTGGTCAACAGCACTGGCTGCTCTTCCAGAAGAGCTGGGTTCAATTCTCAGCACCAATGTATGTTGATTTACAATTGTTTGTAACTCCAAGGCCCTGTTCTGGTTTCCATGGGCACTAGCCACACAATTGGTGCACAGGCATACATGCAGGCAAACACCCATGCACATAATTTTTCTTTAAAAAAATCTCATATAGAATAATCAAATTTGATTAGTAATCTTATTTTCCATAATGTTTTTCTGAATTGAAAATTAGAAATCTCTCAAATATTTGAATACATACACATTGAACCTAAGAAGACAAATTATCAAGTTAGCTTTCAGGTAAATTTGTATAGTTAGAGATATTTCAGAGATTTTTAACTTATGGCTGTTAGAGGACATAAAGTTTGAGATACACTTACTTCTTTCTTTAGTAATGCTTTTCAGTATACTCTGATTTTGAAATGTGCCTACTGTTAGGAATATTTACTCCTATCCACCTGGAAGACATGACACTTACTACCCAGATGGCTTTCATACTGTTGGCTTTAAGATATCATATAGCCCTATCTGTCTGTCTGTCTGTCTGTCTGTCTGTCTGTCTGTCTGTCTGTCTGTCTATCTATCTATCTATCTATCTATCCAATCTCTGTACAAAAATTTAATTCAGGAGCTGTTGTTCCAAATTTGTTCTTAAAAAATTGATCTCTATTTTGCTCTAAGAAAACACATTTTTTAGACACAAACGATTTAGCAGCTTGCTAATCTCCTTTGTATTCCTAGGTATTGAATACTTATGCTTACTGCTATAATGACCTTTCCCTCAAATATTTTACTCCTACCAAAATATTCCCTTAGGTTTCCTTTTGATATTGCCTTAAATTATTTTATAAATATATGCCTTCCAAATGGTAACTCGAAGGTTTTTCCTTTCATAGTCCCCTTGCTAGAAATTCTTTTATAAAACTCTTTTCTTCCTGTACTAGTCTTATAATACTCCTATTGGACTTCCACGTATACCAATAGTTTTTTTTTTTTAATGTCTAAGCAAGTCGATGGAACATGCCTTTATTTCAGTACTTGGGAGGGAGAAGGAGAAAGATTTCTATGAATTCTATACCAGTCTGACAAACATAGCGAATTCTAGGACAGATATGGCTACATGGTGAGTGAGGACCTATCTTAAAAACAAACCAACCAACCAACAAACAGTCTAAACAAATGTCTAAACATTTAATGTTTTAAATGTTTAAAAAGTAAACCTTAATATCTAGTTGTCTCCCATCAATAAAACATACTTAAAAATAGCATACACAAATAATCTTATTATATATTGGTTAAATGTTACATTTAGTAAGAAATTATAAAAATTATAAAAATGATGCAAGTTCTGTATCTAAAGTGAATGGATATCCCTAAAGGTTAAATAATGGTACCCACATTTTGGTGATAACTAGAATGTGTCTGATTGGATTTAAGTCCTGCTCTACAGGAAAGAAATCATGCCTGGTATTAGAAACTTATCCACCTACCAACTACTACCAATTACCAACTAGCAAAGTTATGAATCATAAAGGAGAACTGATAAGCATCAGTTACTGAGCCAGCATAATTTATAACTATTTATAATTATATATTAAATACTTAATACCACTTAGAGTTATATAACTCTAACCCCTCATCAGAGAAGCTTCTTTTTGCAACAGAAAGAAACCATTGTAAAGACCCCACAGTTTTTAAAAATACAGAGAACTGATTGTGGGGTGTATAACCTCAAAGGATACATTTGTAACACAATGTCTGCACCTAAGGTTCAGGGAACACTGTGAAAGAAGGGGCTAAAAGATAGTAAGAGCCAGAGGACCAAGAAATATTATGTGAGATTGTGTCTTCTAGAAATGACAGGGAAGCTATACTCATGATACCTTAACAATAATGGTTGCCTAAACAAGACCTGAAGAAGAACATCACCAACAGACTGCTAAAAAAAGGCGGGGGGGAATCTCAGGAGCCCCAGCCTAGACAAGAACTACAGACACCTAATGGCTTTTGAAAGAGGGAAAATCAGTTTTCTCCAGGTATGAAGCCCTTAATTATCCAATACCAAGTTGTCAGACCTAAAACCATATACATACAAACAACACAAAACAGATTCAGCAGGTTTTATTTATATATTAATTCATATATAAATATAAAACTATTAAAGACTAAAACCAGGAATGTGAAAGTGAGAGTGGTAATGTGGAAGGTGTTAGCAGGATGAAAGGGGAGGGGGAAATTATGTAATTATAATATTTAAAATGTATACAAACTCTAGTGACAATTCAGTAGGTATGTGATGTATGCATATGTGTATGTGTATGCATGTATGCTTGCCTATGTATATAAATGTGGAGAGCAGAGGCCAATATCAAATGTATTTCTAACTTGTTCTTTGGGTTAGTCTCTCCATCGGATGTGGAGTTTACTATTTAAACTATGCTGGCTGGTCGGTGAGTCTCTAAGATATGACTGTTTCTTTCCTTCAGTACCAGGGCTATGGAGTTTTGTCACTATGCTCAGCTTTTATGTGTATATTGGGGGGTCCAAACTAGGTTCTTAGGCTTCCACAGCAAGCACTTTATTCACTTGGCTATCTCCCTAATCCCCCAAAATCTCAACGTTGTTGGCCTTTTTTTCATTCCAATGTGTACTTGCTACATTTATTAAATTTGTAATGTGTACTAATTTACGTTTTGTAGAGTCGAGTCATTCAACCTAGGGAATTCTGTGTGCTAGGCAAACTTTACTAATGAACTTTATCTTAAGCCCTTTAACTTTTTTCCTTTTTTATAAGTGTCACCTTTTTTTCTATAAGAATTTCAACTGGTATCATCAACATGCAGAACATATACATATATATGCATATATTTGCATATTATATATATATAAAATCTCCTGTTGTGATATAAGAACTACTGTTCTGCAGTAAGAAAATAATTCAGGTCAAACTGTTTTGTAGGTAGTTTTTGTTGTTTATCAAAGGGAGTAATCATTTAAATGGATTCAAGTCCATTATATAATAAATATATACAAATAAATAACATAACCAGTATTCTGTTTCATTACCAATATATTACCCACAAAACCTGCTTACCCATCATCTCCACTTGGTTGGTCTGCAGATGAAATTAACTTTTTGGATTCTTTCAAAATTGGTAAGACTCCATCAAGGAGACTTTTATATTTGTCTTCAACAAGTTCATAACCATCCTTTAAGATCTCCATCTAAATAGAAAGGTTAGAGAAAGTGAGAGTTGGCTACGCTTCTGTGTATATATCTAATATTTCTTGGACCACATTTGTTGCAGTTCCCATCAAAACTACTTGACAATTATATAAAAATGATAGAAACTAGGGGTGGAAATTTCTTTAACAACAAATATTCATTTTGAACCCATCTGCCAACACTGTTTTGTTTCAAAATCTTACAGCTTCTTTCTTCTTGTCCTCTGGAATATGGAAATACTGATGATCCCATTCAGAAGCTGAAGCTTCAGATATGAATGATAATGACCTGTAATGAGACCCACAAACTTATTGTCATAAGCTATATTAATATTATAATGGTCAGTCAGTTTTATTATATAGAATCTGAGTTTTATTCATCCGTTGTCATCATGATTCTCATTAGAAATTAGTGCTTTAGGTCTCAGAATCAAAGGTAAATAAAGGTCACTTAAAAGAGCCAGTGATCATTTGGAATTGTATCCCTGCATGTTAGCCACCTGCCAAATGGTTTAAAATTTTTAGTACATCTTGTAATCTAAAACTAAAGCAAACAGTAAAGTTCCTTGAACTATGCCTGATTCTAGAGCTGGGGCAGACAGATAAAGTCTGTGGCATTTTACTATGTTCAAAGTAAATATTAACAATAATGATGTCTGCATATACTTATTAATGGATCTAGTTTAGTAATGATTAAAATCCTTCAAGTAAATTTTGAACATACGATTCTATTCTGAAATCATTAACTGGATATAATCAGGAAAATGGAAATGTTCTTATGTAGAATGCAAACTAAAAAGAAGAAAGATGTAATTAGAAAATCATCACCATACACTATGATAGTATTATAAAATTTAACTAAAAATCTTCAGAGACTTTTGCCCTGCTGTCAGCTATCCAGTGGTGTGAAAGAGCGAGTTTGGACTTCAACCCTTGCTGCATATCTTCCCTCAGGCCTCATTCTTCTGTATTTAAATAATATTCAGGACAATATAGAAGGCCAGTCTGGTCCCCCACTGTTCATATTCTGTATTCCCCCATCCCTGCCCATTTTCTCTCCTTCTTTTGCCTCTTCCAAAGAAGAACATAGCCTGGCTTAGTTTACATGCTTTTAGGGGCTCAACATCCTTGGAATGAGATTGTTATACATTATTTGAATGCATATTTATAATATTCTTTTTTTCACTTTATCTTTAACAAAACTCTTATATCCTTTCCTTTTTGTTCTTCTGTCATTGCCCTTTCTGCATGTGTTCCACTCTTTTATTTCCTACATAGCAACCTAATGGTAACCACTAGTCTCAATGTGACTTCTTGCTTGTTTTTATTTCTATTCATATTCACAATAACTAATATGCTAATTAATAGAGTGCTATGTGTCCATTTACTTCCTAAAATGATTGATTCCTAAGAAGAAAGGATTGAGTGTTTTGTTTTTTTGTTTTTTGTTTTTTTTTTTTTTTGGTTTTTCGAGACAGGGTTTCTCTGTGCAGCCCTGGCTGTCCTGGAATTCACTTTGTAGTCCAGACTGGCCTCGAACTCAGAAATCCACCTGCCTCTGCCTCCCAAGTGCTGGAATTAAAGGCGTGCGCCACCACCGCCCGGCTGGATTGAGTGTTTTGTAATCAACGGGTTTCCTATTTTATTGTGCGTTATTGCTGGATAAAGGTGTGTTTTGCTTTTCTTAATAGGTTATTTTGTTTCTGTGGTGACACATACTTATTCCATGCATTAAGACATATTCAAAACTAAAAAATAGGACCTAAATAAAAGAAAGTATTTTAGCCAAGAGAATAAAGTAGCCTGTCTCAGCAAACTCACCTTTTCTTCTTTTTTGGTACTGTATGGTTTTCACTCATCAAATCCAAGATAAAATGGAGTACCTGAAAATAGCAGAGACTATTTTTTAATTATGACACCATTTTCAATATTTAGGGAAAACAATACAGCAGAAAGTTCGTGAGAGGTTCCAGAAAGTACAACTGTAACTTTGTATAATTACAATTTGGTTTTCACATGACTTCATATTGTAAATATTTTATATTTAAGCACAAAGCACCAGAAAATAATAATTCCAAGAAAAGAAAAAACAACCCCTCCTTTAAAGAACAACTTATACCTGTGTCAACAGTTGTTGCTGCTCACAGTACTTCTTTCTTAGGTTTGTAACTTCAAGATATAGGTCTGAATATTCCCTGAAACATAAATAGATTACTTTAATGAACAAAGATATACTAACGTTCCTTAAATTTTTGAAAATACCTAAAATAATGTTGAATTGTCTGGATTAATAGTATCCACTGTGTTCTTCATAAAATTATACCCTTATTGTTCTAGTAGAATATTACTACCTTTTAATCAATGAAAGGCCATTCAGAGACTGTCCCACCTGGGGATTCATCCCATATACAGTCACCAAAACTAGACACTATTGTGGACTCCAAGAAAGGTTTGCTGAAAGGAGCCTGACATAGCTGTCTTCTGAGAGGCCCTGCCAGAGCCTGACAAGTACAGAGGCGGATGCTTGCAGTCAACCATTGGACTGAGCATGGGCTCCCTAATGGAGGAGCTAGAGAAAGGGCTGAATGAGTAACCTCATAGGAAGAACAACAATATGAACCAACTGGACCGCCCCCCCCCAGAGCTCCCAGGGACTAAACCATCAACCAAGGAGTGAGTACACATGGCTCCAGCTGCATATGTAGCAGAGGATTGCCTTGTCAGGCATCAGTGGGGGAAGAGGTCCTTGGTCCTATGAAGGCTTGACAGATGCCCCAGTGTAGGGGAATCGAGAGCTAGGAGGTGGGAGTGGGTGGGTGGAGGAGCACCATCATAGAAGCAGGAGAAGAGAAGATGGGATTTACATTTACATTTATTTACATTTGAAATGTAAATAAAGAAAATATCCAATAATAAAAAGAAAAGAAAAAAGAAAATCACTGCCTTTATTAGTTAATTAGTTCACACAGATTTCAGAGCTATGAGTTTTAAGTGGTGCTGATAATATCCTAGGACATTGCACATGCTGGGATTATTCTACCACAAGTTGCATGCCTAATCCCATACACTTATAGGCTTGAAAGCTCAGATTAACTTGATATTTTTGAACTTCAGTGATCAGTAGAATGACATATATCATACTTAGATTGCTTGCTCATCCTACCTTAATACTTGAGAACACAAGATCAAAAATTTCTTATTATTCCTCTAATTGCTAGAGCAGAAAAAGATTTGATTGAAGTATATGAGAAGAAATAAATTTCCAGGTTAGCAATTTTATACCAGTGTATCACATTTACATTTCTATTAAATATTATAGGAGACACATGCTATCATATTATGTTTCTAATAGTAAATTAGTTTTTATATGCAAATTTCACTGAACTATGTGTTTTAAGAATAAACAGTATTTTTTTCTAAGTAAGATTAAATGTACTTCCTTACAGATATGTTCCCTTTTATCAGAGGCATTGGTTGAAATGCAGGATGTTTGAACATGTCTAATTACAAAGATAATTGTAATGATACAATTAGAAACAAGAACATAAAACTTGGAAAATGTTAGCAGCATTATTATGGTTTCCAAAATTATGGTTTTAGAAAATATTGGTTTGATGATGTGCTTTCCTAAGCTTTAAAGTTTAGTTGGATTACATACTTAATATGTATATAGGTACACATAACATACAAAGGAGCCTGCAACAATTAGCTATTAATTCAGCTTCACAGGAAAATGGATAAACTAGAAATTATGATACTGAATGAAGTAAGCCAGATGTATAAAGATAAGCATTATATAGTCTTATTTACTGTTCTGAGCTATGTATCTTGAGATGTGAGTGTATAGTGTGGAGTGACCACAAAAATGAGGAAAACCAAAAGGGACCAAAAAGGAAAAGGAGAAGCTCTACAGAGGAGACAAGAAGGGTATAGGATGAAGGAGGAAAGAAAGAAAATTAGGGGACTTTTAACTGTGAAGGGGGAGTGTATTAGTCAGTGTTCTCTAAGGAAACAGAACTGGTAGAATGAATATGTAC
Source organism: Tokudaia tokunoshimensis (assembly GCA_036184795.1). Lineage (NCBI taxonomy): Eukaryota > Metazoa > Chordata > Mammalia > Rodentia > Muridae > Tokudaia > Tokudaia tokunoshimensis. The sequence continues at coordinate 54,745,712 of BTHU01000023.1, forward strand.
ATTAAAAGCAGTTTGTTAGACTGGCTTATAGGATGTGGTCCAGGTAGTCCAGCTATATCTCATTTATATGATCATGTATATGTGTTGAGAATTTCTTATTCTGCTACTCATTTCGAAATATATAAAAAATTGTCTTAATCTATAGTAGAATAGAATACTAGAAAAGATTCACTTTCTTTAACTTCACTCTGACCTCTTATGTTTTCCTGTAAAGGCTACCAGTTCACTACTGTTGTATTAAGCAGCAACAAAACAAAACAAAACAAAAACAAAAACAAAAAAGAGTCATATTTAGACTAGTGACAGCTAATCACTAATCTCAATGACAGCTACATCGATGATGGTTAGTTACCCAAATGGCAATATGTTCTTTTGGATGATATTTCTATACTGAAAGTTCGGATGTAAATGTATATTGTTTTAAAGAGATTACTTGTTAGTTGTTTTGCATACAGTATATGTGCATGCCTTTAACTCTGCAAATAAGTACATAGCATTTAGATAAAATTCAGACATACAGCTCTATGCATCTCTATATGCAGAGGGTGATAAAAGAACAAAAGGTAACCCAGAGAATAACTTCTTATAAAGTGGGCATTTAACAGACCAACATGAAGATAATTAAACCTCCCCTTGGTTAAATCCCAGTTTCTTAAGTAATCAAGTGACTGACAACAAAAGCCATTAGTTTGATAAAATATAAAATCTTATTCTCTTAAGCAATTTGCTTTTTCAAATGTTACTAATAGAAAAACATTTTAAAGAAAGCCTTGTTGCTTTGGAAATAGAGAATTAGTTTCTGGTTCTATATCAGTAAAATAAAGTTGGTTTCATAAAAATCCTTAAGGTAAACTTAAATTTTGATTTTGTGCATATAGAATCTCATGTTAATTGTGATTTTTAATACTTAATAATCTTACTCTTATGAGAGACTCAAACAATAGTGATATTACTCCCTTTCTTTAAATATCAGCAATTTATGAAAACATATGTGTATATACTAAGAAAGAGTAGTGAATCAAAAATATGTTTAAAATATATTAAACTAAATTTATGGTAGGATAGAACAGTTTACTATCATCTTTTCACATGGTTAAAAATTAAGATGCCTTTGACAAGCCTCTAAACAGGCAATAAAACCTCAGCTTTATGTGACAAGGTTTTCTTTCCTTTGATACCAAATTCTAGAGTCAACTGTTTTTTATTTTTGAGACTGTGATTTAAGTACAAATTTTCTATTTTCCTTTTCCCCCTCCAAATATTCCCATGTATCTCTACTCTCTTATTCTTCAAATTCATGGCCTCTTCCTTTTCATTAATTGTTACTGTATGTAAATATGTATTTATAACCTTTTGAGTTGATATAATGTTACTTGTATATAGTTTTCAGGGCTGCTTACTTGGTAATGGACAACCAGTTGGTGTGCTCTTTCCTGGGGAGGATAACCTCTCCTGCTTCCAGCTTTACTCACCTGCCTATAGTTCCCTGTGTAGGATTAAGGTCTCATGGATCTTTCCCCAGGCAAATTGCAATGTTCATTGGTATCCTCCTTGCCCAGCTCATGTTTGGGTGGTCACGTTGGTGAGACTTTATGGGTATAGCTTCTACAGTTAATAGAAGACACAATTTCATGGCTCTTACACTCTTCTCCCTCTCTTCTACACTGTCCCCTGAGCCTGTATCACCTCCAGTATTTGTTGTATGTTGTTCTATTGATCTTTGGCATTCTGACTTGGAAAACCCAGTGGATCAGGAAGCTTGCTGTGATATTGTGAAATTGCGAGATTGTTTCTCCTAGTAACATCAGAGGCTACACTCAAAGTCTTACCAACATGACTGCCCAAATGTGATCAGCAATATACAGACTGAAGAGGTTATATTTAAGAATGTATGTGCACATGCATATGCACATATACATGCAATAACAATTAGTGGAAAAAGAGGCCAAGGACTTGAAGAAGAGTAGAGAGGAATATATGGGAGAGTTTGGAGAAAAGAAAGGGAAGAGAGAAAAGTAATTAAATTATAATTGCAAGATAAAAAAGAAATGGCTACACCAATTAGAGGAACAGATGAATATGTCCAGTGACTACTTCCAAGAATTATTTTTTCTGTACTCATCTTTTCATCTAACTCAGCAGATAGATTCTAAGATTTTCAGTTTTTATTGTGGGCACTTAAATTCTTTTAAGAATTAGTTCTAAGTATGATATAAAATAATGGAAATTTTATAGTAGGAAAGTATCACAAACACTTTCTTAGAAGGAATCCCAGAAGGCTACTTTGTTCACTATTTAGAAGTAGTATTTGGACTTGTTTGCACATAAAACCAGGTAGAATCCACTGGAACATTATCACCCATACGATATATACAGATGCAATGGTTAACATTCAATAGCAGGCTGTCATCCAAAATTAACATAAAGAACTGGCTTATGTTCAATTTTGAGGAAAATCTTGATTTCTTTTCTATGCTGATGAAAAATACTTCTGTCCTCTACATCCCTTCTCTCCTTTCTCTGTTGCTGCATATGAAAAGCTTAATTTACTAAGTTAAATACCAATGATAGACTCATCAAATTAAGGGTTCATTTACACTTCAGTGGAAGATTTTCAGAAAATCTCAATTTTAATATGAAAGCTGATGAATATTTGCTAAAACTTATCTACACATATCTTCTCTAAAGTAAATAATAGGTTACAATATTTTCTCAAAGTTATTACTGTGAATATTTTTAGCTGGTTAAAATTTGCCTTACAGTATTACTGCCTGAATTAAAGCCTTACTGTCAGAGACATTTCATGGTGTGTTATGGACTCTGATTCTTTATAAAATGCTGAAGACTATGTTAAAGAATTTATTTTATAGACCAAACTGAAATAAGAAAGAACAGATTGGAGGAAGAATCAGAAAGTGCATTAGTTATGTACATCAGAGTACTTAGATACACAACTTATATATTTAACACCCTTGTCTAGTTTTCTTTCTTGGTTAAAATGGAAATTTCTAACTTAGTATTCATATCTCTGTTGTTGTCTTATATCCTGGTGATTTTACTCCTGGTTTGTACAGTGGTATGCTAGGCCATCATAGCATTGATGCTACTGGCTCATTAATAGCAATTCAAGATATAAAACATTTGAGATAGTGCTGTGCTTTGTCTTAACTTAAAAGAAATCACACCAAAAGTACCATGCAAAATAAGAGTGGACCTTCACAAGTCTGAAGTAATCAAACTTAAAACTTTGGTAACAGATGCTAGAACATTCAGACTAACACATACTGTTTCATTTGTGCATATTTGGCATCCATGTTCTTCTGCATGTCTTTAAACTCTTGCATTTCAGTCACAATTTTCTGAAAGTCATTAGAGTAGAGACTGGCATCATTAATTTTTATTGTTGGCACCTAAAAGGAGAACATTATAGTCAGGCTGGTTAAATTTTTGGCCTACCATTAACTATCCATTATGAGTACTAATGAGAAAGGGAAAAAAAGCATGACAAATGGAAAAAAAAGTACATTTAATTCTGTAAATGTACCTTTATTATAATATTACACCATGCATGCTTCATATTCTAGTTATTGCACACATTATTATGTTTTCACTAACTTGAAAGCTCCTGGGAGTTAGGCATATAGGTCCGGTGGGCTGGAGAGATTGCTCATCAGTTAATAGTACTGGCGGCTCTTCCACAGGACCCAGGTTATTCTGTAATTCAAGTCCTAGGGGATATGATACCCTCTTCTGGACTGTGCAAGAACTACATGTACATGTGGATAGGCAGATATGTAGGTAAAATGCCCACACACATAAAAATTGAATGAAAAATGAAAAAATGTAGTTTCAGATATACTTCCTCCTGATTTCAAGAACAATACCTTACAAATACCTTACAGACATATGTATTATATATGTATATACATATCACATTATGTACAACATAAATATATTTGTGACAATATATACATATGTGTATGTATATATGTATATGTATTATATATTTATATATATAAATATATATAATAGTTGTATTGGCACACATTTATAACCACAGAACTCTGGAGGCTGAGGAAAGGAGATCCTAAGTTTGAGGCCAAAAATGCCTCATACCCCCAAAAAAGAAAAGAAAAATAAAAACTCTAAGTATGGCAGATTTTCTGTCATTAATGAAATGACAATACCTTACAGAGACAAAAGTACAATTTATAGTAAGTACTATAACATAACCAAATATATAACATTATATGGGACTTTGACAAAGAGTATATTAATTTAGAAATGTTCTGTTATACACACATCTCATTCTGTTTAGAGTTCAAGTGTGAAACTTTTCCTCCATTTTCCTACTGGTAGTGATTATGAGCATAATTTGTGAGTAGGTATATCTTATGAATAATCTACACTGTGATTAAGTCTCAGAAATAACCCCATAATAAACCCATTTTAGGCATGATGAGATACAAACATATTAAACTATGTGTTTTTTATCAAATGAAACAACATACATACTATGGTTCTACAAATTAATGCATAATAATACACAAAATAATGTGAAAATTAATTTTGAAGGTAATGATTGGAACAGCTTTAATGATTTGTATGTGTATTGTTTCCAAAGGTCTATAGGATGCATTATCCCCATAGTCAAGGCAACTTTGAAAAGTCTGATTCGTTCAGAATCTCACAGTACGGGCAAAATAAAAGTTTATTATTTTTAATGTAAATGAGAGACGTAATGAAAATAATTTAAACAAAACATTATGAATTATTTTAAATTGAAGCTTTATATCATACTACATATGTGAATAGGAACGAGATTCCTGTTCCCTCAGAGTAAATCTTCAAAATTGTGAACAGAAGCTTCTACCTTGTTTTACCTGCTGTAAATGTGTTTGAAGAATAAGTTGATCTGTGAAACAATGCTGTGTAATTAACAGACCAGAGTGAAATTGTATATTTCAACCTTAAAAACATTGCCCATGAAAAGCAGTATGTAGTAAACTGCAAGTGAGCAGTACAGATAATAATATAGTTTAGCAGGATTCAGAAGAGTAAGTAATTACATTAACAATGAGCCAGGTCTCTCTTTTGATTCTGTGATGAAAAACACATTGCCTACTACCAGGATAGTTCATAAACTAGGCATCTTGTCTTCAGATAGTATGTGTCCCTTCTATAATATATACCAAACTAATGGAATAAAAGCTATCAAGCCATTGCTACATAAAATTATGTCTTTGTTTTTAGCCATAAGAAGTTAAAATAAAAATATGGTATCTTTTTTATATATTAGTACTTTCATTAACTCTTGAGATATCAGAATCACAGTTCCCCATGTAGAAGAATCTCAAATTAAATACTCCTCAGGACTTATGTCTTGAAGTTATTCTTAATTAGATCAAGAAGATTAAGTGTTCAGTAGAATCAGAGATGTCTAAACATGACACTCTTTTCAATATGACTGAAAAATAACTCATTTAGCACTGTTTTTCCATTTTCTCCTCCTAGAATTGAAACAGTCATTCCGAGATCACTATGACTAAAATAAAGGCTATTTCAATTTGGTATTAAAAAAGCCCAAATTTGGTCCAGTTTGGTGCTATGTTTTTCTTATGACCATTTCATACTCATATATTATTTTGGTGAACATTTTGTTTGTATGGGTTATATTAATATGTAGGGGAACACCAGGACAGAGTAACGAGAGGGGGTTGAATGGAGAAAAGAGGGAGGGAAGGGGGCTTATGGGACTTTCGGGGAGGGAGGAAACGGGAAAGGGGAAGTGATTTGGAATGTAAATTAAAAAAATAAAATAAAAAAAATATGTAACAATATTTACCATACGAAAAGTTAAAGTTGATCTATGTACTTATGGAGAATTACATCTACCCTATAGGTTTTTTTTTTTTAATGATGTGGCTCTTGTGGTGGTCACCAATGGTCTTGAAATGTCCTTTAATTTCTTTCTAGGGTAGATCCACTGATAACTATTTTATTCTCTCTCTCTCTCTCTCTCTCTCTCTCTCTCTCTCTCTCTCTCTCTCTCTCTCTTCATATCTAAAGCAGTTGGTATATCAGTCCACACACTAATATCTGTGTCCCTTTAGTTCCTAAAGTGGTTGTGGATAGGAATGAATGACTTTTTATTCGGCTAATAGTGAACTGTTATTGAGAGCCTACCCCTTGATAGTGAGTTTTTTCAGACAATAATGTAACTTCAGAGAAACACTATGAATCAAACTTGGTGTCCCAACTAGCAATCTTACATATGAAAACAATAACTCAACCCTATAACACTGGAATAATAAGGTGGCTTTGTATTAATTAGTTAATCATAATTAAATTTAAGATAAATAAATCCAATCAATGATTAAGCTCCAGACGTGCAATACACAATGGAAAACCCTAATTTGAAAAACCAAATCAACATTAGCCCTTCAAAAATTGTTAATTCAGTAGAATTAGTCTCCAGTAAGCATTAGTTACATGAAATTTTAGTTAGGTGATCTAAAAAGATAACTATTACATGTTCAAAGAAATCAAAGAAGACACAGAAAAACTGAAGGAATTCTAAGAGATCTCAAACAAAATAATAAACTAAATAAAGTCAAGGAAATAATAAAGTAAAAATAACTTATGAAAAAAGAATCCTAATATAACAACACTAAAGAAAAAAACAAATTCAAATATTGAAAAAGAAAAAAATATAAATCAAATGAAAATGCCTGTAGAATGTCTCAACACTAGAATGAATCAAGGATGGGATACCATACCTGCACTTGACATTAAGATGGAAGAATCAAGAATATTCCAAAAAGCCCTCAGATGAATTTATCCAAAAGTATAGCTGATGTGTTCAAGATAAACAGCATTCTACAATAATATCAAATTGATATAGAAGAGAAAGAAGTTTCCATTCAAAAGGCATAGAAAATGTTTTCAGCAATGCAATGCAGAAAATTTCCTAGTTATGAAAAGAGAATGCCAACCTAGATATAAGAAGCATTTAGGACTTGAACAGAAAATAAACATGAAAGAGTTTCTCTTCAATTACACCCCTAACTACAGAGACTCCCCAAAAAAGTATACTGAGAGCAGTACAAGAGACATCACACACAAAAACAGGCTTCTGGGAGTAACACTAACAATGAAAAAAATACTAAAAACCAGGAAATGATATATTTCAAGTTTTGAAAGACAACTACCATCCTAAATTACTATACTCAACAAAATTATTTGTACAAATTTAAGAAAAAGAAAGCCTTCTCATGATAAACAACAACAAAAAACAGGCTAAACACATTCATGACCACTAAGCCTATGGGAGATACTTGAAGGAGTCCTTCGAAAGGAAAGAGACCACAGGAAAAATAAACTACACTTCAATAATAGTTTGGCAGAGGAATAAGGAAACCACAAACCACAAAACAATAAACTATTAGGAATTAACATACACCTTTCAACAATAAACTGATTATGACAGGTATTAATTCCCTAAGCAAAAGACAAAGACTAGAAGACTAGGTTAAAAACAGGAGCTACTGATTTGTTCCCTCCAAAGAAATGACAGTTCTTATGGTGAAAGGATGTAAAATGTTGTTTTTCTCCTAAGCAATTGAAACAACAACAACAACAAACCCTTTACCATTGGTATATTATAATTAAAACAACAGATATGCAGAACAAAAAGAGGATAGAGAAAGCAGCAGGGGAAAAGCCACACATCACATATAAAAACCTATCAGAAAAATAGTTGATTTCTCAATAGGAACTTTGAAAGCCAGAAAAGGATGAAAACAATGTAATCCAAGTTCTAAATAAATACAGATACCATCTCAGACTACTGTACCTGGAAAAGCAATCTGCTAGACTTGAAGGAGAAAGAAAAACTTACTATATAAAATAGCTAACAGAATTCACATCTATTAAACCAGCCCTACAGGGTATAATTGGAATAGTAACTTGAACTGAAGAAAGGACTGAGCATAGCTAAAATTCCAAAAACACTTTCACCAAACTCTGGTGCACTCATTTTCATAAATAGTATAAGATTGATATTAATGACACAGATTAGTAACAACCCAACAACTGTAGGTGATTTAAATATCTCTCTTCTTCCAATAGTCAGGTCCTCTGGACAAAAAAAAAAAAAAAAAAAAAACCACCTCAGAAATAAATGACATCATATGTCAAATGGACTCAACAGGTAACTACAGAATATTCCACCCAACACCAAAGAATACACATTCTACTCAGTAGTACATAACAGTACATAGACCAACCACATCTTGGGACAGAAAATAAATCTTTACAAATTAAAAAAGATATGGATCTTGAATTCCTGATTTACAGCAAACCGGTAGCCAGCATCAATCTAAATGGAGAGAAACTTGAAGCAATCCCACTAAAATCAGGGACTAGACAAGGCTGCTCTCTCTCTCCATATCTTTTCAATATAGTACTTGAAGTTCTAGCTAGAGCAATTAGACAACAAAAAGAGGTCAAAGGGATACAAATTGGAAAGGAAGAAGTCAAACTATCACTATTTGCAGACGATATGATAGTATACTTAAGCGACCCAAAGAACTCCACCAGAGAACTCCTACAGCTGATAAACGACTTCAGCAAAGTGGCCGGATATAAAATCAACTCAAGCAAGTCAGAAGCCTTCCTATACTCAAAGGATAAGCAGGCTGAGAAAGAAGTAAGGGAAATAATACCCTTCACGATAGCCACAAACCATATTAAGTATCTTGGCGTGACGCTAACCAAACAAGTGAAAGATCTGTATGACAAGAACTTCAAGTCTCTGAAGAAAGAAATTGAAGAAGACCTCAGAAGATGGAAAAATCTGCCATGCTCATGGATTGGCAGGATTAATATAGTAAAAATGAGCATCTTACCAAAAGTAACACACAGATTCAATGCAATCCCCATCAAAATCCCAACTCAATTCTTCATAGAGTTAGAAAGAGCAATTCAAAAATTCATCTGGAATAACAGAAAACCCAGAATAGCTAAAACTATTCTCAAGAGTAAAAGAACCTCTGGGGGAATCAGTATCCCGGACCTCAAGCTGTACTACAGAGCAATAGTGTTAAAAACTGCATGGTATTGGTACAGTAACAGACATGTAGATCAATGGAACAGAATTGAAGACCCAGAAATGAATCCACACTCCTATGGTCACTTGATCTTTGACAAAGGAGCTAAAACCATCCAGTGGAAAAAAGATAGCCTTTTCAACAAATGGTGCTGGCTCAGCTGGAGGTCAACATGCAGAAGAATGCAAATTGACCCATCCTTATCTCCTTGCACTAAGCTCAATTCTAAGTGGATCAAAGATCTCCACATAAAACCAGACACACTGAAACTAATAGAAGGGAAACTAGGGAAGAACCTTGAACATATGGGCACAGGGGAGAATTTCCTGAACAGAACTCCAATAGCTTATGCTCTAAGATCAAGAATAGACAAATGGGACCTCATTAAATTACAAAGTTTTTGCAAGGCAAAAGACACTGTCAAAAAGACAAAGCGGCAACCAACTAACTGGGAAATGATCTTTACCAACCTTACATCCGACAGAGGGCTAATATCCAAGATATACAAAGAACTCAAGAAGTTAAACTCCAGAGAGGCAAGTAACCCTATTAAAAATGGGGTACAGAGCTACACAAAGAGTTCTCACCTGAAGAATATCTAATGGCTGAGAAGCACCTATAGAGATGTTCATCATCCTTAGTCATTAGGGAAATGCAAATCAAAACAACCCTGAGATTCCATCTCACACCAGTCAGGATGGCTAAGATCAAAAACACAGGAGACAGCAGTTGTTGGCGAGGATGTGGAGAAAGAGGAACACTCCTCCACTGCTGGTGGAATTGCAGGCTGGTACAACCACTCTGGAAAGCAGTCTGGCGGTTCCTCAGAAAACTGGGCATGACACTCCCGGAGGATCCGGCTATACCACTCCTGGGCATATACCCAGAGACTTTACCTGCATGCAATAAGGACACGTGCTCCACTATATTCATAGCAGCCTTATTTATAATAGCCAGAAGCTGGAAAGAACCCAGATGTCCCTCAACGGAGGAATGGATTCAGAAGATGTGGTATATCTACACAATGGAATACTACTCTGCAATTAAAAACAATGAATTCACGAAATTCCTAGGCAAATGGTCAGAACTTGAAAATATCATCCTTAGTGAGGTAATCCAATCACAAAAGAACACACATGGTATGCAGTCACTGATAAGGGGATATTGACCCAGAATCTCGGAATACCCTAGACACAATCCGCATATCAATAGATTTCTAAAAAGATGGAAGGAGAGACCCCTGGTCCTGGAAAGACTGGATGTAGGGGAACGCCAGGACAGAGTAACGAGAGGGGGTTGAATGGAGAAAAGAGGGAGGGAAGGGGGCTTATGGGACTTTCGGGGAGGGAGGAAATGGGAAAGGGGAAGTGATTTGGAATGTAAATTAAAAAAAAAAGCAGTAAGGGAAAAAGAAAAAAAAAAAAGAATTGTTGTGACCTTAGTGTCTCTTCAAAGCATTAGAACAGTGACACAAATAGGGGCCATGGTTTCTAGCATTCTCACTGCCAGGTGAGTCTGGAGTAGGGGTTTGTCTTAATTCCTTATTAGCTGGTGTAGAAAGTTCATACTTTTTCTTATCTAACTCAACTGCCAGCCCTTAAGAGGTTATCTTTGTCATTTCAAGTGGGACACTTCCAAAATGCTTATTGTCCTTTTCAGCATGTAAGGACCCCATCGATTTTCAGTGGTGACTTGGGACTTCAACTCCATTTCATTTCAGATCCTGTGGGTCTTATGTTTTTCCGAACAGTTTCCCCTGGGATACCCAAGAAACAATCAAAAACTTTGTTCTGGTAAAACTTCAATCCTTGGAGAATTTCCTCCAGAGCAAGAAACTAGCATCAACATGTTTTTAGATTAAAAGCATGGACAATTAATTCTCTATTCTAGTAGTTCTCAAACTGTGTGTTGCTACTCTTTTGGCAGTCAAACCACACTTTCACAGAGATCCCATAATCAGATATCCTGCATATCAAATATTTACATTATAGTTCATAACAGTAGCAAAATTACAGTTATGAAGTAGCACTGAAATAATTTTATGGTTGGGAATCACCACAACATGAGGAACTTCATTAACGGGTTGCAGCATAAGGAAGATTGAGAACCACTAATCTATTCCCAAACAGTCTTTTGGGCTTTCCTTCTGAAAAAAACTTCAAGTAACTAGGCCTCAAATCACATACTAATCTTATCTTCCACTTATATCCATCCTCAAAATCCCCCCTTGACAACCACAATAGCTGGCCTGAATTTGGCACATTTGATTCCTAGGCCTTTCAGGACTTCAACTGTTTCCTCCAATGAAGTAGCAAATGGTCAGAGTCAAAGATTATCTAACTTTGGATCAGTGGAGCAGCTGGTACAGGAGCCTCCAGGTTGCCATTTTCACCAGGGAGCCAGGCAGCTTCACAGCCCTCTGTACATGGGCTGACAGGAGAGAGAGATTCCCCCAGCAGCACTTTCACTTCTGAGCAGGGAGGTGAGATCTCCACCTTCTCTCTGGAGAACAGCTAGGAGCACACAGGGCATACAATCAGTGGAGCATTTGGGACAGGAGCCTCCAGGTCACCATTTGCACCAGGGAGCCAAGCGGCTCCACAGCATTCTATGCACAGCCCACTATGAGAGAATGATCTTTCAGCAGTTCCACTACTTCTGAGCATGGAGGTGAGAGCACCACCTTCTCTCCAATATCTCTCCGGAGGGGAACAGCTAGGAGCACACATGACATACAATCATACTATCAGGGGAGCAGTTGGGGCACGAACATCTAGGATGTCATTTGCACCAGGGAGCCAGGCAACTCCATAGCCTTCTGTGCACAGACCCTGCCAGAAAAGAGTTGGTCTTCCAGGAGTACGAACACAGGATTACAGGCCCACAGAAGGAACTGGAGCAAGACCAACTAACTCCAGAGATAACCATATGGCTAACTGCAAGTGCAAGAACCCTACCAACAGAAACCAAGACTACTTGGCAACATCAGAACCCAGTTCTCCCACCACATGAAGTCCCGGATCCCCCAACACAACAGAAAAGCAAGAGTTGGATTTAAAATTGCATCTCATGATACTAATAGAAGACTTCAAGAAGGAAATAAATAACTCCCTTAAAGAAATACAGGAGAACATGAGTCAACAGGTAAAAACCCTTAAAAAGGAAACACAAAAATCCCTTAAGGAATTGCTGGAAAACACAAACAAACAAGGGAAGTAACTGAACAAAACCATCCAGGATCTAAAATGGAAGTAGAAACAATAAAGAAATCACAAAGGGAGGCAACTCTGGAGATAGAAAATCAAGAGTCATAGATGCAAGCATCAACAATGGATTACAAGAAATAGAAGAAAGAATCTCAGGTGCTGAAGATACTAGAAAAAATTTTGACTCAACAGTGAAAGAAAATGCAAAATGCAAAAACTTGTAACTCAAAACATCCAGGAAATCTAGTACATAATGAGAAGACCAAACCTAAGGTTTATAGGTATAGAAGAGAGTGAAGATTTCCAAATTAAAGGGCCAGTAAATATCTTCAACAAAATTATAGAAGGAAACTTCCCTAATCTAAAGAAAGAGATGCCTTTGAACATATATGAAGCCTACAGAACTCCAAACAGACTGGACCAAAAAATAAATTCCTCCCATCACTTAGTAATCAAAACACCAAATGTACTAAACAAAGAAAGAATATTAAAAGCAGGGAGAGAAAAAGGCCAAGTAACCTACAAAGGCAGGCTTATCAAATTACACCAGACTTCTCACCAGAGACAATAAAAGCTAGAAGATCCTGGGCAGATCTCATATAGACCCTAAGAAAACACAAATGCCAGCCCATACTATTACACCCAGCCAAACTCTCAATTACCATAGATGGATAAAGCAAGGTATTCCATGATAAAACCAATTTACATAATATCTTTCCACTAATCCAGCCCTACAAAGGACAATATATAAAAAACGCCAACAGGAGGAGGGAAACTACACCCTAGAATAAGCAAGAAAGTAATCTTCCTCCAACAAACCCAAAAGAAGGTAACCACACAACATAAAAAGAACATCAAAAATAACAGGAAGCAACAATCACTATTTCTTAATATCTCTTAATATCAATGAACTAAATTCCCCAATTAAAAGACATAGCCTAACAGACTGGATATGTAAACAAGACCCAGCATTTTCCTGCATACATGAAACACACCTCAGTGTCAAAGACAAACACTACCTCATAGTAAAAGACTGGAAAACAATTTTCCAAGCAAATGGTCCCAGGAAACAAGCTGGAACAACCATTCTAATATCAGATAAAACTGACTTTCAACTAAAAGTCATCAAAAAAGACATGGAAAGACATACGCATGAAAGGAAAAATCTCCCAAGAAGAACTCTCAATTCTGAACATCTATGCTCCAAATTAAAGGGCATCCACATTTGTAAAAGAAACTTTACTGAAGCTCAAAGCACACATTACACCTCATACAATAATTGTGGGTGACTTAAATACACCACTCTCATCAATGAAAAGAGCAGGGAAACAAACTAAACAGAGGCACCGTGAAACTAACAGAAGTTATGGACCAGATGGATTTAACAGATATCTATAGAACATTTCATCCTAAATCAAAAGAATATACCTTATTCTCAGCACCTCATGGTACCTTCTCCAAAATTGACCATATAATTAATTGGTCAAAAAACAGAACTCAACAGATATAAGAATATTGAAATACTCTCATGCCTCCTGTCAGATCACTATGGAGTAAGGGTGGTCTTCAATAGCAACAAAAACAACAAAAAACCCACATACACATGGAAGTTGAACAATGCTCTACTCAATGATACTTTGGTCAAGGAAGAAATAAGGAAAGAAATCAAAGACTTTTTAGAATTTAATGAAAAAAAAAGGCACAACATACCCAAATTTATGGGACACAATGAAAGCAGTGCTAAGAGGAAAACTCATAGCTCTGAGTGCCTCCAAAAAGAAGCTAGAGAGAGCATACACTAGCAACTTACCAACACACCTGAAAGCTTTAGAACAGAAAGCTGCTAATACACCCAAGAGGAGTAGAAGGCAGGAAATCATCAAACTCAGGGCTGAAATAAACCAAGTAATAACAAAAAAAAACTATACAAAGAATCGACAAAACCAGGAGCTGGTTCTTTGAGAAAATCAATAAGATAGATAAACCCTTAGCCAGACTAACCAGAGGGCACAGAAACAGTATACAATTTAACAAAATCAGAAATGAAAAGGGAGATATAACAACAGAAACTGAGAAAATACAAAAAAATCCTCAGATCCTACTACAAAAGCCTATACTCAAGACAACTGGAAAATCTGGAGGAAATGGACAATTTCCTAGACAGATACAAAATACCAATATTAAATCAGGATCAAATAGACCATCTAAACAGTTCCATAAGGCCTAAAGAAATAGAAGTGGTCACTGAAAGTCTTCCAACCAAAAAAAGCACAGGACCAGATGGTTTTAGTGCAGAATTGTATCAGATCTTCAAAGAAGACCTAACACCAATACTCTTCAAACTATTCCACAATATAGAAACAGAAGGAACACTACCCAACTCGTTCTATGAAGCCACAGTTATGCTGATACCAAAACCACACAAAGATCCAATAAAGAAAGAGAACTTCAGACCAATTTCCCTTATGAATATCAATGCAAAAATACTCAATAAAATTCTTGCCAACTGAATCCAAGAACACATCAAAACGATCATTCACCATGATCAAGTAGGCTTCATCCCAGGGATGCAGGGATGGTTCAATATACGGAAATCCATCAATGTAATCCAGTACACAAACAAACCCAAAGAAAAAAATCACGTGATCATTTCATTAGATGCTGAACAAGCATTTGACAAAATTCAGCATCCTCTCATGTTAAAAGTTTTGGAAAGATTAGGAATTCAAGGCCCATACCTAAACATAGTAAAAACAATATACAGCAAACCAGTAGCCAACATCAAACTAAATGGAGAGAAACTTGAAGCCCACTAAAATCAGGGACTAGACAAGGCTACCCTCTCTCTCTCCATATCTATTTAATATAGTACTTGAAGTTCTAGCTAGAACAATTAGACAACAAAATGAGATCAAAAGGATACAAATTGGAAAAGAAGAAGTCAAATTATCACTATTTGCAGATGATATGATAGTGTACTTAAGCGACCCAAAATACTCCACCAGAGAACTCCTATAGCTGATAAACAACTTCAGCAAATTGGCCGGATATAAAATTAACTCAAACAAATCAGTAGCCTTCCTATACTCAAAGGACAAACAGACTGAGAAAGAAATTAAGGAAATGACACACTTCAAAATAGTCATAAACAATATAAAATATCTTGGTGTGACTTTAACCAAACAAGTGAAAGATCTGTATGACAAGAACTTCAAGTCTCTGAAGAAAGAAATCGAAGAAGACCTCAGAAGATGGAAAGATCTCCCATTCTCGTGGATTGGTAGAATTAATATAGTAAAAAATGGTCATCTTGCCAAAACCATTGTACAAATTCAATGCAATCCCCATTGAAATTCCAACTCAATTCTTAATAGAGTTATAAAGCTCAATTGTCAAATTCATCTGGAATAAGAAAAAACCCAGGATAGTGAAAACTATTCTCAACAGTAAAAGATCTTCCAGGGATATCAGTTTCCCAGACCTCTAGCAGTACTACAGAGCAATAGTGTTAAAAACTGCAGGGTATTGGTACAGTGACAGACAGGTAGATCAATGGAATAGAATTAAAGACCCAGAAATGAACCCACACAACTGTGGTCACTTGATCTTTGACAAAGGAGCTTAATCCATGCAGTGGATAAAAGATAGCCTTTTCAACAAATGGTACTGGCTCAACTGGCAGCTAGCATGCAGAAGAATGCAAATCAATCCATTCTTACATCCTTTGTGCTAAGCTCAAGTCCAAGTGGATCAAGGACCTCCACATAAAACCAGAAACACTGAAACTAATAGAAAAGAAACTGGGGAAGAGCCTTGAACACATGGGCAAAGGGGAAAATTTCCTGAATAGAACACAAATAGCCTATGCTCTAAGATCAAGAATTGACAAATGGGACCTCATAAAATTACAAAGTTTCTGTAAGGCAAAGGACACTGTCAATAGGACAAAATGACAACCAACAAATTGGGAAAAGATCTTTACCAACACTATATCCAACAGAGGGCTAATATCCAATATATACAAAGAACTCAATAAGTTAGACTCCAGAGAACCAAATAACCCTTTTAAAAAATGGGGTACAGTGCTAAACAAAGAACTTTCACAGAGGAATATCGAATGGCTGAGAAGGGCCTAAAGAAATGTTCAACATCCTTAGTCTTCAGGGAAATGCAAATCAAAACAACCCTGAGATTTCACCTCACACTGTTCAGAATGATTAAGATCAAAAACTCTTGAGACAGCAGGTGCTGGAGTGGTTGTGGAGAAAAAGGAACACTTCTCCACTGCTGGTTGGATTGCAAACTGGTGCAACCACTCTGGAAATCAGTTGGGCAATTCCTCAGAAAACTGGGCCTAACACTATCAGAGGACCCCACTGTACCACTCCTCGGTATATACCCAGAGGATTCTCCAGCATGTAATATGGACGCATGCTCCACTATTTTCATAGCAGTACTATTTATAATAGCCAGAAGCTGCAAAGAACCCAGATGTCCCTCAATGGAGGAACATGGTGTATATATACACAATTGAGTACTATTCAGCCATTAAAAACAATGAATTCATGAAATTCTTAGGCAAATGGATGGAACTGGAAAATATCATCCTATGTGAGGTAACTTATTCACCAAAGAATACACATGGCATTCACTCGCTGATAACTGAATATTAGCCCAGAAGCTTGGAATACCCAAGACACATTACACATATCAAAGGATGCCAAAGGAGGAAGAACAAAGTATTGATACTTGGGTCCTTTGTAGAAAGGGGAAAAACACCCACAGAAGGAGATACAGAGACAAAGGGTGGAGCAGAATCTGAGGGAAAGACCATCCAGAGACTACCCCACCCAGGGATCCATCCCATATACAGTTACAAAACCCAGACACTATTGTGGATGCTCACAAGTGCTTGCTGACAGGAGCCTGATATAGCTGTCACTTGAGAGGCTCTCCTAGTGCATGACAAATACAGAGGGGACCACTCTCAGCCAGCCATTGAACTGAGCACAGCGTCCCCAATGGGGGGGGGGGAAGAAACCAAGGAGCTGAAGGGGTTTGTAGCCCTCTAGGAGGAACAACAATATGAGTCATCTAGTACCCCCAGAGCTCCCAGGGACAAAACCATCAACCAAAGAGTACACATGGAGTTACCCATGGCTCCAGACATATAGGCAGCAGAGGAAGGTCTTGTTAGACACCAAAGGGAGGAGAGGCCCTTGGTCCTAGAAAGACTTGATGCTGTAGTGTAGAGGAATACCAGGACAGGGAAGCATGGGAGGGTTGATTGGGGAAGGGAAGATGGCTCATGGGATTTTTGAGTAAGGGGGGAACCAGGAAAAGGGGACAAAATTTGAAATGTAAATAAAGAAAATATCTAATTAAAAAAAGATAGTGTCTTGCCAATCTATATCTCTTCTCTCTTGACACTATAGCTTCTACATCCTTGATTCATGACTTTATAGGAGACCTCCTCACAGCTTCTGCATCAGTCATGCTCATAGAGCAAACTACACAAAAGCCAAAAATGATTCAGCCACTCTACTTCACTTTAGAAAACTAACACCCATTGTTTCCTTCATAATCCTCCCCTCTTGGCAAACTCCATTCTCATTGAAACCTACGCATGAGTCAAACAAACCTGGAAATTAATGATTCTTCAAATAATGCTAATTAAACAGGAAAAAGTTGTAGATGGGGGATTGTAATGCCTTATTCACACTGACTTTAATGATGATGATGATGATGATACTGTTTTCCATGATGTTAGCCAAGAGGTTGAACTATAACCCAAAGAATTACCCTAGGTGCCCTCTATCTTGGAGGGAGCTACCTGATTTGGGGAACTTATTTTCTCTGACTTTATTCATAGCTTTGTTTAGTCACATATATAAACAGATTCACGCTTTTCCCAATTAAGTAAATCAAACTCTCTGCCTAGCAATACAACTTTTAAAGAAACATAATTTCTCTTTATACACCTCTTTATTGGGGCTGCCTCTACCTCTCTCAGACAGTGAACAAAGCATTTTCCATACTTTTTGTTACTTGACTTACATCCCCTTTGGGTTTTTACTTCACTTGTACTGACACGTCCAAAATAAAATACAAACCAGAAGTCAGTGAGGGTATTCTATGGACTAGTATTGATTTTGAGATATATTACACGAAGAAGCTCTTGATTGATCTAGATGACTCAGAAAAGCAAACCAAGAATAATCAATTCTTTACAGCTCTAATAAAATTAACTCTCTCATCCCCTAGTGCCTATTTAAGGAGCTGTACTAAAGTCATTAGACCTAGCATATAAGGTAACTTTATGAGCCCATAGGCCCTCCTTCCTTATATCCATCTAGTAAGTCCCACCAGGCCAATGCAACTTTGCTTTCATTTTCATCAAAGGAATATTCGCTTATTAAACATGGTGATTTACAAAGTGTCCATCTTTCTGGTTCATCTACCTTCAAGCTGTCCAAATCTACCCTAGGTTTCTTTGTTGAGGCTGGGGAAGAGACCGGATATCCCAGTACTAGGAAAGACCTTTCCAAAACCTGTGGCCTCCCAGTTAACATGTGGTTCTATCTCCACTTACAGGTTCCTAAACACCTCCATATCTTACCTCCATATCTTACTTGATGCCAATACTTTCTGTATAATTCAGGAAAAACCCAAGATTGATCAGTCTCTCCTAATCAACTTACAACTGTTCACCACAATATCCATAGGGAACATCTTTTTCTTATTGAACAAAAGAAAAGATGAAGTACACTCAGTAACCTGCTTAATTTTATTCCATATTACTCCTACTAGACAAGACTGTTCTAGGTCTGTGGGCCCAGCAGCTACATGTATATACCTAGTAATTAGACAGGGATTTGTACCCTGGTCCTGCTATTGTTTAGCATTTCTATAATTTCTCCTGATACCCCTTCTCATCATGTTGGTCTCTACTCCAGTAAAATCAGAGTGCTAACTATCTCTACTATCTCCTTACTAGCAACTCTAGGCATTGTCTCTGGGCTTGGGATGGAGGGGGTGGCAGAGCTAGGTGTATCCTTGCATCAGTCAACTTCTCTGTCTCATCATCTGAACAGTTCAACATCCTTCATGATCAACGTAGCTCTTTTGCTGTTCTGGTGCTTGTTCCAAAACTGTAGAGACTAGATCTCCTGACTTTCACCAGTAGAAGAATTAGAGTTCCTCTATTGAAACAATGTTGATCTTATACCAACAATTCAAAACTGGTTCTGCACAGGGCTCAACAGCTCAGACAGCAGGCATTTAAATTCCAACAAGTGTCATACTCCGGATGGACTCTTCCACCTTGACTTCTTCCCCTACTTATCCTCTTTCTCCTTATCTGCTTCATGCTTATAACTTGCCTATTAAAATTGTTACAGAAATTCCTCCTGGATAGCTTCCTGTTATTACTGAATTGATCACACAAAACAAAGTAAAAAAATGCTTAGTGTTGTTCCAGACCCTAAGTGTAACACATTCCACCAGCAACAAGTAGCCTGATGGAAAACGATGACTTCTATACTTTATATATAAAGGGTTTTTAATAATGGACACCCCCTTGAAACAAAACAAAACAAAACAAAGAAAGCAACAAAAATAAACAGTTGCAACAACAACAACAGAAACAAGGCCCTAAACTGAGCTCAAAGTTCCAGGAAGCCAACTATTTGAGGGTTGCATAAGAAAAGCAGCTGACAGGCTCCTTCTCCCAGAGATTGCAAAAGAAAAAACAACTGACCCCTACCCTAGAGACCCAGTGGCTGCATAAAGAGACAAGATAGCCTGCAGGTTTTTAAAAAGCTTATCTAAGGAAAACAGCTAACTACCACATTCTGTCCCTAAGGAAACCTTCCACCTTCCCAATCTTTATATACAAAACCTCCAGCTTGAAGCACATAATCTGTGTTCTCCTGAACCCAGGTCATTGTGTTCTGACCACAGTGTAGTCAGAACTGTAGATGGCATTCAATAAAGCCTACTTTAGCTGTTGAGGTGTTCTAAATTCACATCATCTATTTCTTTCTACAAGTTTAATTCTTATATATTCTTATACTTTGAACCTTTGGAACTGGTTTGCAGGAGGAATGTGGAACACTCGGCTAGAAAAACCTTTGAATGTTGTAAACATACCTTAAGAGGACATTGACCTGGGAATTTGGAAGACCAAACTTCTGGAAGAAATGCAGATGGTTCAGGCCCAGCTCATGAGCTGTCAGAGGGAGCCAGGTACTGTACCAGAAATCTGCTAGAAATTTTTCAAGTAATATTCTGCAGAGAATATTACTGCATTCTGCCTATTAAAATATTTTAGGAATAATTGTATGTGTATAAATGTTTTTCCTGCATGTATATCTCTGTACTACACAAGTGCAGGACAAAGAAAGGCCAGAGGAGAGCCAGCTTTGTCTGGAACTGGAGTTACAGACAGTTGTGAGCTTCCAAGTGGGTACTAGGAATCAAATCCAGGTCCTCTCAGAGAGCAGCCAGTGCTGAGTTGTCTCTCTAACCCCCAATAACCTCTTCTCATTTACATTTATTTATTCATGTGAATGGAGGACAGCTAGTGGGAGTCAGTTCTTTCCACCATGTGGAAGGATTGGATGGAACTCTGATCATCAGATTGGAAGCAGTTATCCTTCCCTGCTAAGTGAGCCATCTTGCTTGACATATTCTGAGAGTTTGAATGAAGTTAAATTTAAAACAAATAGGTTAATGTGTTCAGCAGTGAGCAACATTTTAAGGCAGGCTAAGATTCTGTGATGTGGCATCTTCTTAGTGCCCTCATTCATATCTATACTGAAAGGGAACAAGAAGGGCAGAGAGAAATAGTGGAGACTTTTGTTTATTGAGGAAAAGGACTTCAGCAAGTATTAAATGGCAACCAAGGTATTTGTTGGAAAGGGGGCTGAAGTATTACAACAAAATCACCTGCTTAGCACTGGGACAATGAGAAAGGTGCCCTGAACATAAAACCAAACATGTAAAAGCTTCCAATTGGTGAAAATGCTTTTGAATGAAGGTAGTCTAAACTGGAAATGATGACGAAGGGATTCCCTCTTCTTTGAAAGCAATAGCCTATAGAATTTTTCCCAGGGCCAACACATAAAGACTACTGTAAATGTAAATGCAGTACAAGAAGTTCTGCCTGCAGTTACATTTGATAGCAGAAGTTGGTAGCATTGTCACATGTTATTGGGTCTTCAGGCATAAAGTATGCAAGATCGAGAAGTGTACAGAATCATGCATTATGGTTTCTGAGAGCCATTGATGTCCAGACAATGTGTTTCAGTGTCTCAGTCCCTGCAAAGAGGCCCTAGGAGGTCAATGTATATAGCTGTGCAGATAAAACCAAACTTGCAATGGAGACTCCAAGATGTTGGAAATGCTAGAACCATACTACATTAATCTGTAGGCATTGACAAAGAACTGAACCTATAAAGAGGTGGAGTATGTTCCCTAGCAGAGCTGGAGGCAATTTCAAGTCCACATGGTTCTATCACAAGTTGCAGATGTCTGACATAAATTGCAGGATTTGGCATTTGTCCTCCTGGATGTTGGTCTTGCTTTTATTATGCCATTTTTTTACTATACCTCTATTCTTCTCTTCAGAAATAGATATCTTTATTCCCTTGCCATTTTATTTTGGATTTACTCAGCATATTTTTTTTTATTTTTCAAGTGCTCACATTTAAAAGATTGCCTTGAGTCTTAAATGATACTTGAACTTTGGATGTATAAAATGTGTCGGAACTGTTAAAAGCACTTTTGATGTTAGACTGAATATATTTTGAATTATATGATTGATTGTTCTGAGCTCATGAGGACAAAGAGTAGAAGGTTGTTGCTTAAAACTGATGCAATTGACTATCAAATTGATGAAGAATAGAATTGTGATGCTTAGAATTTTGATTGTAAACTTGACAGAATCCAGAATAGCCTAGGTGATAACACTCTGGGCATATTTGGGAGGTATTTTTAAAATATGATAGTGTCTAGGCACATATGTGAGAAATTATTTACATTGAGTTAGATTCTTGGCCTGTATATGAAAGATTATCTAGATTATGTTAAGAACAGTGGGAAAAAAGCCACACTGTATGTAGGTATCACCATTCTGTGGGCTAAGACTCCAAACTTCATAAAAAGGAGTAAATAAGCCGAGCACCAGCATTTTATTTTGGTTTATTTCCTGAATGTAAATACAGTGCACAGTATAAGTCGACACTGACTGCTTTTTGGATTCTATTTTTCTTCTAGCCTTATTCTACCTTTCCTTTTTTCTTTTTGATGTTAACCTGAATGCATTTTTGGATTATATGATAGTTCCAAGCTCATGAGGACAAAAAGTAGAAGGTTATGGCTTAAAACTGATGTTTTTTTTTAACTATTAGTGCCCCCAACAGTAGGTAGGAGAGAAAAAAAGGATACAGAAGAAAGGGGGCATCGTTATCTTTAGACTACTTCCTGCTGATTAGGGGCATCAAGTTGCTTGGAACAACTTTGATCATCACCCTCAGGATATCTAATTTCTTCTTGTTCCTTCTTTGAGCACAACTACTTAACAAACTACAGCCAGCAACTAAACAATCAACAACCAACCCTCCTCTCAGGGCCCTAGCAGAATTCCAAATCTTACCCACTCGCTGAAGTTATCTGCACAATCATGCCCTTGCTATAGCAGGAGGTAACTCGTAGTCAGCCTCTGGGGACAATCTGTACCAGCTCCATATCCCACACCTAGGATTAAAATGAAACCATATTTTCACAATAATCCTGTGTTTTTCAAAGAAATCAAAATTATTGACAAAGACCAACCACTGCACATTTCAGCTGCCACATGTTAGTCACCCTGATGTTGATAATACTCTCAAACTGTCAGCCAAAGTAAGTCCCTCCTTCCCTAAATTGCCTTTGTCAGGTACTTTGTCACAGCAATGTAAAAAGTAACTAACATACTAGGTGGATTAATTAAAAAAAATATTGTTTTGAGAGTTTTAATTTTGCATTTAAGGTGTTATTAGAGGCATAATTTCTGAAAGCTCTAGGACAAATTTTTCTTTTGCCTCTTTTAGATTCTGGTGTTTACTGTGCTACCAGTCCTCAGCATTTCTAAGCTTGCTGATGCCTCATTTCCTCAATTATGTTGTCATTTTGGAGGTGCTAGGAATAGAATCAAAGACCCTGAGCATGTGAGACAAGCACACTGTCAGTTCAAGCTTCATTTTGAGTTCCAACTCCTTCAGTCTTTGCTTCTGTCTTGACATTGTATTCTCTTTTGTGCATGTCTGTATGTCCATATATTTTCCTTTGGATAAGAATATCATTCATTGGACTACGGTCTACTCTAACAAAGGAGGGGTTTAAGTTGATTACTACTTTTCAATAAAGGCACACTTACAGGTTTTGAGCAGATATGAACTCACAGGAGCTTTAACTTTCCCAGAAAGGAAAACTAACAGTACCTATGTTGAAGAATACAAAATGCTGATTGATTGACTTAAGCTTCTCAATTGTGGAGAATTGGAATATTTCAGACTCAAAGACAGAATCTTCTTAATCTGTCTCTAGGGCCCTTAATAACTACCTAGTGCCAACCACTCGTATGTAACTCAATTTATTTCAACTACCAAATAAAATCATTGGAGTGCATTTATTTGACAGACCACTAGGCTTAACCAATCCAAAAGCTAAGAATGTAATTACACAACACCTAAAAATCATAGTAACATTTTTCTGGTTTTGATGCAACCTGCCTGTACAATACTTACTTCAATGTATTTGGTAAATATCTGGATTTCTGGCTTTCGTTTGTTTAGTAAGTGAAATGGTTTACACAAGTATTTCTATGCTGGTACATGTTATTTGATAATATCTGCATTTGTATTTTCAGGTAATAGTCATTCATATTTGGTCCAGAATAAATTAACTCTTATTCCTTTTGAGGTAAGAATATGTTTTGTACTAAAGAAATACTACTGCATTACATAGCAATTCTGGAATATCACGGAGTTGAATTAGGTAGAATTAAAACCTGTTGATATTGTAAAATTAGGCTTCTGTGGTTTACTTGGGATACCAAGCACTTCTCAAGAAATGGTACTGTTGTTAAGATTCTAGAGTGACTTGTAAGATCTGTCTAGTCTTAAAATATTTGAATATCATTGTACATCTTGTTATCATCTGGGGATCTTGATTGGATGTGTTTGTTGTTTCTGCCAGTTAAAGAAATAAAAGGCCTACCTATCCCAGCAGTCATTGGAGAGCAACTGCCATGGCCCTGTGCTACTCCATGGCTGTGGGCCCCAGCAAAGAGCACAAGGTGACAAAGAATGTCAATAAACCAAAGCACAACTAGCACTGCAGGTGTCTTAATAAGCACACCAATTTTGTGTGGAACATGATCCCACACAAATTGTACAGTTTCATGCCCTGTAGAGTGGAGCCGCTCAAGGTATCTAAGGACAAGCAAATGCTCAAGTTTATCAAGAAGAGGGTGGGTACATACATGTGCTCAAAGAAGTAGGAGGAGATGAGCAATGTGCTGGTAGCCATGAAGAAGACAATGGCTAAGAAGGACTGATGTTTCCTCCCCCAGTAAACATTTGTGCAGAAAAGGAGGAGGAGAGGGAAGAGAAGGAGGAGAAGAAGAAGAACAAGAAGAACAAGAAGAAAAAAAAGAACAAGAAAAGAAGAACAAGAAGAGGAACAGGAACAACAACAACAACAATAATAATAATAATAGTAATAATAATAACACTACTCCAGCCAGAGAGAGCAAGACCAACTAACACCAGAGATTACCAGATGAAGAAAGGCAAGCACAAGAACCCTACCAACAGAAACCAAGGCTACTTGGCAACATCAGAGCACAGTTCTCCCACGACAGTAAGTCCCGGATACCCCAACACACCAGAAAAGCAAGAGTTGAATTTAAAGTCTCATCTCATGATGTTGTTAGAGGACATCAAGAAGGACATAAATAACTCCCTTAAAGAAATACAGGAAAGCATGGGTCAAAAGGTAAAAGCCCTTAAAGAGGAAACACAAAAAATCTCTTAAAGAAATACAGGAAAGCATGGTTGAACAGGTAGAGGCCCTTAAAGAGGAAACATAAAAATCCCTTAAAGAATTATGGGAAGCCTCAAACAAACAAGTGAAGGAACTGAACAACACCATCCAGGATCTAAAAATGGAAGTAGAAACAATAAAGAAATCACAAAGTGAGACATCTCTGGAGATAGAAAATCATGGAAAGAATTCAGGAATCATAGTTGTAAGCATCAACAACAGAATACAAGAGATAGAAGAAAGAATTTCAGGTGCTGAAGATACCAAAGAAAACATTGATTCAACAGTCAAAGAAAATGCAAAATGCAAAAAAGTTCCTGAGCCAAAACATCCAGGAAATCCAGGACACAATGAGAAGACCAAACCTAAGGATTATAGGTATAGAAGAGAGTGAAGATTTCCAACTTAAAGGGCCAGTAAATATCTTCAACAAAATTGTGGAAGAAAACTTCCCTAACCCAAAGAAAGAGATGTCCATGAACATACAAGAAGCCTACAGAACTCCAAACAAACTGGACCAGACTAGAATGTCCTCCCGTCACATAATAATCAAAACACCAAATGCACTAAACAAAGAAAGAATATTAAAAGCAGTAAGGAAAAAGGTCAGGTAACCTATAAAGACAGGCTTATCAGAATTACACCAGACTTCTCACCAGAAACTATGAAAGCTAGAAGATCCTGGGCAGATCTCATACAGACCCTAAGAGAAAACAAATGCCAGCCCAAACTACTATACCCAGCAAAACTCTCAGTTACCATGGATGGAGAAACCAAGATATTCCATGATAAAATCAAATTTACACAATATCTTTCCACAAATCCAGCCCTACAAAGGATAATAGATGGAAAATGCCTACACGTGGAGGGATACTGCACCCTAGAAAAAGCAAGAAAGTAATCTTTTTCCAACAACCCCCCCAAAAAGTAACCACACAAACATAAAAATAACATCAAAAATAACAGGAAGCAACAATCAGTATTCCTTAATATCTTATAACATCAATTGTCTCAATTCCCCAACAAAAAACATAGTCTAACAGAAATATTTTTCATGTAAATCGTCAATTTTATCAGAAAACGTTTGTGATTCCTCTTTCAGTTTAGTAATGTTTTTTATGTCTATCATTTTAACTGTATTATTTTCCAGGATAATCTTTAATTTTGACATTTTTTCTACATATTTCTTTAATTTTATGAGAAATATTTTCCATGTAAATCTTCAGTTTTGTCAGAAAATGTTTATAATTCCACTTTTAATCAACTTGGAAATATTTTTATATCTACCATTTTATCTGTATAATTTTCCATGATAATCTTCAATTTTAATGTTTGTCTATATATTTTTTCAATTTTGTCAGAAATATTTTGCATGTAAATTTTTAATTTTACCAGAAAATGTTTATAATTCTGCTTTCAATCAACTTAGCAATATTTTTATGCCTGCCATTTTATCTGTATAATTGTCCATGAAATAGTCAATTTTTATGTTTTTCTATGTATTTCTTGAATTTTGTCAGAAATATTTTCCTTGTAGATATTCAATTTTATCAGAAAATGTTTATAATTCCACTTTCAATCAACTTGGAAATATTTTTGTGCCTACCATTTTATGTGTAATTTTCTATGCTATTCTTCAATTTTAATGTTATTTTATATTTTTCTATAAATTTATTAGAAATATTTTCCATGTAAATCTTCAATTCTATCATAAAATGTTTCTACTTCCTTTTTCAATTAATTTAGTAATTTTTTTATGTTTACCATTTTACTCTTTAATTTTCCATGAAAATTGTCAATCTTAATGTGTTTTTCTATATGCTTCTTCAATTTTGTCAGAAACATTTTCATGTAAATAATTTTATCATAAAATGTTCTCACTTCCTTTTTCATTAAAAAGTAAAAATAAAATAAAATAATAATAGCAGGAACAGCAGAAAAAAACAAGAAGTAAAAGGCAGGAAAACATCTTGAGTGCAACAGATACCAGCAGGGACATATCAGACCCAGTAAACAAAATCGACCAGGGTGTAGGAGCTATTGGTGGGAGAGAAAAGCTGTTCAGGCTTCTGTTTTAAGTTGCTAGCTTTTGTATCAAGAAGTTTGTTATCTTGGAAATTTATTACTTTTATTATGCTTATTCGTTTAATATCTTTATTACTTAGATTTAGCTCCTTTTGTGATCTGTGTTCCTCTCAGGAATGGGTCTGACTTCAAATCCTTCAACTTGGTTTTAGTTTGGAATTTAAGAATATAGGAAGTTTTACTTTATTTAAAAAGTGGGACTATTATCAAGGGATAGCATATCACCTCATATAGGAATGACAGATTTGTATTTAGTTCACAATAGACCCAACTCTTTAGTGTCGCACAACACATTTATACTATTGTATGAAAGGACTGTGGTGGATTGAATGAGAAAGGCCCCACAGGTTCATATATTTGAATACATGATGCCCAGTTTGGGAAGGATTAGAATTTGTTCCCTAGTTTGAGTAGATGTGTTACTGAAGGTAGGCTTTGAGGTTCAAAAGCTCACATCATTTCCAGTTAGCTCTCTGTGCTTCATGTTAATGTCTCAAATGTAAGCTTTAATCTTTGGTCCAGTGCCATACTTACCTGCTTGTTTTCATGCTTCCCATGATGGTCATAGATTCTAACCCTCTGAAACTGTAAGCCCCAAATTATACGCAATCTTCTGTAAGTTTCTTTAGTCATGGTGTCTTATCATAGCATTAGAAAAGTAAGTAGATAATGACCTTATCTGGCAGTAACACATTTTCAATTTTTTCTCAGAATAAGAGATCATAAACAAGTATTCCTGGAAAACGAGACATTTATTTAATGGTGTAAATGAATTATAGTACCTTTTGTCCTAAGAAAATATTTTGTTGTTGTTTGGTTTCCTAGTCACTTTCCTGTTGCTGTGAAGAGACACAATAACCAAGGCTACTTATAACAGAAAGCATTTAATTTGGGCTTGCTTATAATTTAAGAGGCTTAGCCCATTATCAGCTTGGCGGAGATCATGGCAATGGGAAGCATGATAGCAAGGATCAATGCCTGTGGCAGGCAGATGTGGTGCTGGAGAAGCAGTTGAAAGCTACATTCTGATCCACAGGCAGTGAGAGAGAATGGGTCTGGCATAGCCTTTTGAAATTTCAAAACCCACTCCAAGTGACGTATTTCCTAGAACAAGGCCATGCCTCTTAGTCTTATTTATTTATTTATTTATTTATTTATTTATTGTTCAAATGTTAGCCCCTTTTCTGGTTTCCCTTCTGCAAGCCCCCTATCCCATCCCCCCTTACCCTGCTTCTATGAGGATGCTCCCCCACCCACCTACCCACTCCCACCTCACTGCTCAAGCATTCCTCTACACTGGGGCATCAAGCCTTCACAGGACCAAGGGCCTCACCTCCCATTGATGCCAGATAAGGCCCCTTCAGCAGCCTTCAGTACTTCCTCTAACTCCTCCATTGGCTCCCTGTGCTCAGTCTGATAGTTGGCTGCGAGCTGCCACATCTCTATTGGTCAGGGTCTGGCAAAGCCTCTCAGGAGACAGCTATATCAGGCTCACATTAGCAAGCACTTCTTGGCCTCTCAATAGTGTCTGGATTTGGTGTCTGCAAATGGGATAGATCCCCAGGTGGTCTCTGCTCCACTCTTTGTTCCTGTTTTTCCCTTAGACAGGAGCAATTCTGGGTTAAAATTTTTGGAGTACTCCATTGTGTAAATATACCACATTTTCTGTATCCATTCCTCTGTTCAAGGACATCTGGGTTTTTTCCAGTTTCTGACTATTATAAATAAGGCTGCTATGAACATAGTGGAGCATGTGTCCTTATTACATGTTGGAGTATCTTCTGGGTATATGACCAGGAATGGTATAGCTGGGTCCTCAGGTAGTAAGTACTATGTCCAATTTTCTGAGGAACTGCCAAACTGATGTCCAGAGTGGTTTTACCAGCTTGCAATCCCACCAGCAACGGAGAAGTGTTCCTCTTTCTCTACTTCCTCTCCAATATCTGCTGTCCCCTGAGTTTTTCATCTTAGCCATTCTGACTGGTATGAGGTGGAATCTCAGTGTAGTTTTGATTTGCATTTCCCTGATAACTAAGGATGCTGAATATTTCTTTAGGTGCTTCAGAGCCATTCAAGTTTCCTCAGTTGAAAATTCCATGTTTAGCTCTTTACCCCATTTTTAATAGGGTTATTTGACACTCTGGATTCTAACTTCTTGAGTTCTTTGTATACATTGGATATTAGACCTCTATGGGATGTAGAATTGGTAAAGATCTTTTCCCAATTTGTTGGTTGAGTTTTGTCCTATTGGCAATGTCCTTTGCCTTACAGAAGCTTTGCAGTTTTGTGAGGTCCCATTAGTCAATTCTTGTTCTTAGAGCATAAGCCATTGGTGCTCTATTCAGGAAATTTTCCCCTGTGCCCATGTGTTCAAGGTTATTCCCCACTTTCTCCTCTATAAGCTTCAGTGTGTCTGGTTTTATGTGGAGGTCCTTGATCCACTTGGACTTGAGCTTTTTACAAGGAGATGAGAATGAGTTGATTTGCATTTTTCTGCAAGTTGACCTCCAGTTGATCCAGCACCATTTGTTTAAAATACTGTCTTTTTTCCACTGGATATTTTTAGCTCCTTTGTCAAATATCAGGTAACAGTAGGTATATGGGTTCATTTCTGGGTCTTCAATTCTATTTCATTGATCTTCCTGCCTGTCACTGTACCAATACCTTACAGTTTTTATTAGTATTGCTCTGTAGTAGAGCTTGAG
Organism: Tokudaia tokunoshimensis; assembly: GCA_036184795.1. Classification (NCBI taxonomy): domain Eukaryota; kingdom Metazoa; phylum Chordata; class Mammalia; order Rodentia; family Muridae; genus Tokudaia; species Tokudaia tokunoshimensis. The sequence goes on from BTHU01000023.1 coordinate 54,775,907, forward strand.
GTCAGGGATGGTGATTCCCCCAGGAGATCTTTTGTTTTGGAGAATAGTTCTCAATATCCTGGGTTTTTTTTTTTTTTTTTTTTTGTTATTCCAAATGAATTTGCAGATTGCCCTTTCTAGCTCTATGAAGAATTGATTCGGAATTTTGGTGGGGATTGCATTGAATCTGTAGATTGCTTTCGGCAAGATGGCCATTTTTACTATATTAATCCTTCTAATCCATGAGCATGGGAGATCCTTCCATCTTCTGAGATCTTCTACGATTTCTCTCTTCAGAGGCTTGAAGTTCTTGTCATACAGATCTTTCAATTGTTTGGTTAGAGTCACACCAAGGTATGTAATATTATTTGTGACTATTGTGAATGGTGTCATTTCCCTAATTTGTTTCTCAGCTTGTTTATCCTTTGAATAGAGGAAGGCTACTGATTTGTTTGAGTTAATTTTATATCCAGCCACTTTGCTGAAATTGTTTATCAGCTTTAGGAGTTCTCTGGTGGAATTTTTGGAGTCGCTTAAGTATACGATCATATCACTGCAAATAGTGATACTTTGACTTCTTCCCTTCCAATTTGTATACTTTTGACCTCCTTTTTTTGTCTAATTGCTCTGGGTAGGACTACGAGAACTATATTGAATAGATTGGGAGAGAATGGACAGCCTTGTCTGGTCCCTGATTTTAGTGGGATTGCTTCAAGTTTCTCTCCATTTAGTTTGATGTTAGCTACCAGTTTACAGTATATTGCTTTCACTATGTTTAGGTATGGGCCTTGAATTTCTAATCTCTCCAAGACTTTTATCATGAAGGGATGCTGAATTTTGTCAAAAGCTTTTTCAGCATCTAATGAAATGACCATGTGGTTTTTTTCTTTGAGTTTGTTTATGTAGTGGATTACATTGATGCATTTCCATATATTGAACCATCTCTGCATCCCTGGGATGAAGCCTATTTGATCGTGGTAAATTATTGTTTTGATGTATTCTTGGATTTGGTTGGCCAGAATTTTGTTGAGAATTTTTGCATCAATGTTCATAAGGGAAATTGGTCTGAAGATCTCTTTCCCTGTTTGATCTTTGTTTGGTTTAGGTATAAGCATTATTTTGGCTTCATAGAATGAATTGGGTAGTGTTCCTTGAGTTTCTATTTTGTGGAATAGTTTGAAGCATATAGGTATTAGGTATTCTTCAAAGATCTGATAGAATTCCCCACTAAACCCATCTGGTCTTAGGCTTTTTTTGTTGGGAGACTATTAACAACTGCTTCTATTTCCTGCACACACTGCACCCCACACAATAATAGTGGGAGACTTCAACACCCCACTCTGAACAATGGACAAATCATGGAAACAGAAACTAAGTAGAGACACAGTGTAACTAACTAAAGTTATGGACCAAATGGATCTAACAGATATTTATAGAACATTCCATCCTTAAGCAAAAGAATGTACCTTCTCAGCACCTCACGGTATCTTCTCCAAAATGGACCAAACAATAGGTCACAAAACAGGCCTCAAGAGGTACATGAATATTGAAATAATTCCATGTACCCTATCAGATCACCATGGCCTAAGGCTGGTCTTAAGTTCAAACAAAAACAACAGAAAACACACAAATACATGGATGTTGAACAATGCTCTGCTCAATGATAGCTTGGTCAAGAAAGAAATAAAGAAATTAAAGATTTTAAGAATTTAATGAAAATGAGTACACATCATAACAAAATTTATGGGACACATTGAAAGCAGTGCTAAGAGGAAAACTCATAGCTCTAAGTGCCTCCAAAAAGAAAATGGAGAGAGTTTACACTAGCAGCTTGATAGCACACCTGAAAGCTCTAGAACAAAAAGAAGAAAATACATCCAAGAGGAATAGATGGCAGGAAATAATCAAACTCAGGCAGGGCTGAAATCAACCAAATAGAAACAAAAAGAACCATACAAAGAATCAACAAAATTAGGAGCTGGTTCTTTGAGAAAATCAACAAGATAGATAAACCCTTAGCCAGACTAGCTGGAGGGCTCAGAGGCACTACCCAAATTAATAAAATCAGAAATGAAAAGGGAAACATAACAACAGAAACTATGGAAATTCAAAAAATCATCAGATCCTACTACAAGAGCTTATACTCAACAATATTGGAACATCTGGTCGAAATAGACAATTTTCTAGATATATACCAGGTGTCAACATTAAAACAGGATCAGATATACCATCTAAATAGTCCCATAAGTCCTGAGGAAATTGACCCATTCTTATTTCCCTATACAAAGCTTAAGCCCAAGTGGGTCAAAGACCTCCACATAAAACCAGATATACTGAATCTAATAGAAGAGAAAGTGGGGAAAATCCTGGAACACATGGGCACAGGGGAAAATATCCAGAACAGAATACCAATGGCTTATGCTCTAATATCAAGAATTGACAAATGGGAGGGACCTCATAAAATTGCAAAGCTTCTGTAAGGCAAAGGACACTGTCAATAAGATGAAAAGGCAACCAACAGATAGGGAAAAGATCTTTACCAATCCTACATCCTATAGAGGGCTAAAATCCAATATATGCAAAGAACTCAAGAAGTTAGACTCTGTAGAACCAAATAACCGTATTAAAAATGAGGAACAGAGCAAAACAGGGAATTTTCAACTGAGGAAACTGGAATAGCAGAGAAGTGCCTCTTAGTCTTCTTAATCCTATCAAAGAGTTCTACTGCCTTGGGACTAAGCATTCAAATGTATGAGCCTATTGTGACATTCTTATTCAAACCACTGCATTTGGTAGTTTGATTATTTATTTATTCATTTATTTACTGTTTGAGACAGTCTTACTTTATAATCCAAATTGACCTTAAACTCATGGAATTCCTACTTTTGCTTTAACATTAATATGGTACAGGAGATAGAGATAGAAACATTTTTATTTTACATTTTAGAGGATGTTTCTGTTTTATAGTGTAAAAGCTATTTGTATGTACATACTGATAAGAGTTTAATTTTCCTACTTGATTTTTGTCCTAGATTTTCTTTGAGAAGAATGATAGTAACCTTGGGAATCTGTGGACCTCCATTACACAGAAAGATGGCAATACAGGAAAAGTTCAAGAGATGTTAAGAAAATAAAATAAAAACCAAACCAACCAAACAAACAAAAAACAATACTGTGAATCTCAGAGACAAGACTAACACATGATCAGCGGAGCATGAATGGATCTCCACCTCTGTTCTGATTTGCAATAATGTATGATAACTAATGATGGCCTAAAAGTATCAAATTTGATGTAGTTAGTCCTCTGGCTTTCCAATATGCTTGCCTTATTAATATAGTACATTTTAATTAATCAATTGCTACCTGTTTTCATTGTTGTTTGTAATGATAAACATCGCAAACTGTTAGATTACCACACAGGAGATGATTTGACATGAGGTAACAAATGGAGAGACAGGCCTAATAATTCTATCAAATGTAATGAAAGGGCAGAGGGAAAGGGTACAAAATAGAAAGAGTTCTGGTAATGGCAAGGAATGAGGAACAAATACACACACACACGGTATTTTAATTAAGGCTTATGTTGCTGTGATAAAACACCATATGACTAAAAGCAAGTTGGGGAAGAAAGGGCTTATTTTACTTACACTTCCACATCATAGTCTCTCAGTAAAGAAATTTAGGGCAGAAACCCAAGCCAGGAATCTTGAGGTAGGAACTGAAGTAGAAGCTATGAAGGAGTGTTGCTTACAGGCTTGCTCAACCTGTTTTCATATACTGTTCAGGCTTGCCCACCCAGGGATTTTTAGATCCCTGGTAAATGGGCCCACCTACACCAATCATTAAAGAAATACCTCACAGTCCAGTCTGGTGGGAGCATTTTCTCAGTTTAGGTTCTTTCTCAACAAATGATTCTATCCAGTGTTAAATTAACAGTAAATCGATCCAGTACACATGCTATAGTTTGAATATGGTAAATCCCCACTAAAACACATACTGAGACGCAATACTTTGCTGTGCTAAGTGATAGTGGAGGCTTCTGAAAGCATGAGAATACAATTATCACATAATATATTGTTTTTCTTGCTAGTTTTATACAATTTAGGTCCCCCTTCCTTCTCTTCCACATATGCCAAAATGCCTTTTTTTTCATATTGAGTTGAAGTTATACAAAGCCTTCTCCAGATATCATGTAGATATTTGTTCCAAGAAAGCATATTTTTGCTGGGGGTGTAGCTCAGTAATAAAGCAGTTTCCCGGAATGTGGAAGGTACTGGATTCTATCCTATACATAAACCTGTAGACAGAATCATTTTCTCGTTGAACTTACTAGGATTAACCTGTTGAATAATTAGAGTACTGCTTACTTCCTTCATATAGTAATGAAAGATCTGTTATGACCCTACAAACAGTAGCTGCTCTCTCACTGACTATAACCGCACAACTGGAGGCAGCAAATTAAGCTCTCTTTAGGGTATGGGAGGCTTAGCACCCTGACTGGCCTGATAAAAATCACCTATTTCTTTGCCATAGGAGAGATAGGTGAGGTGCGTTTTTAGATCAGCTGAGAATGTGTTTGTATTATTTCCATGGATGCTAGGTTAAAGGAAGATGAGAATTGTAGAAAGCTGTTCGACTGTTAGACCATAGTACATATGTCTCTTATATGGGCAACATAAGAAAGTCTTGAAACTTTTTTGGTCTGTCTATTGATAGTTCAATATAAGAGCCTTTCAGTATATGTTAGGAGGATAAATACAGGAGCAGTCAGCAAGCACAGAGTTCACCATTTTGTCATCCATCAAGTTCCAATGTCCTCAGGAGCCTTGCCCTCTCTCTACCTTTTATAACTAAACAAAATGAGTTCAGATTTTTATGAGTGCAAATTCAAAGCAAGGACAGTCAAAATGGGAAAAATCAGAAAGATTTATTACCTGTATCACACAGGGAGAGAATAAGAGTGGTTTCCATGCAATACCTCCTCCCACAAGAAAATCATGAGGTTTTTATTAAGGGATTGACCCATTCCTAAGCATAGTCAGTTAAGGAGAAAATTCTTAAATATTCTCAATTTTAAACAATGAACAAAAATGCCTCTGGATACTCTCATCCTGTACCATAAAGTTTTAGCTCTAACAAAGGAAAGGACAATTTCTTTTTTTTCCTTTTGTTTTTCTTCTTCTTCATTTCCTCCCCCAACCCCTCCATCTTCAAGAGGATGTCCCCACCCCTAACCTGCCAGACTTTTCCACTCCCTGGGGTCTCAGGTCTCTCAAAGATTAGGTGTTTCTTCTCTCACTGAGGCCAAACCAGGCAGTCCACTGCTGGATATGTGTAGGGAGCCTCATAAACGCTGGTGTATGCTGACTGGTGGTGGCTCAGTGTCTGAGAGGTCTCAGGGGTCCATGTTAGTTGAGACTGCTGGTCTTCCTATGGGGTTGCCCTCCTCCTCAACTTCTTCCAGCCTAGGAAAGGACACTTTCAATGTGCATTAAAATAGGAGTTTGTCTTGAGGGTTCTTGCCTCCTTGAGTGGCTAGCACTCTCAGGTTCTAATGTTTCTTTCTGGTTACATTCATTGTTTTAAGCTGTAAGTACATACAGAAACTGGAAATAGCGTAGATGTTTATCAACTGATGAATAATGAAAATGTGGTGCACAATGGAATATTATTCATGTGCTAAAAAATGAAATTCTGAAAATTTCAAGTAAAACAGTTGGAGCTACCAAAAAATCATACTGAGTGAGGTAACACAGACCCCAAAAGACCCATATGTTTTCTCATACATGTGGATATTAGCTCTTAAGCCTTCTATGTGTGTGCTACAATCGATATAATCACAGAGTTTTTGGTACCTAGTTAGGAACTAAAAGGGCAGGAAAGACTCTCTCAAGGAAAGGGAAATAAATATATTGTTACAGAGAGGTAGTGTCAAGACTGGAATTAAGAGAATTAAATGGACAGTTGGATGTAAGAGGAGACAGGTAATTGTCAATTTTGCTACAAATCCTGTGACCTACAAAGGTGACCTGATCGTGATGTGTCATGAAGCAATAGCACAAATGTGGGGAAAACCCAACCACTGTCTGATTGGATTTACGGCCCAATCCACGAGTTGGAACCCATATCTGATACTGCCAGGCTGACCAAGAAACTGAAACAATATAGGCCATGGGCCTAGGAGAAAACCAAGCACTATAATTCTGCTAAAAGAACATAGCAATAAAATAATTCCTAATGGCATTCTGCTATACCCATACATCATCAGAAAAGTTACTTCTTACAGTAGATGAGAACTAACATAGATACTCACAACTGAAACATGTGAAGAGAGTGGATTACTCAGTCCTAAATAACACACCTTCATCAAACCCCTCCTCTTAGGGCTCACAGAACTATGTGGAAGAGGAGGCAGAAAGATTATAAAAGCCAGACAGGATGTGTGATACCAAAGAAACAGTGTCTTCCTGACACAATGGAATTGATACACATATGAACTCACAGAGACCGTGGTAGTATGCACAAGGCCTACACAAGTTCCATCTAGATGGGGTCCCAGCACTGAAAGGAGGAACTGGACAGGAGCCTCCATCCCTAAGTAGGAAGCTATCTCCAATTGACATCTGCTTCTAAAGGAAAAATTAGTTTTCTCCAGTAGAATCTCATCAGGTATAGTAATCTCACTTTAGGATAGGCACCATGCTGAGGAATACTTGGTCAACACAAAATGAACTCAGTGACATTTTTTACATATTTTGTCTCATATTTCATTGTTTGGGCATTTTTTTTTTGGTCTTTTGCTTGCATATTTTGGTTTCATTTTCTGTGGTTTTGTGGGATCTGTATGCTCCTTGATTTCTTTTAAGAAAGAGAAAGGAAGGGTTGAAGTTAAGTGAGTGGGAAGACAGGGTGGATAGGGAAGAAATTTGGGGGAGAGGAAAGCATCATCAGAATATATTGTGCTATTTTTTTCAACTAAAATTGCAAGTACATTGACATGGATAAAGGTAGTTACTTCATTTTCAAAGTAATGTGTGCCATTCTCTGGCAAAAGTTTTTCATTACATCATCACCATTAGTAGGCAAAAGGACATGAAAGCAAAAGCCAAAGCAAAACAAAAAGAAAATAATTCAACTCATTAATTCAAATGTCTCATCTAGTAATCAACTTGCAGAACTCCCAAGATCAAATTAGCTCATACAGAATCTACTCTCTTGTTTTTCTTTCACAATGGGGAAAATAATATTTAGAAAGATCATAAAAACTGATCTGTGGGTAGAAAACTGTCTCTGCAGTTGAGCTCCCATGGCCTACATAGCATCTCACAAATATCTGCACCTCCAGTTCCAGAAGTTCTCACACCCTCTTCTGACCTCAAGAGACAGTGCATGTTCATGGTGTACATACATTTTTGTTCTGGTAAAATTCTCATATACATAAGATAATATTTTAAAAACAGAATTGATCTAAATTAAGTAGTTGATAGCAAATTGTATTGATATTACCAATGTGTAAGGGATGAAGCCTATACCCTATAGCTCTACAACTTATGCCTGACCACCCATCCCCAATAAGTCTAATGAATCAGAAATGTAATAGTGAAAAGCAGAGAAAGAGAATTAATTTAATGTGGTTACGTCATAGAAAGGAACAAAAAAAAAAATAAAATAAAATAAAAAGAGCTCCAGTGAGTCCCCAGTCCCTGAGTGTCTTGGCAAGAAGCTTAACTTTAAATACAAGCCTTGTAGCTATCCTCCAAGGTATCCTGGAAATTTGTCAAAATAGCCTGAAATCTCTTCCTGGGAGAAGTTTTGTTTGTTTGCTTTGTTGGTTGGTTTGGTTTTGGTTTTGGCTGCCACCATTTTTCTCAGCATGAGGTTCTAGATTAACTCCAGTCTCTTGGGTTTTTATTATTATTATTTTAGTTTGGTATCTTTTAGTTTCCTAGAATCTTTAAACTGTCTTTCTCAAATCTTTCTCTGGCTAATCCATTATCTCAGTAGTTGAATAGTCAAAATGTTTAGCACACATATCTTTTGTCCTTGCCTAGGTGGGACTAGAAATGAGACACAAAAATTTCTAATTCTTTTTTTTTTTACTAATACACTCTATATCTCTTATCTCTATATTTTTTCAAATATGCAATGTTAAACATTCAATGTTTAAGAGGATGCTTGCATTTGTCCAAGGCCTACATGTGTACAAGGCTTGTGTCTTTTTGATAATGAGATGCACATTCCACAGAAGGAAAGAAAATAAAGCAAAAAACATTTTTTACTATTTCTTTTTAAAGAAAATTTTATTTGTTCTGTGTAACATATTTCGATCATATTCACCTCTCACTTCCTCCCCCCCCACTCTTAACTGAATCATTCCCTTCCTTTTCCATCCAAGTTTGTGTTCTTTTTCATTTTCAATTTGCTAATCACTGTTTAATACAACCAAGTTACAAGGGAAATTCCAGGTTTGCAGCTTTGGTATGAACTTAGTCTTAAAATATACAGAGCTGAGAATACCCAAGATACAATTCACAGACCAAACGAAGCTCAAGCAGAGGATGGCCTTGTTGGTCATCAAAGGAAGGAGAGGCCCTTGGTCCTGAGAAGGCTGGATGCCCCAGTGTAGTAGAATGCCAGGACAGATAAGTGGGAGTAGGTGGGTTGGTGATTAAGTGGAGGGGGGACGGGATAAGGTGGTTTTGGAAGGGAAATCAGGAAAGAGGATAACATTTGAAATGTAAATTAAGAAAATATCTAATAAAAATATACAAAGCTCAAAGTTTATCATTGGTTCCATTTCAGGATTCTCTTATTCAATTTCAATAATAGCAAACCCCGACTTTTTAGGGAATTATCCTAGATCCTTTTCAATTGGATGAGTTGCCAGAGCTCAGAGGAACCTTGAACCTTTTGTAGTGTACTAGCTGGCTAGTCACTACAATTGCAGGGAATGGATTGTGGGTAGAAAATGAATTCATCCATTAAGCCACTATAAGAAAATTATTTATGAGAGACGCCAATGCGAAGTGTATGTCCCCTCCAAGGAACTCCACAGACACAACCCCAATGTGGCCAGCCTTCAAGCAGGGAAAATTCTGGGTAGTGTGAAATATTTTACTAATCCTGTAAAGAGGGGGAAAACCCACTTGTTACAGAAAGGGAAAGTTAACAGTCATCCTTTTTCTGTCACAGCAGATCGTAAGGAGAACAGGTATGTGCAAATATTCATCAGTAAGGTGTGGGTGTTGGGGAGGGGACACAGAAATGCTGGTGACTTCTCGAATGTGTGTAATCCCCTTCTGAGGTGTGAAGCCCTAGAGAGCCAAGAACAGGAAGTAGTGCTTGGGGGCTAACCCACAGAAAGGTTGGGGGCTAACCCACAGAAAAGTTGGTTTACCATTAGGATAAATGGGAACAGGCTTCCTTTCAGAGTCCTAGGTCTCCTTTAGTTTATAAAAGGGAGCTTTGGGTACGGATGGTGAGAGAAGAGGCAACACAACACTGAAGATTTTATTCACGGTAAGAGATTGAGAGAAGGTATCTGGACTCCGGCTTAAAGGGGAGAGAGAGTTAAAATAGTATTATTTAACTTAGTTGGTATTTATAATAAATGGCGATTTTAATTACTCATGATATGTTTATTTACAGTCTAACTATTGAATGCTTCTAAATAAACCACAATTCAAACTGCAAAAAAAAAGAAAGTTATTTATTAGACAATTTCCTTGCATTTTCCTCGAATATGATTCTTATTGTGTAAAGGATTACAGTCCAGATTGGCATCAATACAGAATTCTATAAGGTTAATATGAGCCATTCTTAAATAGTTTCTAGATGTGAACTATATTATTTACTTTTATTGTCATTGTGATAAAATACTTAACAAAAGTAACTTAAAGAGGGAAAGGTTTATTTTGGCTCATGATTTAAAAGAGCACAACCCATTAGTGAGGGGGAAATTATGGTAACAGGAACTCGAAGTAGTGGGCCACATTGAATCCAGAAACAGGAATCAAAGAGAGCTGAATGCTGGAGCTTAAAGTAGCTGGTCACACCACATTCATGAAAAGAGAGTGAGATCAGTCACATCACATCAATAAAAAAGAGAGTATGAAAAATGTCTGTTGCTGTTCAGTTTCCTTGTCCACTTATAAAACTCAATATTTGGCCAGAGAATGGTGCTACCCACAGTGGTCTGGTCTTCCCACTTGAATTAATTTAACCAAAATAATCTCCCATAGGCATACCCAGAGGCCTGTCTCACAAATGGTTTTAGATTCTGCCAAATTGATATGTAAAATTAACCTTCACAATTCCATCCCTTGTTGACTTGGCACTCAAACATATTATGCTAAAGCCTTAATGAGTCCCCTTTCACCATTGGCTCATGGCCATGTTAGTAATTCCCATTTAGTAATTCCCATAGCCCATAACATTTCAAACAATTTACATGTGCAAAGTTTCTTTCTGCCCTCAAAATTTAAAAAAAAAGTTACATCCTATCAACATACAGTGCCACAGAATAAGCATTGACATTCCAAAATGGAAGATTAGAGCATAACAAGACCCCCCCCAAACCAGCTAGATAAAATCACTAAACACTATAGCCCTACATCCAGCATCTGGAGCTGAGTTTTAAAGGGCTTGGGAAGTACCCCCTCTATCTCTTTTAATTCTAGCACACATAACTTCTTTCTTAAATCAGCTCCACCTTTCCTTGGTAAATATGTCATAATCCTGGCATCTCCAACATCCTGGCATCTAACATATAGCCTATGCTTCACCTTCACAGATTACAGACAACTTTTCAGGGCCTCTTTGCCTGTATCTAAGAAATAGTACATATTGTAGTTAGTTAATATCATTCCTCTTATGTGGTTTGTGATATAAAACTTTAAAATCAAGTTTTCCAGTGGTAACATAAGATAATACTAAGTGCATATTACATCTCTGTCGTTCTCTACCATCCTCTTGTTTGAATATAAGAAAACTCTAGGAAAGTGGTTCTCAACCTTTTTAATTCTGTGACCCTTTAATACAGTTCTTCATGTTGTGGTGAACTCCAACTATAACATTATTTTTGTTGCTACTTCATAACTACAATTTTGCTATTGAAATGAATCATAATGTAAGTATGTGAGTTTTCCACTGGTCTTAGGAGACTCCTGTGAAAGGGTCTTTCAACTTCCAAAGGAGTTGAGACCCACAGGTTGAGAACTGCTTCTCTAGACCTACCACTTGCATGTATTTGAAACAGTTAATTCATATTCACTTCATTAACAGAACCAAAGTCATGTCTTTTCCTATCAGTAAAACAGATTAAAACTATAACATGTAAGTATGGTCATGTGTGTTTGCAACTTTTTCTAATGAGTAATTCTAAAGAAAGACTATATAGGATTTTTTTTTAATTATTTATTTTATTTAATTTTTTTTAATTTACATTCCAAATCATTTCCCCTTTCCCGTTTCCTCCCTCCCCGAAAGTCCCATAAGCCCCCTTCCCTCCCTCTTTTCTCCATTCAACCCCCTCTCGTTACTCTGTCCTGGCGTTCCCCTACATCCAGTCTTTCCAGGACCAGGGGTCTCTCCTTCCATCTTCTTAGAAATCTATTGATATGCGGATTGTGTCTAGGGTATTCCGAGATTCTGGATTGTTTTTTCCCTAAAAAAAATGTATTGTCTGTAGCCATGATTTCCTATTTGTGCAATATTTATTCAAAATAATGAATTATATCTAAATAACTTTGTATATTTAAATTAGGTAAGTGCCAGTTCTAATTTATAAACTTCCTGACTGTATGTTTTGTACAGAAGTTTTAATTTGAGATTTTTCCTAAAGCAATTCCAAAATGAAATTAACTACTTTTGTAATTGTTAGTATAAAGGTCAAATGAAAAGTTCTGAGAGACTACTGGAAGTATAAGTGTCCTTTGAATTTTATTTTACAATTCATAAACGTATATAATAAGATTTTGTCCTTTCCCCATTATGTTTTTCTTTGGAACTGCTGAATATGTTCTCCCCAATACATCCTGCTCCTCATTTCTTATCTTGGATAGTGTGTGTGTGTGTGTGTGTGTGTGTGTGTGTGTGACTGAGTTTAATTAAGGTTTTTTACATGAGAATGAGTGGGGGATTGATAACTTAGAAACTCAGTGCATTTTATTATATCAATTATCTTTTAGATTTAAGTAGCCTAAGTTGTAGATCGTCTCAGAAAGATAATTATGAATAACTCTGAACTAGACAATTTTACTTAAAGTAAAATCAATCTGGAGCAATCAGAATAAGCTCAAACTGAAATGTTTACCTTAAGTCAAAGCCCACTGCATCAGAAGTACAGCATAGACATAAACATTTCTATTTAGAGGGTGCTATAACTATGGCTTCTGGTAGAACCCATAGAGCAGGCAGCAAAGGATCCTTCATCAGCCAGGTTGGGCCAGTGCTGGGTCTTTGGGTTTTGTTTTGGTGTGTTTGTTTTTTGTTTTTGTTTTTGCCTTTGAATATTCAACATGGAACTTCAACATTTACTAATGACTATGGTAGTTGACACCCAGAGTGATTCAATCAGTATCACTCTGACTGAATTCAGAGTATTCAGAATAATTGATTTTAATCCTAAAGCATTAATGTTATGGTGTCTCAAGGAAACCCTGATTCCTAGCAAAGTCACAAGCCATCAGACAAAATCAGCAGAATAAGTATTGCCTCCAATGCTCCACTAAAGTCAAAATAAATTAAATGTCATCATCTGCCAAACCCTAAACTATACATCTTGTAACAACATTTTATCTAATATAAAAGATTTTCTAGTAGACTGATTTCAGCCTCCACAAGAAATATGAATTATCAAACTTGAGGAGATGGATTTCTCTCCAATATATACTTCCTTGTGACAGTCCTGCCAATATACAGTAAAAAAAAATCTCATCTGGTGGATGCTTGTTGGCATTCGTTTTTGGCTTTCTCTTCCAAAATGACATTTTCTTCCTATTGCTCATTGTCATCACTGGACCTACTGTCATTCACACTGATAGCAGTGTTTGAAATTAAATTTCTGCATCTTAGTATTAAAAATTAAAAAACAATAGTTCACAAAATTTGTCCTCCAAATACACTCAAACATACAGACTCATGCATACATTGTACATGCTCACACATAGTATAAGTTAAGCATGTGAAGAAATTGTAATTTTGGCACGCTATTAGTTTAAAACTATGAAGCAGGGACTTTGCTATGAGACTGTGTCTCTTAGTAATGTCAGATCTACACCCACAAAGTCTAACCAAAGTGGAGGGGAGAAAGACCAGATGCCAGACATTTTTATATTTAACCAATTTTAGTAATTCTAGGGGCAGTTTTGTTCCATGTTGTACTTACATATAAAACAGTACATAAAACAATTATGAAAATGATTATTAAATACATATAACACAATAACATTGAATCAGAGTGTTTTCTTGTTAATAAAAATAAGCAGAAAACCCTTATCTCCATCTTATTGAGATTTAATAAAAACTCCCTGATGCAAAAGATAAAAGTTGAAGCTTGTTATGCAGAGTTAAGATAGCCCTCTGTGCCATTTTAAGTCTAAACATCGAAGTGTGAGATAGTCTTACAAATGGATATTTCTTGTTCATTTTAGGTCAAAGTTGTTGTATTGTTTGTTTTACTATTTTGCTTATAACAAGGCTAAACTATAATCACAGTTCTTCCTTGTGTCTGAAAGGAAAGAGAAAAAAGAGAAAATGAATAGTACTGATTTGGTGTACTCACCAAATTTCCAAGTTCCTCCTCTTGCACAGGCATCACTGGTGTGTTTCTTATTTCCTGGATTAGACATCAAATATAGCTATTGATCTGGCACTGGCACCTTAAGAATCCCTAGAGTCCATAAAACCAGACACACTGAAACCAATAGAAAGGAAACTAGGGAAGAACCTTGAACATATGGGCACAGGGGAGAATTTCCTGAATAGAACTCCAATAGCTTATGCTCTAAGATCAAGAAGTGACTAGTGGGACCTCATTAAATTACAAAGTTTCTGCAAGGCAAAGGACACTGTCAAAAAGACAAAGCGGCAATCAACTAACTGGGAAATGATCTTTACCAACCCTACATCCGACAGAGGGCTAATATCCAAAATATACAAAGAACTCAAGAAGTTAAACTCCAGAGAGCCAAGTAACCCTATTAAAAAATGGGGTACAGAGCTAAATAAAGAGTTCTCACCTGAAGAATATCTAATGGCTGAGAAGCACCTAAAGAGATGTTCATCATCCTTAGTCATTAGGGAAATGCAAATCAAAACAACCCTGAGATTCCATCTCACACCAGTCAGAATGGCTAAGATTAAAAACACAGGAGACAGCAGTTGTTGGCGAGGATGTGGAGAAAGAGGAACACTCCTCCACTGCTGGTGGGATTGCAAGCTGGTACAACCACTTTGGAAAGCAGTCTGGTGGTTCCTCAGAAAACTGGGCATGACACTCCCAGAGGATATGGCTATACCACTCCTGGGCATATACCCAGAGGCTTTACCTGCATGCAATAAGGACACATGCTCCGCTATGTTCATAGCAGCCTTATTTATAATAGCCAGAAGCTGGAAAGAACCCAGATGTCCCTCAACGGAGGAATGGATTCAGAAGATGTGGTATATTTATACAATGGAATACTACTCTGCAATTAAAAACAATGAATTCACAAAATTCCTAGGCAAATGGTCAGAACTGGAAAATATCCTTAGTGAGGTAACCCAATCACAAAAGAACACACATGGTATGCAGTCACTGATAAGGGGATATTAACCCAGAATCTCGGAATACCCTAGACACAATTTGCATATCAATAGATTTCCAAGAAGATGGAAGGAGAGACCCCTGGTCCTGGAAAGACTGGATGTAGGGGAATGCCAGGACAGAGAAATGAGAGGGAGTTGAATGGAGAAAAGAGGGAGGGAAGGGGGGTTATGGGACTTTTGGGGAGGGAGGAAACGGGAAAGGGGAAATGATTTGGAATGTAAATAAAAAAATCTTAGAAAAAAAAAAAGAATCCCTAGAGTCTGCCGCATTATGCTTTGTTACATTTTCTTATAGCAGTCTAAAGACAAACCTACATAGCAACTGGGTTCCAAATGTATTTATTTTGGCCTTGAATAGTTATGGAATTCCTTCATCAAAGTATCATCTGGTGATAGCTGGGTGATAGCTGGGTAAGAGCACATACAGCCCTTGAGGAGATCCAGAGTTTCATTCCAGATACCTACAACAGGCAGCTTATACCACCTGGACCTTCAGTTCCAGCTCTGTCATCTTCTGACTTCTGGGATCACTGTACTTACTTGGCACAAATCCACACTCAGATATACAGATAATTCAAAAATAAAAACTTTTAAAAATAAAAATTAAATACAGTGACATTATCTGGTGGGAATCCAAACCAAAAGTTGTGAAACCAGAATTGGCCAAAGATGAAAACAAGCTAGCAAAACAGCATAGCATTGAAGAACAGGCCAAGTTCACTCACACTTGAATTTGAGGCTGTTAGCTTCCCAGAAAGCGGTTAAAGCAGGAAAACAGGATCAAAAATGAATACAGGAATGGCTACTCTTAACATCTTTTTTCTATGTTTTTATTGATATTTATTTTAATTACATAATTTATCTCTTTCTTTCATCCCTCCAACATTTCCATATATCTATCCCTTATCTCCTTAAAATTCATGACAAAGAGAGGGAGAGAGAGAGGGAGGGAGGGAGGGAGGGAGAGAGAGAGAGAGAGAGAGAGAGAGAGAGAGAGAGAGAGAGAGAGAGAGAGAGAGAGAGAGAGAGAACCTTGGGAATGGAGGAAGGAAGAAAGTACTGGAGAAAGACGTAGATAGATAGGTTAACAAAAACAGTATGGATGGCTGAAAAAGCCAAAAGAAATTATGCTATTAACTCTTTATTAAAACAAACAAACATAACCCTTTACCACATGTAATTCAGTATATAAAATATACATATATAGTATTAATGAACTTCTGATTTCCCATAAGAGCCAAATCCAGGTAATAACCCTCTAAAGTATTTTTTGATGTAGAATGTACTGTTTAATGAGTCTAGTTCTTGGTGAGACCTGAGAGTTTATCTCAATAGGGTATCAGATGATTTTTTTGGTGATAAAAAAGTGGCTTTAGACACTAGAGCATTGATACTCCCGGGAAAAATGTGAGTTGTTCCATCTGAGTCAAGATGAGGGTTTGGATGTCTCAATGTGAATTTGTATATTCAGTGCCTGTTGCACTGATCAAACAGATCTCTATTGAGAAAAAACAAACAAACAAAAACCAAAGTAGCAGGCAAGCAAATTGCATAGCAGAGCAACTTAGTGACAGCTGGAGAAACTCACTAATAAAGCTTCAATTGGATCTTGGAGGAGTCCTCAAAATGTCAGTGGTGATAGGGCAAAGATGCATCCATGCTGCTGCCTGAAGAAATCCTCAAGAGTTTCCCCATCCTTCACTCAAGTAAAGCCAGATCCCTTTCAGGAAATGTATGTATCAGAATGGGAGTTTATTATAAGACATGTTTGACAGATTTAACAACATGAGTTAACAGAGAGAGAACAAGTCATACTCAACTGTGGATGCACATTGAGCTTCTCAAAAGCACCATACGATAAAAATTTAATGCACAAATTTGGTGGGTTCTGAAGTTATTATCTTCAAGAGGTTAAGCAACTTAAATGATAGAGATCATAGGATGGTTCCTGAGATACACTAGACAGGATTATACTCAAAGAAGATAAAACCCTGATTCAATTTGGATATAAAAAGTTAGGATTTTAAAACTGTAAACAAAAGTTAATAATCTAATTTGTGAGAGACCCAGAAATTGACTAAAAGAAAAAATAAGGCTATACTCAAGGCCATAAACTCTCAGGCCTTAAGCCTGGTTTATTGTTATTTTAAAATTCTTATTAGAAAATATTTTTATAAAGGTGATATCATTTCATTTTTTATTAGATATTTTCTTTATTTACATTTCAAATGTTATCTCCTTTCCTCTTTTCCCCGCTAAAAAAATCCCTATCCCATCCCCCCTCCCCCTGCTCACCAACCCATCCACTCCCGTTTCCCTCTCCTGGCATTCCCCTACACTGGGGTATCAAGCCTTCAGAGAACCAAGAGCCTCTCCTCCCATTGATGGTCAACAAGGCTACCCTCTGCTACATATGCATCTGGAGTCATGGGTCCCTCCATGTGTATTCTTTGGTTGGTGGTTTAGTCCCTGGGAGTTCTGGGAGTACTGGTTGGTTCATATTGTTGTTCCTCCTATGGGGCTGCAAACTCCTTCAGCTCCTTGGGTCCTGTCTCTAGTTCCTCCATTGGGAACCCTGTGCTCAGTCCAATGGTTGGTTGAGAGCATCCACCTCTGTATTTGTCAGGCACTGGCAGAGAATCTCAGGCGACAGTTGTATCAGGCTCCTGTCAGTCAGCAATTGTTGGCATCCCTAATAGTGTCTGGGTTTGGCAATTGTATATGGGATGAATCCCCAGGTGGGGCAGTCTCTGGATGGCCTTTTCTTCAGTCTCTGCTCCATGCTTTGTATCTCCTCCCGTGGGTATTTTGATCCCCCTTCTAAGAAGGACCAAAATATCCACACTTTGGTCTTCCTCCTTCTTGAGCTTCATGTGGTCTGTGAATTGTATCTCGAGTATTCTATGTTTCTGGGCTAATATCCACTTATCAGTGAATGCATACCATGTATGTTCTTCTGTGATTGGGTTACCTCATTCAGGATGATATTTTCTAGTTCCATCCATTTGCCTAAGAATTTCATGAATTCGTTGTTTTTAATAGCTGAATAGTACTCCATTATGCAAATGTACCACATTTTCTGTACCCACTCCTCTGTTGAAGTACATCTGGGTTCTTTTCAGCTTCTGGCTATTATAAATAAGGCTGTTATGAACATAGTGGAGCATGTGTCCTTATTACATGTTGGAGCATCTTCTGGATTTATGCTCAGGAGTGGTATAGCTGGGTTCTCAGGTAGTACTATGTCCAGTTTTCTGAGGAACTGCCCAACTGATTTCCAGAGTAATTGTACCAGCTTGCAATCCCACCAGCAATGGAGGAGTGTTCCTCTTTCTCCACATCCTTGACAGTATTTGCTGTCCCCTGAGTTTTTGATCCTGGCCATTCTGACTGGTGTGAGGTGAAATCTCAGGGTTGTTTTGATTTGCATTTTCCTGATGATTAAGGATGTTGAACATTTCTTTTGGTGTTTCTCAGTCATCTTGTATTCTTCAGTTGAGAATTCCTTGTTTAGTTCTGTACTCCATTTTTAATAGGGTTGTTGGTTCTCTGGAGTCTAACTTCTTGAGTACTTTGTATATATTGGATATTAGCCCTCTATCTGATGTAGGATTGGTAAAGATCTTTTCCCAATCTGTTGGTTGTCATTTTGTCCTATTGACAGTGTCCTTTGCCTTACAGAAGCCTTGCAATTTTATGAGGTCTCATATGTTGATTCTTGATCTTAGAGCATAAGCTATTGGTGCTCTATTCAGGAAATTTCCCCCTGTGCCCATGTGCCCCTGGTTCTTCCCCAATTTCTCTTCTCTTAGATTCAGTGTATCTGGTTTTATGTGGAGGTCCTTTATCCACTTGGACTTGAACTTTGTACAGGGAGATAAGAATGGATCAATTTGCATTCTTCTACACGTTGACTGCCAGTTGACCCAGCACCATTTGTGGAAAATGCTGTCTTTTTCCACTGGATGTTTTTAGCTCCTTTGTCAAAGATCAAGTGACCATACATTTGTGGGTTCATTTCTGGGTCTTCAATTCTATTCCATTGATCTTCCTGCCTGTCTCTGTACCAATACCATATAGTTTTTATCACTATTGCTCTGTAGTAGAGCTTGAGGTCAGGGATGGTGATTCCCCCAGAAGTTCTTTTATTGTTGAGAATAGTTTTCGCTATCCTGGATTTTTTGTTATTCCAGATAAAATTTGAAATTGCTCTTTCTAAATCAATGAAGAATTGAGTTGGAATGTTGTTTGGGATTGCATTGAATCTGTAGATTGCTTTTGGCATGATTGCCATTTTTACTGTATTAATCCTCCCAATCCATGAGCATGGGATATCTTTCCATCTTCTGAGATCTTCTTCGATTTCTTTCTTCAGAGACTTGAAGTTTTTGTCATACAGACCTTTCATTTGCTTAGTTAGAATCACACCAAGGTATTTTATATTATTTGTGACTATTGTGAAGGGTGTCGTTTCCCTAATTTCTTTCTCAGCCTGTTTGTCCTCTGAATAGAGGAAGGCCACTGATTGAGTTAATTTTATATCTAGCCACTTTGCTGAAGTTGTTTATCAGGTTTAGGAATTCTCTCGTGGAATTCTTAGAGTCACTTAAGTATACTATCATTGCATCTGCAAATAGTGATATTTTGACTTTTTCCTTTCTATTTTGTATCTCTTTGGCCTCCTTTTGTTGTCTAATTAATTGCTCTGGCTAGGACTTTGAGTACTATATAGAACAAGGAGGGAGAGATTGGACAGCCTTGTCTAGTCCCTTGTCGAGTCACAATTCAGATTGTGAGAATTGAGATATGATTTTAAATCCAAATCTTGCTTTTCTGGTGTGTTTGGGTATCCAGGACTTGTTATGGTAGGAGACCTGGGTTCTGATGATGCCTAGTAGCCCTGATTTCTGTTGGTAAGGTTCTTGTGTGCGCCATTGTCCATCTGGTTAGATCTATTTCAAATTTTATACATTATTTTAGTGGGATCGCTTCAAGTTTCTCTCCATTTAGTTTGATGTTGGCTACTTATTTGCTGTATATTGCTTTTGCTATGTTTAGGTATGGGCCTTGAATTCCTGCTTTTTCTAAGAGTTTTAAAATGAATGGATGTTAAATTTTGCCAAATGATTTTCAGCATCCAATGAAAAGATCATGTGGGTTTTTTTTCTTTGAATTTGTTTACATAGTGAATTACGTTGATGGATTTCTGTATATTGAACCATCCCTGCATCCCTGGGATGAAGCCTACTTGATCATGGTGAATGATCTTTTTGACATGTTCTTAGATTCAGATTGTGAGAATTGAGATATGATTTTAAATCCAAATCTTGCTTTTCTGGTGTGTTTGGGTATCCAGGACTTGTTATGGTAGGAGACCTGGGTTCTGATGATGCCTAGTAGCCCTGATTTCTGTTGGTAAGGTTCTTGTGTGTGCCATTGTCCATCTGGTTATCTCTGGTGTTAGTTGGTCTTGCTCTTTCTGGCTGGAGCTTGTCCCTCCTGTGGGTCTGTAAGCCTGTGTCCATACTCCTGGGAAACCAGCTCTCTCCTGGTGGGACCTGTGTACAGAGGCCTTAGCTCCTGTGTGCAGATGGCAACTGGAAGGATACTAGTCCAGCTGCTCCACTGTTCCTGTGCCCTCTGTGCTCCTGGCAGGTTTTGTCTTGGAAAGTTACTAGAGAGAAAGTGGAGATCTCCCCTCTGGGTCTGGGAGTGAAAGCCTGTAATATCATTTCTACATTGGCATTCTTTACAGTAAATGTCTTCACATGT
This sequence comes from Tokudaia tokunoshimensis, assembly GCA_036184795.1. Taxonomy (NCBI): domain Eukaryota; kingdom Metazoa; phylum Chordata; class Mammalia; order Rodentia; family Muridae; genus Tokudaia; species Tokudaia tokunoshimensis. Next base: position 54,796,469 of record BTHU01000023.1, read on the forward strand.
CCTCACTCTCTCTCCTGGTTCATTCTATTTGGTATTCCCAAATGCTTTCTATTAGATGGGAAGGCTTTCAGTTTTCATGAGTCAACAAATTAATACTGTAAGTAATAATGATCATATTACCAACAGCTACCCAGAATTTCAGATCATTAACTTTCCCAATACCTTGATGTCAAATCCAGAACAATGGGGATAGATGGGTGTGTTCTTGTATGTGGCTGTGATGTACATCCCAAGAGCTGATGCTGCTAAGAATCCTGAGTGTTTTTCATTTACCTGAAAAATCTGAATAAGGTTTAAGTCTTATGAGATTTTTCACATCCTCAGAAGTTCTTCTCCACTTCTCCAACTTCTAGAAATTTCTTATGTCCTAGAAGGTGGTTGCACAAAAGACACCCCCCCCTTTTGGAGCCCTCCCATCTGAAGGGTGAAGGAGGAACTCCCAAAATGCTCTTAAAAATAACTAAGCAAAAGCAAAAGAAAGAGTCTGAGTTATATGTTTCTAGAAGAAACCTCTTAGAGATGTCAGTACCAGTGAAGTTTCAGTAAATGTCCATAGCCACTGGATGGAAATAAAGCAATAAACTTTACATATTAATTTCTTGGCTGGGAGCCACTGTCCTTGGCAGTCACTCAGCAAGGACTACTGGTCCTTCAAGGATAGGACTTTGAAGTTTATGTTGAGATTTCACCCATTTTCCCAACCATTTAGGGGAGAAATTATGAAGTATGAATCTTCAGAAATTATTTAATTTTCTCTTGAAGAAAATATCTCTCCTTTACTCCATTCTTACTTTGTAACTTGGCTAATTACAGGCAATTCATGCTTTAGCACACTTTTAAAAAATAATTATAAGTTTGTCCCGTCTTCTAAAGGCTTAGTTCTGATTTGACATACCCCAGCTAATCAACTGGTAACTTGAATTAGAATTTTTTGTGTTAGTGTAATATAAAATTGAAATGGGGAAGATATTTACAATTTGATACTGAGCTTTAAAAAGAAACATGCTAGTATTGCTGTGTACTTTGACACAAAGACTGTGATGATAATAACAGAAAGTACAGATGATACTTGGGAAAAGATATTCCTTGACATAAATTCAAGATGACCTAAAGACTTAATGTAACAATTGAAGCATTGAAACACTTAGAGAAAAACATGAGTTAAACAAAGCTTATGAAATAATAACCAGAGTGAGGAGGCAGCCTACCAAACTAAAAAGTCCTTGCTGCCCGCACATTGGAGAACGGATTAGTACCTAGAATATATATAAAGAACTTCTTACATTTAACAAAAAGTCCAATAAAAACAATGGGTAATGATCAGTTCTCAAAAGAAGTGTGAATGACAAATACACATTTGAAAAAAGTTTTCAGCATCCTTAGCAATTAGAAAATTGCAAATTAAAATTCTTTTGAGATTCTGACCCAAGCCAGAATGGCTACTATCAAACTGTTGAAAGGGAATAGTGATCATGGTACTGGAAGGTAACTTGTATGTTACCAAAGGAGAAAGGTAAACACAACCTAGCTTCAAACCATTTGATCTACAATGGTGAGTTGCCTGCAAGATTTGCTAGTACAGTAGTGGTACAATACTTGTGAGAATAAGCAAACATTGAATAATTGGTTTGAAGGCACAGTCCATGGAGTGGAACCCATGCCTAATATTGCCAAGGTGACCAAGAATCTTAGATTAGATATGCCAGGGACCTAGGGGAAAATCAAATGGTATCTACTGTTTTGCTAAAGGAATGGAGCTGCAAAATTATCCCTAATATGGTAGAATTACTATACTTATATATCTTAGCTATCATCAAAGAAGCTTCCTCCTTTTGTAGATGGAAACAAATATAGAGACCCACAAAGAATTTGCAGAGAGCAAGATATCTTTGAATAATTAGTCCTAAGTAGGATGTATCCATTACATCCTTGCCCTTGGGGCTCAAGGAACTCTGTAGAAGAGGAGGTGGCAAGATTGTAAGAGCCAGTGGAGATGGAAGACTCCAAGGAAACAATATTTTCTAGGCACAGCAGGACTGACACACATATGAACTTACAGAGACTATTCAGGGAAGCAAACTCATTTTTTTTATTTTATTTTTTTAATTTACATTCCAAATCACTTCCCCTTTCCCGTTTCCTCCCTCCCCGAAAGTCCCATAAGCCCCCTTCCCTCCCTCTTTTCTCCATTCAACCCCCTCTCGTTACTGTGTCCTGGCGTTCCCCTACATCCAGTCTTTCCAGGACCAGGGGTCTCTCCTTCCATCTTTTTAGAAATCTATTGATATGCGGATTGTGTCTAGGGTATTCCGAGATTCTGGGTCAATATCCCCTTATCAGTGACTGCATACCATGTGTGTTCTTTTGTGATTGGGTTACCTCACTAAGGATGGTATTTTCAAGTTCTGACCATTTGCCTAGGAATTTTGTGAATTCATTGTTTTTAATTGCAGAGTAGTATTCCATTGTGTAGATATACCACATCTTCTGAATTCATTCCTCCGTTGAGGGACATCTGGGTTCTTTCCAGCTTCTGGCTATTATAAATAAGGCTGCTATGAACATAGTGGAGCATGTGTCCTTATTGCATGCAGGTAAAGTCTCTGGGTATATGCCCAGGAGTGGTATAGCCGGATCCTCTGGGAGTGTCATGCCCAGTTTTCTGAGGAACCGCCAGACTGCTTTCCAGAGTGGTTGTACCAGCCTGCAATTCCACCAGCAGTGGAGGAGTGTTCCTCTTTCTCCACATCCTCGCCAACAACTGCTGTCTCCTGTGTTTTTGATCTTAGCCATCCTGACTGGTGTGAGATGGAATCTCAGGGTTGTTTTGATTTGCATTTCCCTAATGACTAAGGATGATGAACATCTCTTTGGGTGCTTCTCAGCCATTAGATATTCTTCAGGTGAGAACTCTTTGTGTAGCTCTGTACCCCATTTTTTAATAGGGTTACTTGCCTCTCTGGAGTTTAACTTCTTGAGTTCTTTGTATATCTTGGATATTAGCCCTCTGTCGGATGTAAGGTTGGTAAAGATCATTTCCCAGTTAGTTGGTTGCCGTTTTGTCTTTTTGACAGTGTCTTTTGCCTTGCAAAAACTTTGTAATTTAATGAGGTCCCATTTGTCTATTCTTGATCTTAGAGCATAAGCTATTGGAGTTCTGTTCAGGAAATTCTCCCCTGTGCCCATATGTTCAAGGTTCTTCCCTAGTTTCCCTTCTATTAGTTTCAGTGTGTCTGGTTTTATGTGGAGATCTATGATCCACTTAGAATTGAGCTTAGTGCAAGGAGATAAGGATGGGTCAATTTGCATTCTTCTGCATGTTGACCTCCAGCTGAGCCAGCACCATTTGTTGAAAAGGCTATCTTTTTTCCACTGGATGGTTTTAGCTCCTTTGTCAAAGATCAAGTGACCATAGGAGTGTGGATTCATTTCTGGGTCTTCAATTCTGTTCCATTGATCTACATGTCTGTTACTGTACCAATACCATGCAGTTTTTAACACTATTGCTCTGTAGTACAGCTTGAGGTCCGGGATACTGATTCCCCCAGAGGTTCTTTTACTCTTGAGAATAGTTTTAGCTATTCTGGGTTTTCTGTTATTCCAGATGAATTTTTGAATTGCTCTTTCTAACTCTATGAAGAATTGAGTTGGGATTTTGATGGGGATTGCATTGAATCTGTGTATTACTTTTGGTAAGATGCTCATTTTTACTATATTAATCCTGCCAATCCATGAGCATGGCAGATTTTTCCATCTTCTGAGGTCTTCTTCAATTTCTTTCTTCAGAGACTTGAAGTTCTTGTCATACAGATCTTTCACTTGTTTGGTTAGAGTCACACCAAGATACTTAATATGGTTTGTGGCTATCGTGAAGGGCATTATTTCTCTTACTTCTTTCTCAGCCTGCTTATCCTTTGAGTATAGGAAGGCTTCTGACTTGCTTGAGTTGATTTTATATCCAGCCACTTTGCTGAAGTCGTTTATCAGCTGTAGGAGTTCTCTGGTGGAGTTCTTTGGGTGGCTTAAGTATACTATCATATCATCTGCAAATAGTGATAGTTTGACTTCTTCCTTTCCAATTTGTATCCCTTTGACCTCTTTTTGTTGTCTAATTGCTCTAGCTAGAACTTCAAGTACTATATTGAAAAGATATGGAGAGAGAGGGCAGCCTTGTCTAGTCCCTGATTTTAGTGGGATTGCTTCAAGTTTCTCTCCATTTAGATTGATGCTGGCTACCGGTTTGCTGTAAATTGCTTTTACTATGTTTAGATATGGGCCTTGAATTCCTGATCTTTCCAAGACCTTTAGCATGAAAGGATGCTGAATTTTGTCAAATGCTTTCTCAGCATCTAATGAGATGACCATGTGGTTTTTTTCTTTGAGATTGTTTATGTAGTGGATTACATTGATGGATTTCCTTATATTGAACCATCCCTTTATCCCTGGGATGAAGCCTACTTGATCGTGGTGAATGATCGTTTTGATGTGTTCTTGGATTCGGTTGGCAAGAATTTTATTGAGTATTTTTGCATCGATATTCATAAGAGAGATTGGCCTGAGATTCTCTTTCTTTGTCGGATCTTTGTGCGCTTTTGGTATTAGTGTAATTGTGGCTTCATAGAACGAGTTGGGTAGTGTTCCTTCTGTTTCTATTTTGTGGAACAGTTTGAAGAGTATTGGTGTTAGGTCTTCTTTGAAGGTCTGATAGAATTCTGCACTAAAACCATCTGGACCTGTGCTTTTTTTGGTTGGAAGACTTCCAATGACAACTTGTATTTCTTCAGGGGTTATAGGACGGTTTAGATGGTCTATTTGATCCTGATTTAATTTTGGTACTTGGTATGCAAACTCATTTTTAACGAAGACACTATCTCCAATTGACAACTGTTCACAAAGGAAAAATTACTAAAATTTGTTTCTCCAAGGGAGTCTCATTTGGGTATACAAACCACACTTAAGAGCAGTTCTTTCTTTCTTCCTTTCTTTCTCTCTTTCTTTCTTCATGTTCTGCTTGATTATTTCACTTCATTCTTGTGGGCTTTTATTTTACCTGTTTTCTTTAGAGCAAATGAAGGCTCAGAGTTGGAAGAGTGAGGACTTGGTGAAGATTTAAGAAGACACCACAGAAGGAAAACAGTGATCAGAGTATACTGTATGAAAAAATCATTTTCAATGAAAAGAAAAGACAAAAACCCCCACAAATTCTGATAGCTATTTAAGGACACAGAACCCTTATACACTATGCATCGAGAAAAACTGATGTAGTCATTATCACGTTAGTATTATCTGAACATGTAAAAGATCATATAATTGATCCACAGCACTGCAAAAAGTATTATACAAAAGAACTATTAGTTAAGTTATGCAAATTTTACACATATTGCTCACTTGTATTTACTAGGAAGTTTCTAGGTATTAGAAGATGTTCCAAATAACTATCAAGTACTATAAGCATTATAAAAACATTCTGAAATATTCACTAGCATTATCTCCATTTTATAGAGAAGGAAACTAAACTAAAATAATTTTAAAGTACAGGTCTAAAGGCACCTAGAACTTGGAACATTATGGAGGAGAATTAAAACATTCAATTCTAAATTGCCTGTTTCCAGAGATTTAATACTTAATCAGGTTATAGGTTTGACCAGGGGTAAGAGAGTGATGCGTAGGTGGGACTCTCTGTCTTCTGAAGGCTAAAGAAAAATCCCTCCATCTTTAAAGCTTGCATTAGTGGATTGACTTCTTATAACTCCCCACTTTGATCATTTCTTTTGCTTTCTCTTCTTTGTTAATGGATCAGTCAGATAACACTTGGCCCACCCAGATAATTCGGGATCATCTGCCTGTTTTAAGGCCAAGTGATTAGCAACCAGGTGACTAGGTGATTAATTTCTTCTTTAATCTTGTTTGACCTTTGTCATGTAATGTAATTGTTTATAAATTTCAGGAAATGAGATGTAAAAACCTTATGGCTGAGGCACTGTTCTGCCCCAATCTATGTTCTTTTCCATGCAAAGAGTAACCATTTGCTAGAGGAGTAATAGAGATAAAAGTGACTGATTTGAAAAGTATAGCTGAAAAGAAACCCAGTTTCTACTCTATAGACTATAACCTGAGATTTCACTGTGCTCAATTTCTTGGAAATCTGGTTGTATTATAATGATTGTACATATGAACCTGTTAGTGAATGTGGGTACTTGTGTGGTGGTCAGAGGAGAATTTCTAATGTTGGGTCCCCACCTTGTTTGAGATGGGTTGTCTACCTCACTGCCACATATGCCAGGCTAACTGCCTGTGAGCTCCTGAAGATTCTCTTATCTCTGGCTATGACCTCATCTCCTTGTAGCAGAACTAGGATTACAGACATGTGCTATCACTCAGTCCTTATATTGTTCTGGGGATCCAAACTAATGCCCTCATACTTTTGCAGTAAGTGCTTTATCCATTAAGTTGTCTTCTAAACTCCAAAAAGTTTCTTTCTTATACATAGAAATAAAAAGAATGAAATAAAAGTTTCACATTCATTTTCCAGGTGTTTTCTGAGAAAGTAAAAATGAAATTAATTTATGAGGGTTGAAAATCTAACTAATTGAAAAGGTAAAGTGAAAGTCATTCTTCCCTGTACCAGGTCACAATACCACAATACACAAATACCCTTGAAACCTAAGAGTATTTTGATTAGAATATTATACTGGCTGGTTTTGTGTGTCAACTTGAAATGGCTGGAGTTATCACAGAGAAAGGAACTTCAGTTGGGGAAGTATCTCCATGAGATCCAGATGTGGGGCATTTTCTCAGTTAGTGATCAAGGGAGGAGGGCCCCTTGTGGGTGATACCATCCCTGAGCTGGTAGTCTTGGGTTCTATAAGAGAGCAAGCTGAGCAAGCCAGGGGAAGCAAGCCAGTAAGAAACATCCCTTTGTGGCCTCTGCATCAGCTCCTGTATCCTTACCTGCTTGAGTTCCAATCCTGACCTCCTTTGGTGATGAACAGCAATTTGGAAGTTTAAGCTGAATAAACCCTTTCCTCTCCAACTTGCTTCTTGGTCATCATGTTTGTGCAGAAATAGAAACCCTGACTAAGACAAATTGGTACTAGAATAGTGGGGTATTCCTGTGACAACCTGATCATATTTTGGGGAGGACTGTGAAAGGACTTTGGAACTTTGAGCTAGAAGAGCCATTGGGATGTTAAGAGCTCTGTGGGATGTTCTGTAGGAGTTTGGAAGATAATGTTGAGAACAATGCAGATGATGGAGGCCAGGCTTGTGAAATTTCAGAGGGAAGATTAAAGACTCTTATCAGGGTCATGTTTTGATTGTGAAGATTCTGTGGGTTTTGGTTAGCTGGGGCTGAAGAATCAGCTGACAAGATACCAGAACCACTAAGGCGAACCTTTGTGTTACTGGGACTATTGATGTTGGTTAGCTGGAGCTAAGAAATTGGCGGTGATTGAGACCAGCATCACTGAGGTGAAATCTTCTGGGAAGTGTTTTCTAAGAGCACACAGAGGCTCTGTTCCAGAGATAGCCAGGGTTGTACCTTGTACTACAACAGGACTTGGTAATGTGTAAGACTCACCCAGGTGGTACTTGTTTTGAAGGCATGAAGGGGTCATGAAGAGCAGCTGAGGCTCGGCACTGTGAGAGGCCGTGGAAGGCCATTGGTGAAGGTGCAACCTCAGTTGCAATTGATGGCCCAGGACTGAAGGGGCCGTGCATAGAAGTTGAAGCTTGGCACCATGAAAAGATCCTATGAGAGGCTATTGGTGAAGCCTAGTTACATCGGTTTTGGAAATGCCAGTTCCATGAGATGACCACCAAGAACAGCAGCAGCAGTGGAGTACAGGCAGCTGGAGCCTAGAAGACAAGCTGTGTGATACAAACGGCAGAGCTGGAGAAGTGACCCAACCCCTTGGAGGAGTCCAGAAGATCGTGACTTGGATCCCAGACATTGGATTGTTGGAGTTTGATTTTGCTTTTGATTGTGAGTGTGCCCTGATACTTTTCCCTCTTGAAGGAAGAAAGTATTTTAGTGGAGCTCAGAGTTAAGAGCCTTTGAATTTTTAAAAGACTTCTAATGTTAAAAGATATTGGATATTTTAAATGGATTGAACTTTTAATATGTAAAGACCGTGGGACTTTTAAAATTATTTAGATCTTGGGGATGAATAAGGAAGTAAGGGTTGAGGCTTAATAGTGATGGATTTGTGTGTCAAGTTGACAAGGGGTCAATTGTACTGGCAGGTTTTGTGTGTCAACTTGACACAGGCTGGAGTTATCACAGAGAAAGGAGCTTCAGTTGGGGAAGTGTCTCCATGAGATCCAGCTGTGGGGCATTTTCTCAGTTGTCGATCAAGGTGGGAGGGCCCTTTGTGGGTGGTTCCATTCCTGGACTGGTAGTCTTGGGTTCTATAAGAGAGCCGGCTGAGCAAGCCAGGGGAAGCAAGCCAGTAAGAAACATCCCTTCATGGTCTCTGCATCAGCTCCTGTGTCCTGACCTACTTGAGTTCCAGTCCTGACCTCCTTTGGTGATGAACAGCAATTTGGAAGTGTAAGCTGAATAAACCCTTTCCTCCCCAACTAGCTTCTTGGTCATGATGTTTGTGCAGAAATAGTAACCCTGACTAAGACAAATACATATAGAATAAAATTTTCTTAGACTCCCACATGGTTCATGCATATAAAAACATGCATATATGGATACCTATATTTAAGAATTCACCATTTTTAGTTTTGTACCTTACTATGTGGCAAAGGTTGTGCTAGTCTTTTTTTGTGCTAGTCTTTTAATAAATGTTTTATCCATTTTATTTTCATAGCCTGTTGTTACAGATGATAGAACAGATACTTGGAAAATTCAGGGACCTCACTAAAATTACACATTTCAGCGAAAAGCAGAAGGCATCATCAGAAAGAAATACTAGAGAGCAGAGGAAGATCAAAGTGTTGGGCTGGTCTGTTCATGTCATTTAGAGACCACTGAAGTCAGATGGTAATGTGGAAAAGATTTTGTAGCTGGTAAAAAAGGGGGAAGGGTATATTTACCCAAGTACGCAAGGGAGTGGACAATGGGATGACTCTCAAAGATAGTCCATATGAATGAAATAGCTGAAGGAAATACATTTAGCCTGGATAGCCAAAGTCAATAGGAGTAGATGTGGACTTAAGCATCACACTGTACATAGAGGTGAAATGGCAAGGGGTGGATTTCCAAGCAACAGTCCTTTATAGCAACATTAGCATCAACTGAGAGGTTGTTGGAAATGTGATATTTTCATGTTCCACCCAAGACACCTGCATCCAAAATTTTGTGTTTTCATAATTCCTTAAGAAATTCTGATATATATTCAAATTTGAGGCCTGACTTTTGTTTTCTTTTATTAGACATTTTTGTTGGCAACATGATAGTAATCCAATACATATATGCATGAAACAATTAAGACAATAAACATTTCCATCTTTTCAAATGTTAATAATATTTATGTTTTGTAAACTTTTTACTCTTTGAGTCATCTTTACACTTATAGTTTTCTGTATTCAAGCTACCAAATGTTGCTACAGAAAACCATACTTGGAGTCCTTGATATGAGATAAGGATTCTTGGCCCCAAGCCTGATGACCTGAACTTGAAGCCTGGGATTAACATAGTAGAAGGAAAGAACTGACTCCACACCTATGAAATTGAACTTATGCACACAGGTACACACACACACACACACACACACACACACACAGACACACAACCAACAGAAGAAGCCAGAACTAATTCCTCATGTCTGTTATGGCATTCTTAGTATGACTTGTTTCTTTTCTATTGTTCATTTGCTTGTCCCAGTCTCTAGTGACTACTGCTGAACTCTGTTCTTCTATGATCCTTGGTCTTTCTAACTCTAAACCACTTGTTTTCCCCACCAGACAATACTCATTTTAATGTCCTTGTAGCCCTAACATGTTTGAAGCTACTTAAGAGTCACATTCCTGTGAACGTCTGTAAATATGAAATCTGAAAATACTGATCAAATCAATGAATAAATGTAAGGGATGGGTCAGTGATAGAGTTTGAAGTTTGAAGCCCCATTAAAGACATTTTTGGTTTTGTGCTTTCCATACTTTCTTAAATGTCTTAAAGGTTTCTTATTAATGTACCAGGATTAGCCATAGTGTCTGAAAGGGTAGGCATATGACCTAAGTAGGTTACTGAATCTCTTGTTGCAGGCACAGATCTGAGTCTACAGATGCCTATAAAATTATTCATGTTTGTATCTCATAGCAAATAATTACAGCAGGTGCATATGATTAAAAATAGAAACAAAGTTTATTAAAGAAAAGTACTAACAATGGGAGTAGGAGAGGGAAACATTCAAAACTCTATGGACTAAAAGCCCCTTTCATAGCAACTTTCTTTACACACATGCGCGCGCACACACACACACACACACACACACTCACAGGGTATTTTCTTTTCTAGACAGGGTTTCTCTGTGTAGCCTTGGCTGTTGTGGGACTCTGTAGACTAGGCTGGCCTGGAACTCAGAAATCCGCCTGCCTCTGCCTCCCAAGTGCTGGGATTAAAGGTGTGCGCCACCACTGCCAGGCTTCACACATTACTCTTGAGCATATCCCATATATTGTATAAAGTCCATGTGGGGAAGGGCTTCCAGTCTTTTTTAATTAAATGGCTTCTTTTATGGTAATCTTGAGGTAGTTTCTTTTCTTCAATTTGTATTATTCTCTTATGTCTTTAACTATGTCTACTTAGTCTTTTCCTTCCCAAATTACCTAGAATAACTTGACTTTTATTTTCGATAGATAGGGGATGTTTACTATGATTCTGTGAAAGTATTTTGTTGTCAAAGTTAATTTTAAAATATGGAAACCTACAGAGGACAAACAATACTATCAATCTTACCCATATATGAACTCTGCCAGTTAAAAAAATGACTACCCTGGCAAGACATACCAAGTAGTGCAAAAGTAGAACTAATGTCAAGGGAGCAACCATCTACTTTTCTGTTTTTATTTAAATCCAATTCTGCAATATGAAACACAAATTTGGGATAATTTTGGGGGCTGAGTACTACAGCTAGACCAGTCATAGGCCCAATGAGAGAACCTACTTCTATTATTCAGCTAAATGTACATAGTATTATACTAACTTGTAATGACTTATCATTATACCCATGGATTATTACATCTTCTCAACCTTCATCAAAGGTTCTATTTGTAATAGACAGTGATTAATATAGAAACCCACAGTATGTCAAGTTGCTGAAAAAAAAGTTTATGGAATGCTTATCCCTAAGCACAGCATTTATGTATCATCCCCTATTCCCAAGGTTCAGGAGTTATTATAGAATAGGGGCAGAGAGATTATAAGAATCAGACTTGGATGATGACTATAAGAAAACAGTGTTTTCTGGACACTGCAAGACAATTACACAAATGAATTCACATTAGCTGAGACAGCTTGTCCAAGGCCTGTACAATATCAAGACACAAAATTTCAGATGAAAAAGGGAAGTAAGTATGAAGTTTCACCCCTAGCTAAAGGGTATTTGCCAATTGATAGCTGCTAGGAGAGAGTCAGATTTCTTTATAAGTACAGCCAGTGCATGTATGGGCAGCACAAATGGGACTTGCAGGGTTTAAAAATAACCAAGAAGATAGAGTTGAGTGAGTTGGGAAGAATGTATGGATCTGGGAGGAATAAGGGAAGGGGATGAATATGTTAGTACATGATTATACAGTACATTGTATAAAATTCCTCAAAGAACAAATAAAATGAAAATAAATGTATATGATGATCTTTAAAAATGTGGAAACCTAGATATTTTCTAAATGCCACTGGTAAAGATTCCCCAGAGGTAAAATAACAAGTTAAGTATCACTGTGGGCTCTTCAGAAGCATAACCCAAATGTAAAGCCAGAATTGTTGAAGCATGCTTTTTTTTTTCTTTGTGTCTTAGTTACTTTTCTATTGCTGTGAGCAGACACCATGACCAAGGAAAGTAATATAAGTAAACATTTAATTGAGGGCTTATGTACAGCTTCAGATCATCATGATAGGGAGCAAACAGGCATAGCACTAGAGCAGTAGTTTGGAGCTTTATATCTTGATCCACAAGTGGCAGGGAGGGAGTGAGGGAGGGAGGGAGAGAGAGAGACATAGACAAAGATAAAGACAGAGAGACAGAGACAGAGAAAGAGACACATACAGAGAGAGTGCACTGGGCCAGGCATTGACTTTTAAAACAACAAAGCCAACCTCTAGAGACACACCACTTCCAACAAGGCCACACATCCTAATCATTCCCAAACAATCCACTAACTTGTGACCAAGCATTTAAATATATAAGTCTATGGTGGCCATTCTAATTCAAACCACCAGAATTTACCATAAATCCATACTACTTGTATGTCTTAATAAACATTAAAAACTTAATAAAGTCATTACTTAGTCTCATGTATCCTATGCTGGTGTCAAACTCAATATGAAGCTAAAGATGATCTTGAACTTCTGATCTTCCTTTGTCTGTATACTGTGGTATTACAGACATATTCTACCATGCTAAGTTTTCTGTGATGCTGAAGATTGGTCACAGGACTTTGTGCATAGTTTTTAAATACTTTGCCCACTAAGGTACATCACCAGCTCTAATTTTATATCTTTAATAAAAGTTAAGGCAAGCATTATTTCTGTCAGTTTACTATGTGCCAGTCACCATGGTCACACATATACTTTTATTTTACTCCTTACAGTATTCCTATAAAACAGTGTTTCACATAGGGTAAAACTTATATTTGGAAGGATACTTTTTCAAGTTTGCATTATCTTGAAATGGCAAAACTGTGATTTCAACGAAGGACACCAGACACAGATTCCATACTCCTTGCAATGTATTTCAAATATTAATGCTCAAAACACACACACACACACACACACACACACACACACACACACATGCACGCACACACGCGCGTGCACACACGCGCGTGCACACACACAAACACACAAGTTTTGTAGCTCATAGCTCAAATTGTGTCTGTTGATTTTATTTTATAATTTTTGCTGTTGAAATAAGACAGATCTTATAAGCTATACTATAGTTTGAAAAGTTATATTACAGAGAAACTATCTATTCTAAAAAATAAAATATATATTAAGTAACTCTTTACATTCAAGCTTGCCAAACTATGGTCTATAGGCAGCTGCTTAAAAATATGTTGCAAGTGACTCCCAAGAGAAAAGCACCAGAAACATGCAGGATTTGTGTGAGAGGTGTTAACCACTTACACTCTCAGAGAAATTTGTGAATAAATATTATAAGCCCGGAAATCTTGTCTCGCTTGCCTTCTGTAGTCTTTACTGTGTTGACTTAAGAGCATCTATAATGACCTGCTTCTTGTGTTTCATGAGTCAGAGCCCAGGCCCTTATCCCTTCCCCTCCCTCCTTCCCTGTCATAAATGCCTTCCAGCCTGGACTTGGATCTCAGGTTAATGGGTTTGGTCACCACCTTCTCCTTCCAGCTTCAAGGTCCACATGAGTGTTAGGCAGGTAATCCTAGGTGCTGCTGTGAACCAATCCAGCTGCTGCTTAAGTACTGCGTGTTTCTGAGGTAGCTGAGACTGGTAGCTCCTCCCTTCTCTTTACTGGTGCTTCTGCTTCACTTGGCCTACGCTGCAATTTGCAGGGCAGCTCCTCAGTGGCTGACTATCCTTAGAACCTCTAGTTGTTTATGATTCAGACTTTGCCCTACCAGCTCAGTGGGACTTTCTGTCTTATGAAAGTCCTCTTTCTTGGCCCCTACTACAGGCATTTCAGGTTCGGGGCAAAGGAAGTGTGTAGAGCTGGAGTGAAGAAGACAGTCTACTCTCAGTGGAGATCTTCTCAACGCAAAGTAAGGACACCAGATAATAGATTGTCATCTTCCCTGTACCCTTCCTGAATTTGGGGAGTCTGGTGAGTAGAAATAGCCCCTCTCAACAGGGCGTAGCATATTCTTCACTTACTCTTTTCTTACATTTCTTTCTCAGCTACTCTTATTACTTAAAATGCGACTTCATAGAATCATAGATTAGTGATTTTTATAGAGATGAATGGGTTCATATCTACCTTAAGACCATCATCAAATGGAAAGGAGCACAGTGAAGCGAGGCCCTAGGCCAAATCCAGCCAGCGAATTATTGCCAAAGCCAGAAGAGCTAGGAAGTAGATTCTACTTAGTCTAGTGACTTTTCACTGCCTTTTCTTTGCAGGACATAAATGGTGTTGGCTACAAAAATAAAAAACCCAGAGTAGAGTTTAAATTTTAAGAGTTCTTTGTGGCATTACTATTGTCACTGTCATTATCAGCATTTCTACCACCGAGTTATACACCTTGTCCTCCTATTTCTTAACCCAGGCAGTTGGAATCTGCCCGTGGGCTTTGGCTGGCCACACCAAAGATGCATTTTCATCCCAGCTCAGCAAAGCCAACTAGCAAGTAACATAAACAGCCCACCTCCTTGAAATTCCTCCGGAGATCCTCACCAGGATTTGGAAAACACCCGGATATTGTTAAAGAACCACCCCGGGTTTTGTACCAAACCGGCGGGAACAGGACATTCCAGTAGTTTAGTTTGTGGAAAAGAGGGCACCCAGCACTATCCCCTCCCCCTTTCACTCACCCCAGTAATCCCCGCCAGACAGGAGCCCTAGATTTAATTCTTGGGAAGGGCTTTGTGTTTACTAAGTAAACAGGTCTGGCAGGCTCAGGCTGGGGTCTGCAGTTCAGCATTGATGGGCCGCTGACATGAATTTGGAAGGAAGAAAAAGAAAGGAAGGAAGGGTTTTCTTTAACAAGGTAAGCTTTCTCTTTTGAAACAACCTCACTCGCCTTCCTATCCACAATGCTTACTCATTTGGGTTTAGAAAAGTCCAGGGTCACTGGGAGAAAATGTAGGTGGACTGCAGAGTTGGAGGAAGTTTACTTAGGTGCACAGGGAAATAGCAGGAGACAATAGACTGCCTTCCTTTTGTTCCTCTAGCCAAAATGGCCCGAATCACTTTGGCCCCACTGTTTTCTGGGACAGTCCTGTAGTCATAGAGAATAGTCAATTTTGCTGTCTAAACAGGCTGTTCGTTTTCTGGCTCCTAGGTTGGGAAGTTTTGTTGAGATCATGTAGCTATAAATTCCTTGAACAGGAATCACAAGCCCTTTAATACAACTGTTAGGTTTCATAGTTTCTCACACAAGGTAGGCACAGATTCAGTAAGTGCTAATTGAGTCGCACTAAAATATGAATTATTTTGAGTGTTTAGTGTTTAATGAGCAAAACCTTTATTAAGCATGGATTCAAATTCTGGCTTTGTTGACTGCATGATTTTGAACCAACTATTTCACCACCGTGGTTATCAGTTTTCTAAGTATCTCACAACCACATACGCACATAAAAGTAGTTTCTAAACGTTTTATAGATATGAAGGATATAGTGGATTCAGTTTCTCATTACTGGGTGTCTGCTATATACTAAACAAACAATTTGTATTTTGCCTTGGATAGTCATGATTTGTTTGAGTATCAAAACAGTCCTGTGAAATGACCAGAATCCCCATTTTGAGGATGAAAAAGCAGAGGCTCACAGAAGTGAAAATAATTTACTGACACCTCTCACAGGGGAGATGGAATTTGAATGAGGGTCATTAATGTCAATTTGTTTTCTATCAAGAGAGTGACAAAGAGTTCAGAAAGCAAGGAGCCAAACTGAGAGGCTGGAGGCAGGGCTTGCTCACTTTAGATAGTTCCAAATTCCTATTCATTTTAGTGATTTTCTGTCTAAGGTGAGCTGTGAAAAGCCAGTCTAGTTAATTAACACAAGACTAATGGGAGAGGAAAAAAAAGCATCATCACATTAAAGGAGTGACTTGCAAATTCTAGAGAAAACCTTCATGCAAATTTCCATGATTCATAAGGATTGGGTCAGAGTACCCTAGTATGCCTAGAAAGTAACTGAAAGGAAGGAGAGGTTTGACTTTCTTCTCAGGTTGAAACAAGAAATCAAATCAGTGTACATGAATTAAATTATAGTGAATTCCAAGTAGCCGCTGAACTTGTCCTTACTCTGAATTGCTCTTCCCTTTTACTTCTTAAAGACTTTTCCCTTTTGCTTTTACCCAGCACTCATGCCCACCTTACTTATCTTGTTTCTTGTTTTCCTTTTCCCACACCAGCCCATTTTGTCTCTGCAGGCCCACCAGCAAGAAACACGTCATATCCCTGATGAAAAATTTATACAGGGATTTCATGTCTTTCATCTCATTCTGTCTTCATTAGAAACTATTGAGAGGCCCAAAGTATATAGATTTTCACTATTTAAAAAATGAAATTAGTCTCAGGAAGCTACATAATTTGCTTAGTGTCCTGTGACAAACAGTCAAGCCAGAAGTGAATTAATTCTCTCTCTCTCTCTCTCTCTCTCTCTCTCTCTCTTGCTCTCTCTCGCTCTCTCGCTTTCTCTTATTGGTGCTTGGATACTTTCCACATTTTCATGAAATGTCCACATGGTTCTAAAGGACTTTTTATAGGTTCTTACTTTCCTCTGCCCTTAAAGTGTATGATAAAAACCAAAGTAAACAACATCAATTACAACTTAAGTCTCAAGGCAGAAAGATAGGCAGTCAGTAATTTAAAGGAAGAAAAACTAGTACTTACAAGATGTGTAGTAAGTTCCAGATACTGTATATATTTATCTCTTTAAACACAGTATTCACAATTAAGTTTATCTGATTCTAAATTCTGGTTTCTTTAATACACACACACACACACACACACACACACACACACACACACATATATATATAGAGAGAGTTTAACTTGGAACTTAACCATATAGTCTAGATTGACTTTTAAGTTCTTGGTCTTCCTGTCTCAACCTTCACCTCCATGAGTACTAGGATTATAGGTATGTGTCATCATAATTGCCCAAAGACTAGCTTACATTATATCAAGTTTCTTCTATGAACAGAATGTCAGCCTGAAATGTGTACAGTTTATGCCAATGTAAAAGTGTTTCTATAATTTGAATGTGTTACCTGGTATCAGAACATTAGCAAACATACATGTCTATCATTATCATAAAGTGATAAGTTTTGGGCTAGCAGTACCTTCTTTACTTGTACTATGACTTGGATTTGATTGCTAGGAACAGAAAGAAGAGAGAGAAAGAGAGAAAAAGAGAGAGAAAGAGAGAAAAAGAGAGAGAAAGAGAGAAAAAGAGAGAGAGAGAAAGAGAAGCAAACAAAACTAAGTTTGTGATAGTGGTTGGCTTTATGTTCAAATCTATTTCCTCAATATTAATAATAATAACCACTGTTAACTTTTCATAACTACCTTGTGTACATATACAATTTTATTTGTGCTTTATGCAGGTATAGATTGTTGTTCATTTAATCTTCACAATAACTCTATGAGACAGCAAATAGTGTTAAAGATGAAGATTCTGGTGGATCCAGGCTTCGTTTAAGAGGTGTGAGTCAAAAGCCTCTGCCCTTCATGTAAAACATGGAAATCAAATCCATATCTTACATGACTATGATAAATAATGTTACAGATATGAAAAGTACACTGAAGTAAAACTGTTAGGTTCTATACTGTCCAGACTTTTGGAAAATTAGTCACCATTTCCAACTTTGAATGCTTGTTCATTCTATGCTAATGGTCTGTACTAAGTCTCTCCAGACATTTCTAAAATTATCATGTAAGACTACAGTAATGGAACTCTTACCTGGAATTGTTTTCTCTCTAGGTAAATAAGCTGAAGGCATAGCTGCCTTGCTGGTACTTCTTTGAGAAGGAAGTTTGAACGAAGTCCAGTGTACACGCAGAAGTCAACTGAACGAAGGTCACTCCTTCCAGGTTGAGGGTCCTTAAGGAATGGATAAATGTGTTTCCAGGCATAGTATTGTGTGTAGTTACATGTGACTGTACCCGTGTTTCACCGGTAAATGTGAGCATTAGCATCATGTGAGAGAAATGATTCTGAGAACTTTTTAAAAACAAAATTTTTCAGTTGCATACGTGTGTTTTCCATTAGATTATAAAATTTCCATAGCTTTTACCATGTCAATACTGTGTAGCTTAGCCCTATATGTCTCATTGTTTTATAGATAAGAAACTGGAGCCCATTAGGGTAAAAAAACTTAAAAAGTGCCTGAAGTCACTATTCAAACCAGTGCTAGAAGCTAGTCTGGAGCTAACAGGTGGGCATATGCATGCCTATTCATTTCTTTCACTTTAACAGTAACTGCTATGGCCTGCCTACGAGGCCCTCTGCACTGCGTCTGCTAATAGATACATGGACACCTGTATTCTGTGACATCCACTCTCAAGGATTTTATAGTACAATGTAGTAAATGAAGGCAATTTCCTGGGAGACTGCAATTTCTTAGGACACTGCAAGATACATTAGCAAACTGTAGCTAGGAGAAAGAAGGAAAAGCAAGCAAGCCAATAGGAACTGTCTCCTGTGCTCCAAACATTGGTATTACTAGGGCTCTTTTTTTTTCTCCATTTATTCCTCTAAGGCTGATACTAAACTTATGTTACATGTGAGTTTAACATAGCTGTTAAATAATAACCAGGTTATATAACCAATCAGCGGGGCAGACAGGTTTCTGCAAGAAGTTGCTCCCCCACCCTCAAAGACATGCCTGTCTTTACACCTAGGGCTTTCTGCCAGACATAATATGGAGACTGGTGATTAATACTTACATGATTATTGTGTATGGAAAAGCCTGAGAGTTCATTTAACAAGTCTTTAAGTTTGATTTTAATCAGAGTGAGTATCTGGGCTTGCTTAGGGTAAAGTTATGTGTCCTTCTTATCCACATGTGAATCTGTGCATCTTTTTTAATATTTTGTGGTAGTAGGGCTTGGATTAATTAAATAATTAATTGATTTTAAATAGTTTCTTTTCTTTATGTAGCCCAGGATGGGCTTGAATATATAAACCTCCCACCTCAATCTTTTTGCTTCAACCTCCTGAGTACTGAAATTAGTCGTTCACTACCACACCCAGTAGAGACTGAATTTCTAGTTTGGGGTAATAGTCCCTATTACTTATGCTTTGAGTTGAATGTTCAATGAAACAGGTTGTCTAATGTACTGAACATGGTGTTTTGCCTTTAGTCATATCTCACTGAAACATAGTTATTATCATTACTATGCTTATCTCCTTGTATGCTTATCTCTCTGTTCCTAAAGCAAACATAGCCACATGCAATTGCATATTTTAGAATGCATGCAGTTTTTCTACCTATAGCTTTGTCTGTGAGTATATGCAGAGTTCCCCAACATATACATATGAGTGTGCAAATGCATTTTTGTGCCCACATCTCAGGTGCTAGAATCATATTTCCTGGAATTACATTCCAACTCTAACTTCTGTTAACTAAGATGGCCTTGGACAAGTGGCTTTACATCTCTGTTTTCCAGTTCCTCCACTATACCATGGGGAATAATGGCATCTACTTCATAGGATGGCTGTAAGGCTTAAAAACTTTAATTTGTGTTATATGGTTAGAATGATCACACCATAGACACAATAAATACTATTTATTGTTGTTGTTGTTATTCCAAAGGTGACTATGTCTCTATGATGACAATATAGCCGCATGTGGATGTAAATATATACATTTGTGCCTTTAAGTAAACACATGTGTGCACATTTGAATGTATGTTTATGTTTCTGGGTTTGGTCACTGTGCATGATATGAATTAGTGCCTTCTGCCCAGGTTCAGGAATTGTAACCTTCTTGCTTAAAACATTGAAATAAGAGACTAGAAACCTGAGTATGGCAGTAAATCAGGATAGAACTAGTGAAGTAAGTTTATATACAGAATTGGGAACTAGCACAGAATCTAAGATGTTCATACAGCTTCCTTCACATACTTTCACTTCTTTTTGCTCTATCTTTTTTTTATCATTTTAAAGTCAAAAATGAAACATACAAAATGTCTGTGAATCCCATATTGCTCAGCATATTTTCAGAAACTGAACACATTCAAATAAATAGAATACAGATAAAGGAACAGAACATGACCTCTTCCCTTCCCAGTTACTGATCTTTGCCTCAAGGGTGAATATTACCTTCATTTTTAATGGTGTAGGGATAGAACCTAGGAAAAGTGTATAGTATATACAACTGAGCTGGTTTTTTTCACGTGTCTCCTTAATTCTTGTAGAACAGATTTGTTTTCTGTAGTTTGCCCTTTACTTGAATGAAATCATATGTATGCTTTTATGTTTTTCTTTAGAGTTGCATTTACCAATCTGCCCATTGTGTTGTGCATAGTCTTAGCTTGTTCATTATTACTGCCATTCTGAATTCCATTGTATAAATAAAATTCAATTTACTCAACCATTTCAATATTGATTGACATTTTGGAAGTTTTCATTTTGGGTCTATGAATATTCCAGCAAATGTCTTTTGATGTTTTCTCACATGTTTCTAAATATGATTTATTGATTATGGGAAGTAGCAGCTATGAGTCATTTTTTGCCTAAGGAGAAATAGACAAAGGATGAATTACCACCTTCATTAAGATATCAGTTCAGTCAGTATAGTCTGATCATGATTCTGATGGCTGTTTCCTGGTGTGAGGGTCAGAGTACATCCTTTCTTCCATACTGCTGAAAGAACAGAATTCAGGTTTCTCTTCTGAAGGAAGCAATACATGATTAGTAGTATGGGTAAATTTTTAACTTTGTTCTCTAACAGCCTATCTATAGAGGCCACTGGATATTTGTTGGACTGAAAGGAATCTAGAGAGGTTTAAAAACAGAACAACAACAACAAAAAATATTGGGTTAATTGGGTTTTGCTTTTTCACCCATTTCCTTTGTTACTTGCCTCTACAGTTTTCCTGACACATGCAAAATTTCTTTGTTCTCTTTTTATCTTTTTTCCCCTTCAAACCAGCAGATTCCATTCCCTGTTTCTCAAAGTACTGTGGGCCATGAAGGCAGGTCATCTTCTCTGGGCTTTACTGTTGATGAACTCCTTGTGGTTTCTACCAACTGACGGGGCCATTCGAAACTACTACCTGGGCATCCAGGATATGCAGTGGAACTATGCTCCCAAAGGAAGAAATGTCATCACAAATCAGACTCTGAACAGTGACACGTAGGTTTCATCTCATGTATTATTTGAGGTAGAGAAGAAAGAGGACATCCTTGCAGTTTAAGAGCTAGTCTTCTGGGGGTTCTTTCTTCAGGTATCGTAGCTCCCATCTTCTAGACTCCTTGGGCCACACACGTAACAACAGATTCCTTGGAAACAAAGTTGACTCATGATCCAACATCCCATCCCAAGTTTATTCTTCAGCAATGAAGCACCCTAGCATTTTTAGATCCCGATCTATAAGTATATGTTTCTTAGCAACTAAGATAGGATTCATAATGCCACTCTATCAACAGCTGTTTGGTTTTTTCTTTTTTTAATGAAAGGTATGTAATATTTATAAGATATGTATAGTGAAATTATGTTTTTGTACCCTGGTAGAACTTCCTAGCTCTAGATATGTGAAAAAGTCTTACAAGTAAGGAAATGACAACAACAGATAGCTTGTAGACAAGAGCTCTAGGGGAAATGCCATAATATATATCAACAAATATGTCATCCAATTCCTGAAAAATCTCTAGGAAGTCTGAATATCATCAATATTGTGATAAGAGGATAGAACCTAGGATCTTGTATACTCTACCACTGAGCAACATGTAAACGTAGGCCGTCTTGATTTCATAAATGAGAAAACAGGCTCATGAAAGATAAGTGACTCACTGATCCAAATCCTATAGCTAGTAAATGGAAGAGTTGGGTTGTGGGTGTTCGAATATCTGTGAAGTGGATGTGTACTTGATTCTGGTTTTAACCATTGTACCCCTCACATTAAAGTTACCTTTCTTCTCTTCTCTTCTCCTCTTTTTTTCTACTCTATCCTCTGATCCTCTGTCCCCCTCCATCTCTCTCTTTTACCCTCCCATCATTTCTTTCTCTCCCTCCCTCCCTCCCTCCCTCCCTCCCTCCCTCCCTCCCTCCCTCCCTCCCTCCCTCCCTCCCTCCCTCCTTTCTTTCTTTCTTTCTTTCTTTCTTTCTTTCTTTCTTTCTTTCTTTCTTTCTTTCTTTCTTTCTTTCTTTCTTACTTTTAGAGACAGCATTTTATTTATCCTATTGGACAGGCTATTCTGGAACTCACCATGTACTTCTTGCTATGTTTGGACTCATGAAAATCCTCCTGCTTCAACCTGCCTAATAGTGGGAAGATTTAGCATTTCTTGATCTTAGAAACTGGTTAATGCTTCACCAAAAGTTAAAAGAAAATGAATGAATGTATTATAGCATCTTTTGCAATGGTGGTTCATTTATCTCCCCAAAGCCCAAAGTTTTCCATCTGAAAGTACTACCAACTTTATTTTTCTCTTTCTGTTTTCATAGTCCTGGTATAAATCTTACAACCTCATATATTGTAGGCAAGTGTTCTTTAACACTGAGATGTATGATTAGCATAAGTTTTCTTTTGATACAAACTATTCATCCAGCTTTGAAGTCAGAACTCTTCTATTAAACTTGCTCTGAAAGAGTAAAAATTATTACTCACCTTAATAATTTCAGTAACTTTGGTAATTTTCCAGGTGCTATCCTAAAGATTCTTGAGGTTTTAGTTTACTTTATCTTTCTCATGATTATAAGAATCAAACTCAAGGCCTTGTGCGTGTTAACCATGCACTTTAACACCCAAGACCTAGAATATAAAATTCTTTTTGTAACCATAACAACTTTGTAAGTCAGATCCTGTGGTTATCTTCATTTGTAAGATGGTGAAATTATATACATTGAAGTTATTTGGATGATGGTGAAATTATGTATGTAGAACTTAAAGCAGCTTGTCCAATGTTTCAAAAATCTGAAAAATGGAGCAGATGACATTTAATCCATTGTGGCCTGGCTCCAAAGCCTGTGGTCATGACCACTGTGATCCTTTGCTCTCCTTATATAGCAGCACGAGGCTAATGGTTACATGAATGAGGAGTTGGCTATTTAAAAACAGTTGTTATACAGCGGGTTATCTCTGTCACTGTATATTTGTTTGTACTATGTAAGAGTGACTGACTCTTTGGATATTAAAAGTTGGTCTTATTTCAACAATTTTGTATGCCTCAACTTTCTACTTCACATATTTTCATAAGGGCAATCTAATTCCTTTTTTCTTTTATTAGCATTCTCTGGGGAAGAAACTTCTAGTTGTTTGAAGACAGTAGAAAAGTTGTAATTTTGTCTTGTATTTTCAGAGTGGCTTCCAGCTTCCTGAAGTCTGGCAACAATAGGATAGGGAGTAGTTACAAGAAGACTGTCTATAAGGAATACAGTGATGGCACATACACTGATGAAATAGCCAAGCCTGCCTGGTTGGGCTTCCTAGGACCACTGTTACAGGCTGAGGTGGGGGATGTCATCTTGATCCACCTGAAGAATTTTGCCAGTCGGCCTTACACCATCCACCCTCATGGTGTTTTTTATGAGAAGGACTCAGAAGGTAAAACAACCTACTTTTCATTTCTTCTATTTCTATAAAGTATTACTTTTCCTTTACTGCCATCTGAGAAAGAAGAGCTTGGAACAAAAGTTACCCTTTGTCCATTTTCTTGGTCTTTTGAACAGAATCTTGTTCTGTGGTTGAGGATAGTTTAGAATTCATGATTCTCTTTCCTTGATCTCCTGAGTGCTTGAACACTATCATACCCAGTCCAAAATAGCTCTTTTCCTTTCCTTTCCTTTCCTTTCCTTTCCTTTCCTTTCCTTTCCTTTCCTTTCCTTTCCTTTCCTTTCCTTTCCCTTCCCTTCCCTCTTCCTTCCTTCCTTCCTTCCTTCCTTCCTTCCTTCCTTCCTTCCTTCCTTCCTTCCTTCCTTCCTTTGCCAACCCTGTTACTATATACTATCCAGGACCATGGAGATTTCTTACCTGGACAGGTTCAGACCATGGACAGGTTCTTACCTGGATTCCTAGAGTATGTACCCAAATTACATTAGTCAGGGGCTTATAAAGATATAACCCACAAGGCTATGTACTTCCTTCATTTATCCAATCAGGGGCAAGCGTATATCTTGGTGCACTTCATGCCTATGTACCTCTCATCTATGTGTGGTCAAGCACACATCCTGTGCAACTGGTCAAACTATGTAACTTTTTCTTACTTAGTGATTTACCATAACAAAACTTTACTCAGAGTAAGCATGGTTGTGTAGTAATATCAGTGCTGTTTACATTCATTGTGCAATTTGGACAAGATATTGCATGTTTCTGTGCTACAGATTCTATATGATGAATATGAAAACAGTTCCTTTTTTATTATAATTACAAGGAACTATTTGAATTCCTATTCTGTGGAGTATTTGAATATGCTTTTGAGAGAAAAGCTCTGTGAAAGTAATGGAATGCTATTCTGAATCAACAGCCTTCCAGAAGGTCTAATTTTTCAAAGACGGTGCACAGTTTATTCTTTAGCATCTCCTGTCATTTGAGGCACAATGGCCTAAAACAAATATTGCAGTTAGTGAGAGAATTAAATTGGGAAGTTAGAAGCTCTTGTTTGAGATAAAGATGTAGAGAAAAGGAACCATTTTATACTGTTGAAAAGAAGGTAAATTAGTATAGCTATCAGGTAACAGTATGCAGTTCCTAAAACTAGAACTATGTTACTTCCCAGAAATCTCATTACTAGGTATGTATTCAAAGAAAATGATATCATGTTGAAGAGACATATACTCCCATGATTATTATAGCACTATTCACAGTAGCCATGTTACATAATCATCTTAAACTTCCATCTACAGATGAATAGACAAAGAAAATGGTATATTAGACAAAGGATATGGGGGATAGATTTGCAAGGCTCTGCTGCATCTCATCCCCAGAACTACAATATACATTGCACTAAAATATGCATATATGCATTAATATATTATACATACATATACATTAATATAATATAATATAATATATTAATATATATTGCATTTATATATAATGAAATACTTGCACACACACACACACACACACACACACACACGTAATGTTATTCGACCTTAGGAAAAAAGAGAAATATTTTGTTTTATGACAACACGGAATAATCTAGAAGGACACCATGTTGAGTGAACTAAAACAGCTACAGAAAGATAAATGCCATATGATTTCATTGTGTATGGAATCTAAAATGGCTATTATCATAGATATTGAGAATAACAGTTATCAGAGGGTGGGACAAAGAAAGGATAAGTGTGGGGAGAGATTACTCAAAATTCAATGTCACAGATAGGAAGAATAGGCTTTGGTGTTCTACGGCATGCTAGAGTAGCATATATGTAACTAACACTTTGAAAATCATAACAAAATAAATATTGCTATGGTGATACATACCTGTGATTTTATCACTTAGGAGGAAGAGGCAGTAGGATAATGAGTTCCCTGTATCAAACCATCAAACAACCCTTTTACTAAATCAAAATTTTTAGAGGTGATAATTTTTAATGTAAAGAAATAAAATTACTTTGTTTTATTTTCTCTACAGTGAGAATGTAAGCCCACTTAGCATTAAATTGATTTTAAACTAAAGCTCTCAGATAATTGGTTGTATGCAATTCAAAGTGAGTGCTTGAAAGGAAGGAGTTCCAATACCCTCAGGCTGGGTCTCCTTATATACCCAGGCTAGTGTCTTAACTGGAGATCCTCCAATTTCTGAGTGTTAATAAAACTGTACTGTCATGACTTTTTCTGAATGTAGCTCCTCCCAAGTGATTTCTATTTTTCTCAGTACGCCTTTAGTTATTTTAATTTTACTTAATTTTCTGTTTTAAAAAGTAAATTATCAAATTCATCTCTCATCACTCATCCCCTTTCCTCCAGTACCTCCCCTATCCTCACATTGCTATTCCTTCTTCCCAACTTTATGCACTTTTTCTTAAAGTCAACTCAGTACTCCACTTAGTGCTGCTAGTATGTGCATGGATAGAGGGTCATTAAGTGGAGCATCAGTGGCCCTTCAGAGGCTACATTCTGAAGAAAATAGGTTCTCCTTTCCCAGAAGCCATCATTTGTAATTGGCTCTTCAAATAAGAATAGAACTTCATGTTTATACCCCACTCCATCCATGCTTGCATTTTGCCTGGTTTGATCTTTTGTGGATCTTATGCATG
This sequence comes from Tokudaia tokunoshimensis, assembly GCA_036184795.1. Classification (NCBI taxonomy): domain Eukaryota; kingdom Metazoa; phylum Chordata; class Mammalia; order Rodentia; family Muridae; genus Tokudaia; species Tokudaia tokunoshimensis. The sequence goes on from BTHU01000023.1 coordinate 54,822,700, forward strand.
CAGTTTCTGCCACTACGAATTCATGCATGCAACTGCCTTCTGGTGCCCAGAAATATCTCTCAAGCCTACAAAGAAGGCTCTTCAGTAGTATGTGGCCATCAATATAGAGACCTCCAACTGATCAATATGCAGAGAATTAGGAACTGTGGAGTGCTAAGATCTAATTGAGACATCTATATTGTGTCCCATCCCCCAGGCTTAGGAATCAATGAGGAAGAGGGTGCAGAATGATTGTAAGATCCAGAAATAGTGCACGATGTACAGCGATTTGTTTCTCTCTTTTGCCTATTGCTGATGTGGGAACTGGGATGCGGAACACTGTAGTATTGAACCTTAGAGCATAGTATTCCTCAAGACTTGACTTAAGCATCCTACATATTTCACACATTTTTTTATATTTTCCAATCTAATATAATTTATTATTATTGTTTATATGTATATTATATGTATGTATAGGTGAATGCCACAGTATACATGTTGATAACAACTTTGTGGAGACAGTTGATTTCTTCTGACTTTGTATGGATCCTAGGGATTGAATTCAGATCACCAGGCTTGTTCAGCAAGTGCCTTTACCCACTCAATGATCTCCCTGACTCATGCCTTCTTTTTAATCTATATCTGCTATCCTCCTACCTAGTACTGGACATGCACACTTTTATTTTATAGGCTCACTCTACCCAGATGGTTCTTCTGGGTATCTGAAAGCTGATGATTCTGTTCCCCCTGGGGGCAGCCATGTCTACAACTGGAGTGTTCCAGAAGGTCATGCACCCACTGAAGCAGACCCAGCATGCCTCACCTGGATTTACCACTCTCATGTAGATGCTCCACGAGACATTGCAACTGGTCTCATTGGACCTCTCATCACCTGTAAAAGAGGTACTTATTCAGACAACAAGCCATACAATATAATTTGGGACATCTCTGGAAAACAGTGAGATATTTGAACCAAGATCATATTGAGTAGTAACCTGAGTGATACCTTTTTATTAGCCTGTCAAACTCTCTTTCCACTGTTGTGTCCATTTCATTGCCTTTAAAAAACATTCTACAAACAACTCAACTCCTTTTCTGTTGTTTCTTATTTCATTTTAAAATTCAAATTAGTGATGATGGCAGCCAGTACATATTTGAGTAAGGTAAATGATAAGAACTTAGGAATGGATTTGACTGACTGATTTAGAATGGTTATCCTCAACGAGTAGTCATGTTTGAATATCAAGGGATTGCAGGAATTGAAGTTGCAGGCAAGGCTGATAGGAGGAAATTATTCTAGTACCCATGTTTCCCCATTTATGTAATAGGTTCACCTAGCAAGCTTGAAAATGAAATGTAATATCAGAAATATTTTCTGTTGTTGCCAGATCTATAAGGTCCTCTCCTCTCTCTTCCTATTTTTTCTTATGAGAAACCCTTGTAGGCTATTATCAAGGATCATTTTTTATGCTTGTCCAGGGACGCTGGACGCTAACTCCCCACCTCAGAGGAAGGATGTGGACCATAGTTTCTTCCTCCTCTTCAGTGTGATAGATGAGAACCTTAGCTGGCACCTTGATGACAACATTGCTACTTACTGCTCAGACCCTGCCTCGGTGGACAAAGAAGATGGAGCATTTCAAGATAGCAACAGGATGCATGGTGAGCTAGGAGGAAGTGGCTGAATTGTGACAATGAAAAGGCTCTTATGGAGAGTTTCCATTAGGCATAGTATTTGTTGTATTCATTCACAAGCATGGTCATTTTTATATTCATGAAGACTACAGGTAGGTGGAAAGACCATGGGCATGTGAATTTTTTGTTTTTGTTTTGGAAAATATTGAGGATCATAACATTATGAATCAAAAATAGCACAACTCAAATCTCACTTCTGGTCTCTCCAGTTATGTAGACTGTGCCCTTGCTATGAAGGCTATCTGTCTCATAGTGTAGAATAGCCAAGATTATTGATTATGAATCGTATATAGTATATTTAGTCACTGAATGAGATGCCCACTCATATAACTAATCAATATTGCCTTGGTTTTAAAAGGATGCAAGATAGCAGATAGCAGAGTTATCTGCTTTTTGGAGAAGTTGACCACTTTACTTATATGTACTTTTGACTTATATCAATTTTTTAAATTGGAGAGCACATGAATACAGTCCCCCTACTACAAATTATGCAGTTGAGTTTCCCATATTTGGGGTCAGTACATCCAGAGTGCAATGGATAATTGGCTTATTCTAGAAAAGAATTGGTTATATTAAAGATAAAGAATTGATTAAATTAAAGATAAAAGCACATAACTCCGAGTCATGAGCAGAGTATTGATTTTAGGAACAGATATATCCTGACTTTGTTTTTGTTAGTGAAGGAAGATGTTTACTAGGTTATAGTAATGTACCTAAAGTCAAAAAATGAGCAGAAATTTCAGTGGAAAGATATAAAAGATAGATTAGGTAGTTTAAATTCATCTTGGGTTTTTATAAAAATGGTTTACAGTAGCCATGATAGTCAGGTAATGTAACACTCGTACTGTGGAAACTTCAGAATGAAATGCCAGAAAGAATGGCTTGGAAAACATCTCATAGAACTTCCTCAGATGGCTGAATTCAGAATATTGATTTTATTATATAATAGATATGTAGTTCTTGGATAGAAGTAACTTAAAAAAATACTTTACCTTTTTATGTCTTAGTTTTCTCAATTTTTGAATATGATCAATGATATTTGCCTATTCATTTTAATCATTCATAACATTTAAATGATATAAGGCATATGTTCAGTGCAGTGTGCTCTTTAAAACTTAATTTGAATGTTCTACTCTTACTGTCAGATGATAAGGCCTTTCCTGTTTATCTGCTCTTTCCTAATTTCTTATTTTGTTTTTCTGCAGCAATCAATGGGTTTGTCTTTGGGAACTTACCAGAGTTGAGCATGTGTGCGCAGAAGCATGTGGCCTGGCACTTGTTTGGCATGGGCAATGAAATAGATGTCCACACAGCTTTCTTCCATGGACAGATGCTGAGTATCCATGGACACCGCACTGATGTTGCAAACATTTTTCCAGCCACCTTTGTGACTGCTGAGATGGTGCCCCAGAAGTCTGGAACCTGGTTAATTAGCTGTGAAGTGAACAGCCACTTGAGAAGTAAGGTCTAATATTTTCACTCTTGGAATATATGAGGGAAATGTCATTAATGGTTAGTAGGAAGACTGGCTTCTAGCTTGGAGTCATCTATCTAATAGGTCTTCTAGGACTCTTGGTGTAAATAACTTGGTGTAAATGGAAGTCAGATATTTAGGTTATTTCTTGCCTTTGCTATTGACATGCTGGGTAAATTTAGAAAAAAAAATTGGGCTTAATCTTCCCAATAAAATTTAACATAAAATTACCTAGGAATGAATAGGCAGAGTTTTAAACTTTATTTTTTTTTTCTGAGAAGGTTAAGGGATAGGATTCAGAAATATTTTGATTTAGTTGAATATGGATTGAAGGGAGAATAAGGAAATCATGGTGTAGTGTGGGTTAGTAGTGACCCATAGTAAGGACATGGTAGCAGTTGGTCTGGAAGACTTTGGAGAAAGAAAATAGTTAAAGTAATGCCATAGTATCACGAGGGGCATCCTTGCAAAGAAAATGCATAAAAGAAAATGGAAAGAACAATAACTATGTGATTTTGAGATTTGAGGTTTAATGAAATATTCACTAAACACCTGTGGACGTTTCTTTCTAATTTTATACATCTAAATAGTCTATAGATATCTTAGTTCATACTTTTTAGGATTATTTGATATGTTGTGAATTATGCGGGTATTGGGAAAGTCTCATGTAAGTATGTAAAAGTGGGTGAGAACAGGTAGGGATATATATATTGGTAGGGCGATGAATCTTAGGTGGCTGGATTGATAAATATGCTTTAGCCACTGAAGTCTGCCTTGGCAACATAGGTACTTAGGAAAAGGACACAAATATTTACTGGGGTTAGGGATGCAATGTAGTAGGAGAATAAGCAACAGCATTGGAATCAAGACAGCATGACTTCCCATTCTGGCTCCGTTGCTTGCTCACCATCTTTGGTAAGTCTTGAGGAGAGCAGTAAAGATTTTTACCTCATAAAGGTTTACTGAAATTTCAGAAATATTAAGTTAAAATTTCTAAGGGAATAATGTTACCAGAAAAAAAATGAACACTTGGCTTCTGTAATTAAAAGGCAAGTTCTTAAGTATAATGCTTTCTGCCAATTACAGGTACATAATTTGGGGAAAGATATCTAACTTCTCTGATTTTTAGTTTTCTTGATCTTCAAGGAGGGCAGTAAAAGTGTTTTTCATGGGTAGTTGGAAGTTTAGATGAAGATGGAATGTAGAACACTTGGCACAATACTTGTTATAGGTGTTCATCAGAAATGAATATCCCTTAAAGTAAAATAAAATAAACAAAATAAAAAAATCAGTGTTGCTTATGCTTCCTTATACTTCAGACTTCTAATATGGGTGGAAAAGTCTCCTTAAGAGCTTTTGAGACAAAAAACTTTAATGAAGCTGAGCAGCATGCATATATGGTTAAGGAAATATAGAGAAGTAAAATCTGTTATGAGTATGCTTCAATGTACTATTATCCATATTTGGAGAATATCTACAAACTAAATTTTCTGACATTTATAGATTCAAAGCTTCATCTCCATGTATGGGAAGTGGCTCATTATTTTTCTTGCTTCCCAGTTTATAAATAATGTAGCCTTCTTTCAGACTAGATGCACATTCCTCCTGAGGTAGACATCCTCATTGTCTTCATTTAGAAAAGCTATGTGCTCAGACTGAGGGCTTACCTAAGGCCATATAGATATTGGTACATATTTGGCTTAAACTTAGATCTCCTGACTCAATGATGATCATTTCTCTGATCGTGCTGCCATATAGATGTTTTGCAAATGCATGAATAAGATCTAGTAAATGTGTCAGTGACTGTCTGGGCTCACTCTTTCTATTAGCCAGGATCTTCAGGGGTCAGAAAAAGTGGCACATTTGGGAATAGAGGTAAAAAGACTAGAAGAGGATGAAATGATACAAAACAAGGAAATAAGAGTATATACTCCAAGTAGGAATCTTACCAGTAGAAAGGGAAAGCTATGTGTGTGTGTGTGTGTGTGTGTGTGTGTGTGTTTTTTTCCAGACGGCATGCAGGCCCTCTACAAAGTTGACTCTTGCTCCATGGACCCACCTGTGGACCAGCTCACAGGCAAAGTTCGTCAGTACTTCATTGAGGCCCATGAGATTCAATGGGACTATGGTCCAATAGGGTATGATGGCAGAACTGGGAAGAGTTTGAGAGAGCCAGGAAGGTAAGAGACAGCAAGGCTCCTGTCCCTACATCTATTCAAACTCCTGTTAATACTCCTTGAAATCTCTACTTTGATGATCACGATTTTGGCTAGATGCAATTTCTATTATAACCAACTTCCTGTGGCTCTCTTGTTTGCAGTATGTAGCCAGCCTTTTGCAAGGTTATGTCATATCCTCAATTAATGTTTCAAATAGAATTGAAGTTGTTCTCACTGAAATACGTGGCCATGTTTAGAAGGGAAAGAGCCTAGGTGGAACCAGTTCTTCATCAATTGATATGACTTTTCTTTTTTCAATCAATTATTTACTTTTCTCCTTCTTTTCTTCTTTTAATCTAAGCATGGGTATAAAAACACTTAGAGAAATTTGTGGAAAAAGAGGTTGCTTGTGGTGAGTCCATGTCTATCCGTTCGTAGGGATGTCTCTAGAATCCTTTCCTTTATACATGAACCATATTTATAAAAGTTAAATCATAAGATTAGTTCTTTACTTGGTTGATAGACCTGGTTTCCAATTCATTGGGTCTTTGGCAATGCCAGTTCTTTCACAGAGGTGGCATTTGTTAGATAACTGGGGCAAAACATGGGAAAGATACATGGATGATTTAGAACAGAAGCAAGGGAGTATTGAACAGATTGGTCTGGGTTGACTGGAAGGTGGAATGCAGTGCCTGGCTTGAGATTCATTCACTCTACCTGCATAGAAATCATGGCTAGGCAGCTTTTGTTTCTTTTGATGTTTGACAGTAGCAAGTCATGGTAACAAATAGAAGTAGCAGAAGTATCTCCCTCTTATATTACTGTCCTTAAATTGGTTTTAGACACTGGGCCACTTAGTAGCACAGAGTATACATATTTTTGGCCTTTGGCAACAGCTAATTTTATGTATCTTGGTCCAGAATCTTGGCCCTTGACTCTAAAGATTTGAGAGTTCTTTGGAACTCGATTGCTAACCAGAGACTCCATCAGTTCTTTTTTGTGGCTTCTTTCAGCCCGCTCTCTCAGTCTTTCTACTTCCATTTCATGTTTTCTTTCTGAACTGATTACTTTCAAACCATCCAGTGGCTTCTTCAGCTGACATTGATCTCTGCAAAACTTGCGCTATCAATCTCTATATGCTGGAGCCAGGGTGCATGGGAGGTACCTGCTGCTACTTGTAAGTCAGTGCTATTCAGAGACTGGACATAAGGCATGGTAGGGATTATTTAAGAATAGGGTATCTCTTCTTACTGAAAACAGAATCCTGATGATTTGTGCTAATGTATGGGACCCTGACTGGAACTATCAGATAGTCTGCAGCTGTGATGTTGGCACTGCTAGGTTAAAAAAAAAAATCAGGCCTTTGAGCACTGCTACTGTGCAGGTGTAAGGTTTCCGCAAATGCTACTTATTCAGTTAGCAAATGGCATTTACTGGTGTTCTGTACTGGGAATCCTGGCCCTGGGATCTCAAACTAGGTACTGGTTGCAAACATGTCTGTTTGCAGCTCCATCTAGAGATTTAGCACCAGCTCTGGGACTGCCTTCAAGCCTGTTATCAAGCAGCAATGAAAGCAGCACCCCTTAGTACTTGGAAGCTTGGTGCTTAGAAATGCAGAGTGGGCTGTTCAGAAGGAACCGAGTATTAGTGATAAGAAGCAACACAGGGAGGAAAGGTGGTGATGGGCAGTGTTAGGTTTGTACAGTGCCTGTGAGTGGCACTGGGCAATACTGTATTTAAGCTATACCTGTATAGATTATTCATCTCTCATGCACTGATCTTAGGATCAAGTTATTGTCAGAGGCAGGAGCTTGTACAACTACTAACGAGGCTGTGCACAAGGCCTATGGTATCAATGTTTATCACAAGGAAGACACACTTATTAGTTTAGACTAATACCACCACTGCCAATTCTTCATGCTACCACTTCAGACCACATAACCAAAAGCAGTCAAAAGTACCACTTGAGAGAAATGCTTGCTTGGAGCTAATGCTGCAATACAGGAGAGAAAAAAAATAGTACAGTGTTTTGCAGCTGACTTTCTGAGTAAGTCTAGGCTGCCTGCTTCTATAGTCTGAGGAGGTGCATTTGGACCAATCATAGTCATTTGTTTTGGCAATCATGACTTCATTTTACAACAACCCTGGTCATTTGGGCTATGTTCAAGATCAGTCAGTACTATCCTCCCATGGAAAGGGATACTGTTTGACTACAGTGGAAATGGATTATCAAGACTTCTAAATGCAAGACATCTGAAACAAACTATTTCAGATAGTCTTGGCTAGAATTGTACCTCTAGGAGCCAGGACAATCAGTTGTAATCTCTGTGTCTCAAGGCATACACAGTTGGTGCTGGTACAAGTATAGTCTGGCTGAATATTAGATTGGCACTCCTTTTTCTCATGGCAGCTCAGGCAGCAAAGGTGTTTAATGGTTGCTAATTAGAAAGTCAGATTGGCTCATTCCCAATGTTTTTGCTTGTTTCTTGGAAAATGAATATCAGAAGGAATCACGCGATACATTTATAGTATTTATTGCCAGTAATAACAGTGACTTTTATTTTATATTTTACTTTTTAATTTTTCTTTTTTTTATTTTCTAAGTTTTTTTATTTACATTCCAAATCATTTCCCCTTTCCCATTTTCTCCCTCCCTGAAAGTCCCATAAGCCCCCTTCCCTTCCCTCTTTAATTTTTCTTATCAGGTATACATACTATATGTTAGGTGGATGACTCCCACCCTGTTTTCCCCTAAGCTCCTTATTATCACTTCTTTCTTCTTCCATTAGTTTTCTTTATTTCCGTGAACAGTTAATTCTATTTATTTTGAATTCTACTTTTCTGTCCTATATATGTGCATGATTTTAGGTGGCTATAAAATCTAGAAATCACAGAGGAGAGAAAATGTACAATATATGTTTTTCTGAAACTAGTTTAATTTGATTAATATGATTCTCTCTAGTTGTATCCATTCTTCTGCAATTAGTGTTACTTCATTATTGATTGTGGCTGTAAAAATTACATTGGGTTCACATGTCACACTTTCCTTACCATTCCTGTATTGTTGGTCACATAAATTAGTTTCATAGTTTAGCTGCTGTGTACAGTGATTCAGTAAACATTGATGGGCAAGTGTGTCTGTGATATGTTGATTTGTGCTCCTTTGGTACAGCTAGTTATATGACAGATCTATTTCTAGGTGCTGTTTTCTTTTACTTTTGAGAATCCTTACTGATTTCCATAGTGGCTAGATTGGTTTACATTACAACCTACAGTGTATAAAAGTTCTCTTGTGTTTCACACCTGAATCAACATTTACTATTCTTTCTTGTCTTAAGGACTGATATTCTACTGGAGGTAAGATGGAAATTCAGTGATGTTTTGAATTGCATTTCTGGGATGACTGGTGAGGAAGAGTGTATTTATTATATGTGTTTATTGCCTATTTGCATTTCATGATTTGAAAACTGTTCAGGGGTTGGATATACAGTTCAGTTAGGAATAACATTTGCTCTTCAAGCATGAGGATCTGAGTTTGAATCTCCAGCATCTATTTGTGCTTATAAATACTAGGGATTAGGGACAGATGGATCCCAAAAGTCATTATCCTAGTGAAGGGGCAAGATGCTATCTCAAGGCCATGACGTGAGATGAGAAGAGAGGAAGACATTGTCCTTTTCTGGACTCTGCATGTACACACATGGGCATATGTATTCACATACTTATATGCATCACATGCACATACAACACACCATGCACATTAAAGAGTTGTTTTTTAAAGAGATTTTTTTCTATTAATTTTTTAGTTTGCCTATTGATTGCGCTGTTTGAGTTTTTAATTTTTTGTGGGTTTTTTATTTATTCTATCTATTAATTCTTTGTGAAATGTCAGCTTATGGGGATTTATCTACAATTAGTTATCTGTTTCTGTTGCTGTACAGAATATTTTAAATTGCATATTTCCATTTCTAAGAGTCAGCCTTTATATTCTCAATGACTGTAGTTCCCAGAAAGACATTTTCTATGGCTACATGGTTTTAATATTTTCCTTTTTTTACCCTCTAGCAGTTTCAGAAATTCGTGTCTTACATTAAGCTCTTTGGTCCTTTTGGAGTTGATTTTGTGCAGGTTGAAAAACAGAAATCTAATTTCATCTTCTACATGTGGATATCCAATTTTGCTGGCACTATTTGTTGAAAAGTCTGTCTTTTTGTTACCATGTAGTTTTGACATCCTTATAAAAATTCAAGGGGCTATAACTGAGTGGGTGGGCTTGTATGTGGATTTTGGTTCTGCTCTAGTTATCTACATGTCTGCATTTGTTGCAGTATTCTATTCCTGTTCTTTAAATGATTGCATGGTTACTTTTTTTTTAACTTTTTGATATTATAATTACATCATCCTCTTCCCTTTCTTCCTTTCAAATCCTTCCATGTGCCTGTCCTTGCTCTTTAAAATCTGTGCCTTTCCTTTAATAATTATTATTACTACAAGTTTGTAAAGCAGTTTGAAACTAGTTATTCTGATACCTCTAACATTATTTGTATGTGTCTGTGTGTATGTGTGTGTTCAGAATTTCTTTGATGACCTAGGATTTTTTTATGCTTCCAAATGAATTTCAATACATTTTCCTGTTTCTGTGCAGGGTGACAAAATTTGGATGGACATTGTATTGAATCTATTGATTGCTTTTGGTAGCATAGTCATTTTTACAATATTAATTCTTCCTGTTGATGAGTGTGTGAGTTCCTTTCATATTCTGGAATACTATTTCATTTCTTTCTGGAGTGTTTAAAAGTTTGCATTGCAGAGGTTGTTTGCTTCCTTTGTTACATTTATTCCAAAGTAATTTTGGAGGCAGTTTTGAATGGGATTGCTTTCTTGATATCTTTCTCAGCATCTTCACTGTTGATGTATAGGTAGACTACTGATTTTTATGTGTTAATTTGCATATGTTGAAGCACTACTGCATTCCTGGAATAAAGTCAAGTTGATCATGGTAATAACATATTTGGTGTATTATTGAATTTCATTTGTGAGTATTTTATTACAAAATGTAGTGCCTATATATATATATATCAACAAGATGGCTCTATAATATATATTTTCTTTTTGTATGTTTGTGCCTTTAACCAGTCTTAGTGTTAAAGAAATACAAAATTTTTTACAGAGAATTTGATAGTGTTTCTTTTTTTAGATAGTGGTAGGTTTTATTTAAACAAACAAACAAGCAAACAGATTTTAAGATTGCTTAACATCTGCCCAGTGCCTAGGGAGAATGTTCCATATGGAGAATGGTTCATGATAGCTGTGCATTTGTTTTTGAATGAATGGCTTTTGTTAAGTGTACAGCAACTAGGAATCAAGAATAAAATAGCAAGCAGAAGAAGGATGGTAGACCATCAGATCATACATTTATATTATTGAGCAGAAACTAGCAGGGCAACCCAGGAACCAAAACAGTCAGCTGGAATCTCTGACCAGTTAAGAGGGTCACCAGGTAAAATGTCTTCTCTTTAGTGAGACTTCTAATTAGTTATTCCTAGTTTTTATACCACATTATATTTTAATATCATAGGATAAGCAGTAGCTGAATCTTTTGCTTTGGGAAGATAGTTGGGAATGATTAATCTTCTAGCTGTTTTCAAGGACACAAAGTTTTTATCCTAGCAATTTACTCTCCTATTGTTCTCAAGAGCATGGTATTTTTACTCATTTCAGATTTTGCTATTCTTATTTAACTTTCTCATAGGACTAGGGGACCAGCTTGTCCCTGGACAAGTGGTCTTGGAAGAGACTTTAAGACAAACAGGCTTGTATCTGAAAGGGGAGGGGAAAGCCCCACCACCTTCAGAGTCAGTTTTTCAGTGAGCTTAAAGAACATTTGACAATTTACTAATAACATGTATATTATAAAGAGACAGTCCCTTCTTTTATGTAGAGAAATTTGGGGTGTACTTGAGATAAAGATGGCCTTGTAATGGCAGGATGTGCTGGGGCATAGAGAAGTTCTTGAGAGATTGATGCTGAGGAGGCTAGATCCTGCTGCTTCTTCCAGCTGCCTGCAGATTATGTCAGTGTTTGTTTGTTTTTTTATTGTTGTTTTGTGTTTTTAAGATCTAGGATATAAAAGACATTTTGACCATATTCCTGCCAAAACAAAGTTAGGTGTCTAGAGGCATAAGTTCCAGTGACAACGGGGTGACATTCTTTACAGACTTTATCCGTGATGAGATAAGGACAACAGAGGTTCTTTGCTGGCTGTTTAGGGAGAAGCAGATAACAAACTTTTAGACCTCTTAGGAGCAAAATAAATATGCCAACAAAACACATAGTTACAAAAACATGTAACTATTATGATTATGATTACTAGAGAGAAAAGTAAACGTATATTAGTTGCTGGTGCTGGCTAATTCCTTGGGACAGCACCAGAGAGTGTCCACCAATGTGGAAGGAGAAAGGAATCAGTATTCTAGCAAAGATATTCACCTCTGCTAAAGCACTGAAAAAATGCATTAATCATGTAAAATGTTGTGATCTTCGAAGTTACTACAGGGATAAAAGCTACCAAAACCCAACCAATGCCCATTTTCTGGAGACTGTCCAGAGAGAAAGTGCTGGTGTGCTCTAGAGGTTTTTTCATATGTGGGCTTGTGAATTTTGACCCAGAATTCTTTTGGTATACCACTTAATAGTATATAAACCAGAGAACGTTTCTTCATTGTTGTGAATTAATCTAGGTCATCCATCAAGATCTAGAAGTCTGTGTGATAAAGGGTGAGGTAGGAGTCTATTCGATACTCAATGTATTCATGCGACATTTACCCTCTTACATATCAGTGGCCCGGATAAGTACTTCCAGAAAAGCTCTAGTCGAATTGGAGGTACTTACTGGAAAGTTCGATATGAAGCCTTTGAAGATGAGACATTCCAGGAAAGGGTACATCAGGAAGAAGAAACACATCTTGGAATATTGGGTGAGGAATCCTTAAGTTTTAAATTTCATGAATTAGTGACAAATAAGTGAGAAGAATTTATTACTTGAGTCTAGTGGTGACTCAAGGGAAGTCCATGTAAATGGATCTCCCAAGTTCAGTCCCAAGAAATGAGTGTTTGTAAAATGTGTCCCAGGTCTGAGTGTGTTTAAAAATCAATAGGTTAAGCATAGTCAAATAGAATTTGCTATAAGACTTTTGAGAACCTTAGGTTTATTTTTGTTTATGATGAATGTTCAAGCTGAAATGGAGATTATATATCAGTTCTCAAACTTGAACTACTAAAATATTTTGGTATTGACCCCTATTGCCATTATTATACAGATTATATTCTGTGAATTGCCTCTGTAGAGGTATTGTTGAGGAGCTATTAAAAGGCAGTAAGATCAGCCAGAACTTTGACAGTCTAGAGCCAGATGCATACTACCACAACATATAGACATGTCCACTATTATTAGAGATATAGACTAGGCTTGTTGTATGATATTGAAACTATATTTAGAAGTTCTAAAGTATAGCATTAATACAATAGAAGAAGATTAGGTGTGGTTTAATCACTTCACAGAACCAAGAAATGAAATAGATCAGGTAGGAGAAAGCTTTTGAAATAATATAATATTCCAGGAATATTTGTGTACAATTGATTCTGTATAGGAAACATTGTTAGAAATGAGGAAAAATATCATTCCTAGAAAAGAGAGGTGTTCATTTTTGTTGTCTGGTGTTCTGTGTGTATGCCTACTTGCTTGGTGATGAAGACCATGTGGAAATTGAGCTAGGAAACCAATCTAGAAGGTTTAACCTTGGAGTAGATTCAGAATAAGCAGTCACGCTGATGTGTTGGTAGCTTTGAAAGTGACTCAAGTCACACACTGAAGCTCCGAAGTTCTGCTTAGACTACCAATCTCGTTCAGAGCCAGTATTCTCTTTGATTATAATTTCGTTAAGATTTTGATGAGCTCAGATCTTAGATGGAACCTACTAGGAAATGTAACTATGGGAGAACAGAAAACAAATTTAAGAGTAATTGAAATGGATCTGACAGGGTTATAAAAGAAAGTCATGACCTTAGGTTCTGGCTCTGTAATTGCTATGTGAATTTTTATAGGTCAATCCTTCTTCTCTGAAGTTTACTCATCTATATAATAGAGGCAATCACTCTTCCTGTATATACCTTAGAGTAATATGTGAGGATTACAAGAGACAGTGTATTTAATAGTGCCTTTATTATTATAAACAGCGTGATTCTTAGAGTAGATTATTTTAAAGAGTATTCTCTGTCTTATGTATATTCAGTTTTATTTCTTCTCTTATTCTTTTGTTTTTATTCTTCATCTGTTTTCTCATAGTCTTACTTTCCCATTTTCCAGGACCAGTGATAAGGGCTGAAGTGGGTGACACCATCCAGGTGGTCTTCTATAACCGTGCCTCCCAGCCATTCAGCATACAACCCCATGGCGTCTTTTATGAGAAAAACTCTGAGGGCACCGTGTACAATGATGGTGAGCTGGAAGGGTTTCCAACAATGTAGGCTATAGGTGGATCTAGAAGGAAATAAGTGAAGAGTGGAGAGAAAGAGCAAAGTTGTGATCATTTGAATGAAGGAATAATGGAAATAGTAAAAAAGAGCCCACCTCATTAATAATAGAAAACATAATTTTTAAAGTATTTTAGAAATGATTGCTGAAAATATAGTCGTATAAATAGTATTTTTAGAAGCCATGGGTATATGTGACATGGGCAAAATCCAGAGTTCTATTTTCAACCCCAAAATTAAGATATATGTAAATATATTCTTAATATAAAATATACATATCATGAACTTCTGAAAAACATGAATATATACAATTATAATAATCATTCATAGGAAAATTATCATGCATGTTTTTATATGCCTTTTAAATATTTTCTGTAATTATATATTATTATTCTATAATCACATATTATTAATATAAAGAATGAGATGATAAGATTTGAACAGTTTTTCATTCTACTATTGTCAGCATTACATTCTGTCTGTAATCATAGTATAACATTTTAATGGCTTCTGTAATACTCTTTCACATGGATTTTCCATAGCTTATTTAATTTGATATTTATTGCCAAGGCATATAACTTTTTAAAAGAAGTTTTAAATAGCCCTAACATTTAAAGAATGATCCTAGCTTCATTTGGGGGAGGAGTTACATCACATGACAGAATCCTAGAAGTGAGATTACTGTGTAACTGATTATTTTTTCTGGGATGGTATTATCATATGCTCATTCTACGATAAGCATATAAAAAGCACTGAATGTCAAAGTTGCAAACAAATATAAAATATTTTCCATAAGCCATTCAGACCTTGCTTTTTATGAAATCAACATTATGAAGAAGGGGACAGACATAGAGATAACAATCAATGCAACTTGCCAACTTCTATTGATCCTTGATATAAAAATAACTTCAACAGACACTAAAAACTTAGATATGAGGGTACACATGCAATACCAATATTTTAGAGGCCAAGTCAGGAGGTGTATAAGTTTGAAGTCAGCACTAGGATTAGTGCTATAAAACAAGACTGTCAAAAAAGCATAATACATTGGGTATGGTGGCTTGTGTCTGTGATCACAGCAGTTGAGAAACAGAAGAGGATTGCCAGGATAAGTGAAGCCATCCTGGAATCCTACTCATTTCTAGGGTAGCCTGTGTCACCTAGTAAAATTCTGTTACAAAAAAATTTAAGCAGAATCAAACAGAAACTTTGGGGGTAATTTAAGAGGTTTGGGCATAGATTAGTCCTTGAATGATGTTAGGGAATTTCTTTTTTTTTTTTTTTTTGATAATGATATACTAGTAACACAAATTTTTTTTACTGTAAAGCAATATTTTTAACTTAAAAAAAATAGAATGTAAAATGTGAAGTAGAACAAAGACCTTCCACTTCTGAGTGAAAGGTAGACTTGTTTGAATGTCTCCTGTTTTTGCCAACATGTTCTTTTCTTTAGTTGAATATATTCTACATTTACATTTCAAATGTTATATCCTTTCCTGGTCCCCCCTCCCAGAAAACCCCCAACACCTCCTCCCTCCCCCTGCCTCCAAGGAGATGCCCCTCTGCCCAACCCACTTACACCTAATACTCCCTCGAGCTCCCCATGCTCGGGTATCTATCCAGCCTTCATAGGACCAAGGACCTATCTTCCCATCGATGCCCTACAAGGCATTCCTCTGCCATAATTGCAGCTGGAACCATGTGTACCCCTTGGTTGATGGTTTAGTCCCTGGGAGTCCTGGGGGGGGGTGTTCTGGTTGGCCAACATCCTCTTCCCATGAGGCTGCAAACCCCTTTAGATCCTTCAGTCCTCCCTCCAAGCCCTCCGTTGGGGACCAGGTGCTCAGTCCTATATTTGGCTGCTAGCATCTGCCTCTGTATCTGTAAGGCTCTGGCAGGACCCCCTCCAGAGACAGCCATAACAGGCTCCTTTCGGCAAGCACTTCTTGGCATCCACAATAGTATCGGGGTTTGGTGACTGTTTATAGGATGAATCTTCAGGTAGGACAGTCCCTGGATGGCCTTTCTTTCAGTCTCTGCCCCACACTTTGTCTCCATCATTGCTCCTGTGAGTATTTTGTTCCCTTTCTCAGAAAAACCAAAGCACTCCCACTTTGGTCTTCCTTCTTCTTGAACTTCCTGTGGTCTGTGAATTGTAACTTGTTTATCTTGAGCTTTTGCGCTAATATCCACTTATCAGTGAGTGCATACCATGTGTGTTCTTTTGTGATTGGGTTACCTCACTCAGGACGCCACTTTCTAGTTCCATCCATTTGCCTAAGAATTTCATGAATTCATTGTTTTTAATAACTGAGTAGTACTCCATTGTGTAGATATACCACATTTTCTGTATCCATTCCTCTGCTGAAGGACAACTGGGTTCTTTCCAGCTTCTGGCTATTATAAATAAGGCTGCTATGAACATAGTGGAGCATGTCCTTATTACATGTTGGAGCATCTTCTGGATATATGCCCAGGAGTGGTATAGCTGGGTCCTCAGGTAATGTCTAAATTTCTGAGGAACTGCCAAACTGATTTCCAGAGTGGTTGTACCAGCTTGCAATCCCACCAGCAATGGAGGAATGTTCCTCTTTCTCCACATCCTTGTCAGCATCTGTTGTCCCCTGAGTTTTTCATCTTAGCCATTCTGACTGGTATGAGGTGGAATCTCAGGGTTGTTTTGACTTACATTTCCCTGATAACTAAGGATGCTGAACATTTCTTTAGGTGCTTCACAGTCATTCAAGTTTCCTTGGTTGAGAATTCCCTGTTTAGCTCTGTACCCCATTTTTAATAGGGTTATTTGACTCTCTGGAGTCTAACTTCTTGAGTTCTTTGTATACATTGGATATTAGCCCCCTATGGGATGTAGGATTGGTAAAGATTTTTCCCACTC
The DNA here is from genome assembly GCA_036184795.1 of Tokudaia tokunoshimensis. Taxonomy (NCBI): domain Eukaryota; kingdom Metazoa; phylum Chordata; class Mammalia; order Rodentia; family Muridae; genus Tokudaia; species Tokudaia tokunoshimensis. The sequence goes on from BTHU01000023.1 coordinate 54,839,435, forward strand.
TGTTGGTTGCTGTTTTGTCCTATTGACAGTGTCCTTTGCCTTACAGAAGCTTTGCAGTTTTATGAGGTCCCATTTGTCAGTTCTTGTTCCTATAGTATAAGCCATTGGTGTTCTGTTCAGGAAATTTTCTCCTGTGCCCATATGTTCAAGGCTCTTCCCCACTTTCTCCTCTATAGGCTTCAGTGTGTCTGGTTTCATGTGGAGGTCCTTGATGCACTTGGACTTATACAAGAAGAATGGGTCAATTTCCATTTTTCTACATGCTGACCTCCAGTTGATCCAGCACCATTTGTTAAAAATGCTGTCTTTTGTTCCACTGGATGTTTTTAACTCCTTTGTCAAATATCAAGTGATCATAGGTGTGTGGGTTCATTTCTAGTTCAATTCTATGCCATTGATCTTCTTGCCTGTCTCTGTACCAATATCATACAGTTTTTAACACTATTGCTCTAGAGTAGAGCTTGAGGTCAGGGATGGTGATTCCCCCAGAAGTTCTTTTGTTGTGGAGAATAGTTTTTGCCATCCTTGGTTTTTTGTTATTCCAAATGAATTTGCAGATTCCTATTTCTAGCTCTATGAAGAATTGATTTAGAATTTTGATGGGCATTGCATTGAATCTCTAGATTGCTTTTGGCAAGATGGCCATTTTTACTATATTAATCCTGCTAATCCATGAGCATGGGAGATTTTTACATCTTCTGAGATCTACACCTTTCTTTCTTCAGAGGCTTGAAGTTCTTGTCATATAGATCTTTCACTTGTTTGTTTAGAGTCACAGCAAGGTATGTAATATTATTTGTGACTATTGTGAAGGGTGTCATTTCCCTAATTTCTTTCTCAGCTTGTTTATCCTTTGAGTAGAGGAAGGCTACTGATTTGTTTGTGTTAATTTTATATCCAGCCACTTTGCTGAAGTTGTTTATCAGCTTTAGAAGTTCTCTGCTAGAAGTTTTGGGGTCACTTAAGTATATTATCATATCATCTGCAAATAGTGATATTTTGGCTTCTTCCTTTACAATTTGTAAACCTTTGACCTCCTTTTGTTGTGTAATTGCTCTGGCTAGGACTTCAAGTACTATATTGAATAGATATGGAGAAAGAGGGCAGCTTTGTCTACTCCCTGATTTTAGTGGGATTGCTTCAAGTTTCTATCCATTTCGTTTGATGTTGCCTACTGGTTTGCTGTATATTGCTTTTACTATGTTTAGGGATGGCCTTAAATTCCTGATCTTTCCAAGACTTTTAACATGAAGGGATGCTGAATTTTGTCAAATGCTTTTTCAGCATCTAATGAAATGATTATGTGCTTTTTTTTCTTTGAGTCTTTTTATGTAGTGGATTAAACTGATGGATTGAACCTTCCCTGCATCCCTGGGATGAAGCCCACTTGATCATGGTGAATTATTGTTTTGATGTATTCTTGGATATGGTTGGCAAGAATTCTATTGAGTATTTTTGCATCAATGTTCATAAGGGAAATTGATCTGAAGTTCTCTTTCCTTGTTTGGTCTTTGTTTTATGTGTAAGCATTATTGTGGCTTCAAAGAATTAATTGAGTAGTATTCCTTGAATTTGTATTTAGTGGAATAGTTTGAAGAATATAGGTATAAGGTCTTCTTCGAAGATCTGACAGAATTCCTCACTAAACCCATCTGGTCTTGGTCTTTTTTTGGTTGGGAGACAATTAATGACTACTTCTATTTCCTCATTGCTTATGGGACTATTTTGATGGTTTATTTGATCCTTTTTTAACATTGGCACCTGGTATGTGTCTAGAAAATTGTCCATTTTGTCCAGATTTTCCAATTTTGTTGAGTATAACCTTTTGTAGTAGGATCTGATGATTCTTTGAATTTCCATAGTTTCTGTTGTTATGTCTCCCTTTTCATTTCTGATTTTATCAATTTGGGTAGTACCTCTGTGCCCTCTGGTTAGTCTGGCTAAGGGTTTATCTATCTTGTTGATTTTCTCAAAGAACTAGCTCCTGGTTTAGTTGATTCTTTGTGTAGTTCTTTTTCTTTCTATTGGGTTAATTCTGACCCTGAGTTTGATTATTTCCTGCCGTCTATTCCTTGGGTATATTTGCTTTTTGTTCTAGAGCTTTCAGGTGTGCTGTCAAGCTGCTAGTGTAAGTTCTCTCCACTTTCTTTTTAGAGGTACTCAGAGCTATGAGTTTTCCTCTTAGCACTGTCTTCATTGTGTCCCATAAGTTTTGGTATGATGTGTCTTCATTTTCATTAAATTCTAAAAAGTCTTTAAATTCCTCCTTTATTTCTTCCTTGACCAAGTTATCATTGAGTAGAGCCTTGCTTAGCTTCCATGTGTAAGTGTGTTTTCCATTGTTTTTGTTGAACCTTAAGACCAGCCTCTGACTTTGGTGATCTGATTGGGTGCATGGAATTATTTCAATATTCCTGTATTTGTGGAGGCCTGTTTTGTGATCAATTGTATGGTCAATTTTGGAGAAGGTACTGTGAGGTGCTGAGAAGAAAGTATATTCTTTTGCTTTAGGGTCAATGTTCTATAAATATCAGTTAGATCCATTTGGTCCATAACTTCTGTTAGTATCTTGGTGTCTCTGTTTAGTTTCTGTTTCCATGATTTGTCCACTGCTCAGAGTGGGTGTTGAAGTCTGCCATTATTATTGTGCGGGGTGCAATGTGTGCTTTGAGGTTTAGTAAAGTTTCTTTTTTTTTCTTTTCTATTTTTTTTTATTTACATTCCAAATGATTTCCCCTTTCCCGTTTCCTCCCTCCCCGAAAGTCCCATAAGCCCCTTTCCCTCCCCCTGTTCCCCATTCAACCCCCTCTTGCTTCTCTGTCCTGGTATTCCCCTATATTCAGTCTTTCCAGGACCAGGGGTCTCTCCTTCCATCTTCTTGGAAATCTATTGATATGTGAATTGTTTCTTGGGTATTACGAGATTCTGGGTTAAAGAACCTTGAACATATGGGCACATGGGAAAATTTCCTGAAGTAAAGTTTCTTTTATGAATGCAGGTGCCCTTGCTTTTGGAGCATAGATATTCAGAATTGAGGGTTCATTTTGGTAGATTTTTCCTTTGATGAGTATGAAGTGTCCTTCCTTATCTTTTTTGACAACTTTTGGTTGAAAGTCGATTTTATCCGATATAAGAATGGCCACTCCTGCTTGTTTTTTGTGACCATTCGCTTGGAGAATTGTTTTCCACCCTTTGACTCTGAGGTTGTGACTATCTTTGTCACTGAGGTGGGTTTCTTGTATGCAGCAAAATGTTGGGTCCTGTTTAAGCATCCTGTTTGTTAGTCTATGTCTTTTTATTGGGGAATTGAGTCCATTGATGTTAAGCCATATTAAGGAAAAGTGATTTTTACTTTGTTATTTTTGTTGTTAAAGGTAGAATTATGTTTGTATGGCTATCTTCTTTTGGGTTTGTTTGAAGATTACTTTATTGCTTCTTCTGAGGTGTAGTTTCTCTCCTTGTATTGTTATTTTCCACCAATTATCCTTTGTAAGCTGAATTTATGGAAAGATATTGTGTAAATTTGGTTTTGTCATGGAATATCTTGTTTTCTCCATCTATGGTAATTGAGAGTTTTGCTGGGTATATTAGCCTGGGCTGGCATTTGTATTCTCTTGGGGTCTGTATGACATCTGCCCAGGATTTTTCATAAAGTCTTTTAGCTTCATAAAAGCTTTCATAGTCTCTGCTGAGAAGTCTGTTATAATTCTGATAGGTCTGCCTTTATATGTTACTTGACCTTTTCCCCTTACTGCTTTTAATATTGTTTCTCTGTTTAGTGAATTTGGTGTTTTGATTATTATTTGATGGGTGGAATTTCTGTTCTGGTGCAGTCTGTTTGGAGTTCTGTGGGCTTCTTGTATGTTCATGGGCATCTCTTTCTTTAGATTAGGGAAGTTTTCTTCTATAATTTTGTTGAAGATATTTACTGGCCCTTTAAGTTAGAAATCTTTACTTTCTTCTATACCTATAATCCTTAGGTTTGGTCTTCTCATTGTGTCATGGATTTCCTGGATGTTTTGGATTAGGAGCTTTTTGCATTTTGCATTTTCTTTGACTTTTGTGTCAATGTTTTCTATAGTATATTCTGCATTTGAGATTCTTTCTTCTATCTCTTGTACTCTGTTGTTGATGCTTGCATCTATGACTCCTGATTTCTTTCCAAGTTTTTCTATCTCCAGAGTTGTCTCACTTTGTGATTTCTTTATTCTTTCTACTTCCATTTTTATATCCTGGATGGTTTTGTTCAGTTCCTTCACTTGTTTGTTTGTGTTTTCCTTTATTTCTTTAAGTGATTTTTGTGTTTCCTGTTTAAGGACTTCTACCTTTTGACCCGTGTTCTCCTGTATTTCTTTAATGGAGTTATTTATATCCTTCTTGAAATCCTCTATCAGCATCATGAGATGTGATTTTAAATACAGATCTTGCTTTTCTGGTGTGTTGGGTTATCCAGGACTTGCTCTTGTGGGAGAACTGGGTTCGGATGGTGCCATGTTGCTTTGGTTTCTGTTGGTAATGTTCTTGCCTTTGCCTTTTGCCATCTGGTTATCTGTGGTGTTAGTTGGTCTTGCTATCTCTGACTGTGGCTTATCTGTCCTGCAAGCCTGTGTATCTGTAGTCCTGGGATTCCTGTTCTCTCTGTGCACATAGGTATGTAGGCAGTCCTAGGAGACTAGCAGAGGATGGTCCCCAGCTGGAGACAGAAACTGGAAGGCTCCTGCTTGAGCATTCTGGACAGGTTCCTCTGAGCAGCAGGGGAGGTCCTACCTGTGCTCTCATACCTCTCTGCACTCGTGAGGAAGGACCAGCAGGCGGGGGGGGGGGGGAGGAATGGAAGGGGAGTGGTATTCGGGAGGGTGGAGGGTTTTGGTTGATGATGGGTAGTGAGATCAGGAGATGGTGTCTTCACTGAAGCAGAGCAGCCAAGGGTCTGCCCCAGAAGAAAGGTGAAAATAATTTTTTTCTCATTTTTATTAGTTCTTTAAGAGTTCCATATAATGTATTTTTATCATATGCACTTCCTCTACCAACTACTCCAAGATCCATCCCCATTTCCCTACCAATGCAATTTGGTATCTTAAAACAGCAACAACAATAACGAATCAACTCCAATTGTGCTGCACATATATTCTTGGGTATGTGGCCTTTACTGGATGTTCTTCAATATACCAGGGCCTGTATACTTTAAGAAAATGGTCTCTTCTTCCACAAGCATACAATAGTCCTTAGCTAGTTGTGGGACTTTGTATTCAACTCCCCTCTCCAGGATGGAATTTTGTCTGGTTTGAGATTGCACAGGGCTTGTACTTGCTGTCTCAGCTGCCAAGCTATTGCATGTGCAGCTACCCTGCTGTGATCAGAAAACACTGATTCCTTGTATCTGTCCTCTGCCTCTTCCATTTAGGATATTATTGCTCCCTATCTTCAATGAATTCTGTTCAGAGCTGAATATTATCTAGCCTCTTTTTTTTAAATACCTTGGCCTATTTGTGAGTTCCTGTGTTAATCATTATCTACTGAAAAAAGTTTCTCTGATGAGAGTTGAGAGATTCATTTATCTCTTCATTGAACAATACACACATCAGTCATTAACAATGAGTTTAATATTATGTCAGTTTAACAGAATGATAGGAATATGTTCTTCTCTAGGACCTAGAACCTATCTATTTATCCACAGGTTCTTGGACCCAATAATAGTTCCAATCACAAACTAGTTGGTTCCTCCTATAACACTTATGTCAGTGGTATGTCTTGCCAGGCTGGCCATTGTTATAGTTCATAGGGTTCATAGCAAGGTGAAGTTGGTGATTCCTTTTTAACTCTACCAGCATTCTTAACACCATCTAACAGTACAACAGCTAGTCAGTATGGGTGAAGCTTCTAGGTGTATCAGCTTGATTTCTCCATGTTCTATGAAACATGTTATGGTGGCTTTAGTAACAGAGCTTTTCTATCCAGTTCTGGAGGCTAACCAAAAGTGCTGTCAAGAGCCTTTAGTATTTAGAGGTCGATGGGATTTTACTTATCAACATCTCCAAAATAGATAACTCATACCTGTCACTAATTTGTTGGCCTGTGATAACTTGTAGGGGCATGTTGTGCTGCTGTGGGGTAACTCCATTTAAATTCTTTGTTGATGTGCATGAGTTTATTTTATGAAACTTTTATAGTACTAGGTTTTTCTATGGCTTTTTCAAAAAATTTCCAGTGTTGATTATATCTTTATATTCCCTCCTCTGTGCTGCCATATCCTTCTCTTTTCCATTTAACCCTTCCTGTACCATTATTCCCCCTTAGCCCTTAATATTATTGCATTCTATTTCGTCTCCTTGAGACATGCTCATCCCCAAGGCACCTTGCTGAATTCCTGACTTCTGTGCATATTCCAAATGAAATGTACATGTCCAAAGACTCAAAGCTACCATCAGCAAATAACAGAAAGCATATGCTTGTGTTTCTGATCTGAGTTTCTTCATTCAGAAGGATTATTTACCACTCTATCAATTCACATAATTTCTAAACAGCTATAATGATGTATTGTGTGAATGTATCACTTTTCACTATCCATTCATCAGTTGATAGACATCTAGGCTGTTTCCATTCTCCAGCTACTATGAATAGAAAAGCAGTGAACATGGATATGCAGATATCTCTATGGCAGGATACAGAATCCTTTGGGGATATGACCAAGAGTGATATAATTGGATCATGTGGTAGATCTCTTTATAACTTTCTGAAGAACCTCCACACTGATTCCCATAGTGACTGTAACAGTTTGCACTCCCACCAGCAATGAATAAATATTCCCCCTTCTTGCGGCATGTTCCACCATTTGTTTTCATGATCTTGATCATTCTGACATGGGTAAGAAGAAATCTCAAGTAGTTTTTATTTTACATTTCCCTGATGGCTAAGCATGATGAACCATTTAAAGTGTGTTTCTCAACCATTTGGGTTCCAACATTTGAGAACTGCTACTGATTTTTGTTAGTTTTTTATTCTGCTACTTTGTTGAATGTGTTTGTCAGGTATAGGAAATTTCTGGTGGAATATTCAGATATATTAGACCAAATGTTTTTATAAATTCATCCATTTGCTAAGCGTTTCCAACTTGGTGGAATGTAGATTTTTAAAGTATGTCCCAATGATCCACTGAGTTTCCTTGGTGTCTATTATGTCTCTCTTTTCATTTGTATTTTTCTTAATTTGAATCCTCACTTTCTTTTGGTTAACTTGACCAAAATTTGCTATCATTTTCAAACAACCAGCTCTTTGCTTCATTGATTTGTTGAATTGAAATTTTCATTTCCATTTCACTAACTCAGCTCTTATTTTGATTACCTCTTACCATATAATTTTTTGAGCAGTGATATTTGCCTTTGTTTTTTCAAGACCTTTAATTGTATCATTAATGAATTCATTTGAGGACCCTTAATTTTTTATGTAAATATTTAGTGATAAGCTTTCTTCTTAAGACTGCCTTCATTTTGTCCCATAGATTTTGAAATGTCTTTACATTTTCATTTAATTCTAATATATTTCAAAGTTTATTTTTAAAGATTAACTTATTTTTTAAATTTATATGTATGAGTGTTTTGCCTCTAGACATGTATGTGCACCATGTGCATGCCTGGAACACATGAAAGCCAGAACTGGAGTTATGGAACCTGAGGCTATGGGCAGTTGTGGGCTGTCATGTAGATGCTAGCAAGCAAACCCAGTTTCTTTTTAAGAGCTAAAAGTACACATAACCTCTGTGCCATCTCTCTGACCCTTTTAGAAAGTTTGAAAATTACTTTTATGGCTTCATCTTTGACACGATTATCATTTGTGCTTTTTGGTTTCTATGCATTTTTATACTCTTGTCATTTCTTTGCCTGTTCATATCCAGTTCTATTTTGTTGTGGTCAGGTAGAATATAGCATATGATTTCAGTTTTCTAATATTTGTTGAGTATTGCTTTGTGAACTAGTATGTGGTCTATTAGGGAGAACATTCCATAGCCTTTTGAGAAGAATGTGTACATTTTGGTGTTTGTATAGAATATTGTGTATATTTCTGTTAGGCCTGTTTGATTTTCTTCTTTTTTATGTAATTTAGTTCCAGCCTACCTCTGCTTAGTTTATTTCTGGACGACCTATCTATTGCTGAGAGTCAGGTATTGAAGTCACCCACTTCAAGGTGAAAATCAAGGTGAATCCTTGATTTTAGTTTTAATACTGATTTGTTTATGAAATCACGCATCTATGTATTTGGTGTGCATATTTTTTGATAGTAATCACCTGTTGGTAGAGTTTTTCTATACATTTCTGACTATTTTTCTCAAATATTTGAATAGCTACATCTGCTTATTTTTCAGTTTCATTAGCTTGGAATGCATTTTAAAAGTCCCTTTATCTTAAGAAAGTGTCTTTCACGTTGAATCATATTTCTTGCTAACAAACAGATTAATCCTCTGTTATAATATAGTCTCTTTGTCTGTGTCTTTTTATTTTAAAGTGAGATCAATAATTTTCAGTTATTCTTGCATGAAGTGTGTTCATTCTTGTCATTTTGTTGATTTGGTAGTATATTCTTAGATCTTTTTAAATTACCTGTCCTGGCATTTTTTGTTCCTTATGACCTCTTGGTTATGTTTATTCTTCTCTTCAAATTGAAATATTATTCTAGCTTTGTAGAGCTGACTTTCTAATCATAAATTCCTTTAGTATGTTTTTAGCATGAAAAATTTTGCTTCTTCTTTAATTTTAATAGTTTTTCTGGGTATAATAGTCTGTGTTGACAGTTGTGATGTTTCAGGATTTAAAGAACATCTTTCTCGGCCTTTCTGGCTTTAAAGGTTTCTGTTAGATACTTATTGTTCTAACAGTTATGCATTTAATTGTGACTTCACTTTTCTTTCTTGCATCTTTCAGTACTCTTTGTTTATCTTCCATGTTTAATATTTTAACTTTAATATGTCTATTTATGTCTGCTATTTGCTCTTTAGGACCTTTTTTTTTTTTTTAAACCTAGATGGGCTTCTCTTTCTCTGGGTTGGGAAGTTTTCTTCTGTGATTTTACTAAATATATTCTCTGTGCCTTCAATGTGATAGTCTTCTCCTTCTTTTATGCCCATTTTTGGAATCTAGGTCTTTCACTGATGTCCCAAAGTTCTTCTATGTTCCATTCATATGTATTAAAATTTTTCATTGGCCTTTACTAAAAAATCCAATACCTCTTCTTTGTCAGCTATCACTAAATCTCTGGTTTTGGCATGACACATTTTGTTGGTGAGGCTTTCCACTTATATTTCTAATTTGCTTTTTGAGGTTTTCCTTTCCTCTTTACCTTTATCTGGCTTGCGTTGTTATAAGTTTTTGAATTCTTTGTCTGAAAGTGTCTCCATTTATTTTCTTATTTTTAAATATTTATTTTATTTATTATATACAAGTACACTGTAGCTGTTCTCAGATACTTCAGCAGAGGGAGTCAGAGCTCATCACGGATGGTTGTGAGCCACCATATGGTTGCTGGGATTTGAACTCAGGACCTTTGGAAGCGCAGTCAGTGCTCTTAACGTCTGAGCCATCTCTCCAGCCCCTTCCATTTATTTTCACTTGATCTTATCCAAAAGGCCGAGAAGCGATCCATTTATTTTCAAAAAGGGATATTGCTGTGGGAATTTGTGTTTTGGAGATATCATGTTATTTTTTGTTTGTTGTTTGTGTGTGTGTGTGTGTGTGTGTGTGTGTGTGTGTTGTTATTTCTGAATTAGAACTTGCACATCTGGGGTTACTTTGTTGATTAATTTTCTTTCTTTTGTTTTTATTCAACTCATTTTTCTTCTTTCAGCAGTGTTTCTGTAATGTTTTCTGAACAGAGTTCATTCCTAATAGAGATTTCATCTGTTTAACTGGTATTTGGGAATACACCTTCCATATAGGTTTGGATAGACTCTTGAGCAAGTTTCCCTTGGCAAAGTGGATTAGTCTAGGGTTTAAAGACCCCATTGGATAACTAGAGGGTCCTAATCGGGCAATAGCCAGGGCTTTGGGACTCTGGATTATGTATGGTAACTGGAGGATCTCTGTTGGGGATTGAGCTATTGAGTGCCAGAGGGATACAGGCTCGAAGGAGGTGCATGTTACTGGAAAGCAGCTTTAGGACATGGTGAACTGAATGGAGAGATGCAGGAAGGGAGAGTAGTGGTAGCCTACTTGGGTCCATAGTACATGATATGACTACAGGGACCCTGGTAATAAATTCAGTTTTATTATTTTAATTATGCATGCATGTGTTTGTGTATGTGCACATGAATTCAGATGCCCTTGGAAGCTAGAGGTGTTCAATACTCCTGGAGATGAAGTAATTCGTGAGCTACCTGAAAGGTGTGCTGGGAACTGAACTCAGGTTTTCTGCTAGAGCAATACATGCTCTTAATTGCTGAGCCATCTGCCCAGCCCTGTCATAGGAAATTCTTACTGATGTATTTTCAACTATGAGGTCATGGTGGCTTAAATTTTATTTGTAAATGAATCAGCAAATGAAAAACCAAACAAGCAAAATCCTGTATGCATGAGAATAGATGCAAATATGAACAAATGGAGACTTTTATCCTCTTATGGTGGCTGAGGATAAAACCTAGGACTTCACAGATGCTAAGAATATGTTCTACCACTGAACTATAACCCTCAGTAGATGTAAATACATTAAAGATGACATAATTTTATAAAGAGACATTGAGTCTAAATGGTAGGATCATAATTATGCCTTTTAAAACATTTCTTTTGTTTTCTTAATTGTAAAAACTTGAGTTTTGTAATGGTATTTTCATACGTGTATTCAATGTTTTGATTATATTAGACTTCTATGATGCCACTTCTCCCACCATTCCCCCCTTTCTCCTACCAACTAGCTCCCTCTTCTGTGTCACATCTATTGTGTTATTCTTTGAAGTTTTCTAATTCTGAAATTTAAGGAATTAGAGTAGCTAAGAAAAGATAAGTTCATAACACATCGGATATTTTCCCTTTGCAACAAGCTATACTACCAATGTATATTTGTATGTTATTATGGGATTATTATGATTATTTCTTCAGGATATAATTAGTCAGAGGATGTGCACATTGAAATTTATATCACCTTCGTCTATATTGTTTTCTGCACAGATTTGTATTCTGATTAGTATTTAGTTGCATCAACAGTATTTGAAAGGGTCTATTTCTTTCCCACCTCACCTGGACTAGAACAATTATTTATTTATTTATTATTTAATTTGATCAAAATGAAAGTCTTATAAGCAACACCAATGTAACTCACTGTTGTTTTGATTTGTATTTATTTATCTGCTTTATTTTAACCTTATTTATAGTAATTACTATACATCTTACTTTATTTCTGTGTGTAATGCTTTTTTGGTCTTTTGATGCATTTTGCCAGTTTTATTTTCAAAAAGAGTTATTTCTGTTTATATCTAAACTCTTTATAGGTGAGTGAATTAGTTACCATTTGAACCATGTTCACCACACTGATTAAATTTATAAAATGTTGCCAATTTGATAGATCAAAAATTATTTGGTACTTTCATTTATATATCTTTGGTGACTAATATGATGAAAATTAAAATAAAAACACAGTTCTTTGCATTGCTTGAGCATGTTCTGTGTCCATTTAAAATGTTACAGGCTTAAGACAGGCTGTAGTTCAGTGGTAGAACTCTTGCCTAGCATGAATAAGGCCCTGCATTTATTCTCCAGCGCTATAAAAAATGATTATAAAGAAGTTACAGCATAAGTAATCTTCATGTACAAATATGTACATCTATAGACATGTATGCATATATATATGTATATATACATATATATACACACACACACATATATATATTAAATGGAAAAAGGTTTAGAATCAGAACTGTTCAAAGATGAAATGGACCATATTGGCAGGTAGTAAGTCTCTGCTTCAGTGTAGTGTTTTAAGCAGAGGTGGGTATATAAGAGTAAATTAATGTATGTTTTCTTTTTTATTATTTATTTATTTATTTATTTATTTATTTATTTATTTATTTATTTATACATACTCCAGATTTTATTCTCTCCTCCACCCTGTCCACCCTCTGTCTGTTCTATCCGTACCTCCGCCCACCCCCTGTCTCCACAAGGATGTCCCCACCCCCAATGTATGATTTCAAATAAGGAATATTCCAAAGAAATATTGAAATCTCTTTCAGGACATATGATTTAATAAAAAAAATACAGAAAATAAAAAAAAAAGAAAGAAAATTGAAACTTTATCATGTTCGTACTGACTCAGTTCATGTAACAGCTAGCGATAGAATGAACAACCAAGCTCTGTGCTCCTGATTACTAAAGTCATTCTTGCATGTTCCTAAACCAGGAATTTTTTCAGTATCAGGTTGCATGTACTGCCATCATTGATGCCCTAAAATGTCTTTGTAGTTTCTAATTTTTATTATGCTCTTTTGGAGCTGATGATCTTTACTCTAGCCAATATGAATAATGATTTTATGTTTCCCTACAGGCACATCTTATCCCAAAGTAGCCAAGTCGTTTGAAAAAGTAACATACTACTGGACAGTTCCTCCCCATGCTGGGCCCGCTGCTCAGGATCCTGCCTGTCTAACCTGGATGTACTTCTCTGCTGCAGATCCCACAAAAGATACAAATTCTGGCCTGGTGGGCCCTCTACTGGTGTGCAAGGCTGGGGCCTTGGGTGCAGATGGCAAGCAGGTATTTCTGGGGAGTCTAGGTAGAAGACTGGCTGGAGAGAAATAAAGCTGAGTTTCTGGGTTGTATCAAGGATGGGGCTAGATCCTGGAGGTAAGGGAATAGAACGAACATAAACAAAGCAATTATATCAGAAACTAATAGATGGTGACCTCCTGTTCTTATGTATTTTATTTTACTTGAAAACACATAGCTATCTTAGATTTTGATTCTTCTTTTTTTCCTATCCTTCAATTATTATTTTCCCTCCCACCTCAGTGGCCCATAAAATTGTTCCTAATCCATAAACTTATTTTAATACATGTTTGCCTTTTTTTTTTCCAGCTAGCCCATCATTTCTAACTATATAACCTTGGGCCAGTTACTTAAATTCTCCTTAAGTCAACTTCATCATCTGTAAATAAAGGGTTAACAAAGCAGGAAGTTATCTTTGATTTCTTTGGATAGCCATAAAATTAATACACATAAAGTGCTTACTGCAGTATCTGGCATATAGTAAGCACCTAGTAAACAGTAGCTGTAAAAATAATAAATAATGGTAATGCATTTCTATTTTTTTTTCATTTTTTTCAAATTTTCCTGCATAAAGCCTCCCTGCTTTCTTAGTTACTCTCCCCTCAATCTTCTCCCTAGGTGGCTTTGGGCTATCTCTGGTCACACACTGTGCTGTTTCCATAATCCACACCTGGTGCTTCTTCCCCGCTTTCTTTCATATATCACCAGCCTCCAGTCTTGTTCCTTTACTCTGACCTTATCTCCTCTACAATTTTAAGTTTCCCTGATGAAAGCCTGCCTAGCAACAACTGCAGCTCTGAGCATGAGATATGAAACTGGCTCGGAATCTGAAAAAGGAAATGAGAAAGAATCAGGAATCCTTGGGTCTACAACTACGCAATATGCAACTGCTGAAACCATTGTCATTCCTCCCTCTATTTTTTCCAATGGGACTACAGAAAGGTGTGGATAAAGAATTTTTTCTCCTCTTCACTGTGTTTGATGAGAATGAGAGCTGGTACAACAATGCCAATCAGGCAGCTGGTATGTTGGATTCCCGACTGCTCTCAGAAGATGTCGAGGGTTTCCAGGACTCCAATCGAATGCATGGTATGGGGAATAGTTTTGCTTTTAACTATAACCTTTAAGGCCTTAAGCAAGATGTAATTCAATCCATACTTATAACTACTTCCTAAAAATGTTCATCTCATTGATCTTCTCTATCCAAGAGACAAGCCAGATTGAAGGATACAATGTAAAACGACAGTTCTGTTTTTTAAAACTATTGTTATTATTCTTCCTCTCCCCCTCTGCTACACTGTGTGTGTAGTTATACACAGAGGTTAGAAGAGGCTGTTCTAACTACTGATCCATGTCATCACACTGCAACAGCAGCTGTTCTTATGTCTTGTGTCATGATCCAGTATTACACAGTATGGGAGGCACTGGCAGATAGTGGTGGAAGATGAAAATTGTATGTAAGTGATATTATACAGGGTATGACAGATTAAGCTGGGATGATATTCCTTCATTCTTTTTCTTTGTTGTTCTAGTAATAGAATCCAGGACCCTTTTGCCTGCTGTGCAAATATCCTATCACTGGGCTACAGCTGTAACCTCCATCCAATCTTGTCTTCCTCTACCATTTTCCCATATCTCATACGTCAGCAAAGTGTGACCATTTTTCTTCCCACAACCATAATTTCTACTTATTTCATATTTTTGCGCTGTTATGACTTTTGCTTGAAATACACATTCTCATACATTTACCTTCAGCATTTGTAAATTCTTTCTATTTTCTAAGATTCTACTCATAAGCTGCCTCACCAATATTTCTACTTCTTATCACTCAAGACCAGGGTGGTGATTCTCTTTTCTATGTACCATTGTACTTCAGTAATTTTAAAAACATGCATTCCATATGTTTGTCAACACTGTAGTTGGTACATAGTTCTTTACTTCTTCTAGAGTATGTTGATTATCTAAGAATCTTCTACATTATTTAATTATTAGGTTCTAACACATAGTGAATGTTAATTGAATTTCTGAACTACCAAATTAATGGCTACGTGGATGAAAGAGGGAGTGAAAAATCTAGTCCCAGATTTCACCGAGCACCCAGCAATTTTCAATGATGTGAATAACACTCATGACAATAATTATAGAACAGTCCAGTCATACAACTACATGTGTAGAAGAGCCTTTTAAGTTCAAAAGAAAAGAACATTAATAAGGAACAGTAGATGATCTGTTGAAGAAGGGAATATTTGAGCTGGAGATGAAGACTGAATAGGGTTACTATCAAGACATTATAGGCAGTGGAGGCAGAACTGGAGATTAGCAATGTTATCATCAGAATCCAGGGGGTTGGTTAAATGAGTCCTATACTCTGATTCCAGTGTAGGTGGGAGCATGGAGAGGTTTTCCTATATCTGAGGGCAAGTAGATAGTAAGAAGACGTGAAAATGAATGTATTGACTTCTGCATCCTAGTTTTCTTCCCAAGATAGTCCATTATTGTGGATAAAGTAGGCACTCGCATGAATCATGCCATTCTAAAACTTTGGATTTGTTAAACTCCTAATAGGCAGGTATAGAGAGACAGAAAACTGAGATTCTTAGTGTAGGAAATTTTTGGACACTCGAATATGTTGTATTACAGAAATCTTCCTTTAGAGAGAAGGACAGGCAGACAGAAAGACAGAGGGATAGAGAGGGCATGACAGATAAGTAGATTAGTAGTTTACACAGAGGCAATAATTGAAGTCTATTCTAGGGTTGAGAGGGAAGCATGTAAAACATATAACACTGTAAATAAACTAGGTTTAACACTTTAAAGATATAAAGATTATAGATCTCCTAGGATGATAGTGGGGGGTTTGAGTGTATAAATACTTTAGGTAGAGGTGTCTGGAAAGAGGCTTTTCCCCAAGAGTTGTAGGTGACCAAATATCTTTTGTATTACCAGTGAAGATGGAGAGAAGGAGTTAACTTGAATCTGAAACTTTGGGAAACACACTCTATGGATGGGTGTAGAATTAGAACAGTGAGGAGAAAGAACAATCACAGGCATTGCAAGAAAATTAGAATGTGTAGCATGCAAGACAAGTTGGAAAACTAAGGGTAAACAGGAGAGTTTGAGGCGTATGTATTGGGGTGTATGCATGTAGGAGTTGGAGTAGTACATAGTAGTTCTTTGTTTCCAGAGTGTGGTAAAGGGAAGGGAAGAGATGAGACCAAAAAAGCTAGTTGGGCTCTCATCCTAAAGAATTCCTATGAGTAGAAATTGACTATCATAACAGGAAGCAGGGGAATTTAGGATGCTCTGGAATTTCAAGTTATGGTAAACCAAAGTACAGGGCTGATACGCTGCTGAATATGATTTGAGTAGTCTGATCTCATCTCCCTACTTTGTCTTGTGTTTTTATTTTCCAGCTATTAATGGATTTCTGTTCTCTAACCTGCCCAGACTGGATATGTGCAAGGGTGATACTGTGGCCTGGCACATGCTTGGCCTGGGCACAGAGACTGATGTACATGGGGTTATGTTCGAGGGCAACACTGTGCAGCTTCAGGGCATGAGGAAAGGTGCAGTCATGCTCTTTCCTCACACTTTTATGACAGCCATCATGCAGCCTGACAATACTGGTAAGTGTATTAGCAGCAGACACTCGATGTACAGGCTTTGTTATGTAGGGGGACAGGAATGACAGGGGCTAACATGGGAGGGGGAAGGGCTGGTGAAAACAAAGGAGTGTGTTCAGGGGTTTGAGAGAGTTTCAAAACACTTTATCTCTTCAATACATTATCCATTTTCTGATTATTTGATGTTTTCATTATTTGCAGCCTGAGTAGAAGGTTTTTCAGGAATAAGAGAGAAGTTCAAGCATTGCTCAGCTTCAGTGCTGATATGATGGAGGGTACACTTAGTCACACAGCACTTTGACTATATAGAAATAGATTATAATATAACCCATATATTTGGAAGGTCAATGGAATGTACTTGTGTTTTCAACTCTGGTATTCTGTGAAGATTTCTGCATCCTACCGTGTGTGTGTGCGCGTGTGTGTGTGTGTGTGTGTGTGTGTGTGTGTATGTGTGTGTAGTCAAATGTATTTGTAAAGAAAACAAAAGACTAGAGAAGGCTATGTTTTGTTCAACTACATGCCTTCGCAATGACTAAGATTTGAGGAACATTTGTGGCCTTCCTTTGGGATGTAATAAGGAACAGAGGAAATGTAAAACAATCTTAAACAAAGTCATTCTTTGGGCATGGAAAGGAAGGACTAGAAATCTGAAGATCTGGAATTCAGTTCCTGTTTATACTACCTACAAGCATGGCATGAGCAATCCATTTCACTTGACTGTATGTTTAACCATCTTAGGTCAGAAATGAAAACCTCAGGAGGAGCTTTACCAACTTGCTAATCACTTTGCTTTAATCACTCCCCTTATCTGTACAGATTCAGTTTCCCCTCCTTTCTTCCTTCCCCACTTCCTTCCTCCTCATTTCCTTTCTTCTCTGCACCTCCTCTCTTCTCTTCTCCCATGTTCTCAACAGTAATTCCATCCTCCTTTCTTCGTGAAGAAAAATGCTTTTATTTTTTCTCAGATTCCAGTAATCTCAAACATTTTTAAAACACACAGGTATTTTCTTCAGCCCCTAGGGTGTATTCCTTTTCCAGCCAGTAGGTGGCAAGTGTGATTGTAAGAAATTTTATGCATCACCGCAATCCTGTCTGAACTTTTATTCTTTTTTAAACTATCATTTTAGTTGTGTAAACTCTTATTGTATTTGAAACAGAATTACCGTAAAAAGTAATTCTTTGTAACAATTTAATAATTTCTTCAAGGATGTGAACTTTACAAGCACAACATTAAGCTAGTCTCTCCACATATCTTGTTTCCCATCTTCCTAGAGCATTTTCTTGGCAGGGGAGAGTTGTTAGCAAATTATAAACATCAGTTAGTACAGTTGCAAAAAGCAAGAGGAGCATGTGCTTTCAGGAAATGAGGGTTGGGGCAGGGAGTGGGCAATCTCTGAATTTAAAAGATCATATTCTTGAGCTTTAATCCCAAAGCCAAAGTCCAAATGTAATCTCCTTTCTGAAAAGTTAGTTGGGACCCCCCAAAACATCTACACATTTTCCTAGGGTTCATTCTAACTTTAAATGCATGAAATTATTTTTTATTTTCATGCTATGGACCAAACAGGAAGCTGGCTAGGAACAACAATATGTCTTTATAGTCCTGGTAACTTCATGGCTTAAACTCATGATTTGGGGACCAGCCTGAGCAATGAGATGAGATCCCACCTCAAAATATAAATTAAAATAAAATTGGTGGGAAGCATGGAGGGAAATATAATTGTAGGTTTTCAAGAATAAAAGTTTAAAATGTCACTATTGGCTAAGATTCCTGAATTTTGTTACTATTGAAGACAAAACTCTTCCCCGCCCCCTTTTTTTACACATTAATATTTTTTAAAAATTGTCAAAGAAATGCCAAGTCGTAGAATATTGGGACTGGTAAGGCTCCTTTGAAATCTCTTAAGATCAATTATTTTACTAATAGATGCAAAGAACACTTACCTGAACCGGATAAATGGCTTGCTCAGATTAGAAGTACTGACTGTAAAATTTTAGCTTTTTTTCTGGTTCATCCTCCATCAAATCCTATTAATTCTCACTCCTGGATGGTATTTTAAATCTGAACTTTCCATCTGTCCTCTGGACACTTGATCTGTCATTAAGAAGGAGAGAGAAACCATTGTAAATAATTCTCTAGAATCAAAGCAATATAATGACAAATCTGGATCAGAATCTGGCTTTGGAGTCTGTGGAGACTAATGAATCTTAGTTGTTATGAAGGCATGTAGTTGTATAAAATATAGGTTTTGTTGTATTGATGGGCAGTGCGTATGTAGCTTTATAGATGCATTATCCGTATCACTGTAGCCAGGCACAGTGGTGCAGGTCTTGTTTTCAGTTCAAACACTTTAGAAGGCTAAGTTAGGAAAATGAATGACCTGAGCTAGGAAGTTTTGACAACACCCTGAGCAACATAACAAGTCTTCCTCATAAAACTCCATGTTGAAGATACAGCATGTTCTCTCTTTGATGCTTATGTTAAAAAAAAACAAAGTTAGATATTAAAAATTAAACAAAATATGTAAAGAATTTATATTGGGCCTATTGGTAATTATCATCATTTTTCTTTGCTATAATATATTTTATTTTTGTATTTGGAATTTTAATAGGCTTATATTAATTTTAATAAAATACCATCTTGTATTTAAAAATATCACCCTGACTAGTATTCCTCTGCTATTCAAACTGAAATACTAATACTATATCTTTAATACCAGGGAAGGTGTTAGATAAAAGGTTAAAATCTGAATATATTATGTTCCATTAAACTCATTTTAGTTTCTTCAAAACCATAGATCCTTTTTTTACTACTTGGACCCTGATTAGGGTTTTTTTTTCTCTTTTCTTGTTATTGGAGCTCTTTCTTTGTTCGTTATTTCTACCCTTCCTTCTCTTACCCATTTCCTTTGTGTGTTAGGTTTGAAGACATTAATAGTAAACTCTGAGTCACCAATAATTCGTCGCTGTTGCATTAAGGAAAAAATATCAAAGCATTTCCTCTTGATGTCATTTAACTAAGAACAAGTCCAGATTTGAAATTCTCTGTTTGGCCTTCCCTGTGCCTTCTGTCCTTAGTCTTTCTGTTATGTGTGTACAAATCTGTGTCTGCTTGAATGTTGTCTTGTGAAATCTGCCCCTGTATCTACATCTGTCTGTGTGTGTCTGTCTCTAACAAAGAACTTTTTTTTTAATTGAACAACACACAAAGTATCACATAGAGAAGGAATGAAGATTCTTTACAGAAATCTTTAACAGTTTTACAAGGAATTAAGTCCTGACTCCAGCTGTTCCAGCTGTAAACAATAATAGAAGCATCATTGTTTCTGAACAAAATCTGAATGATGTACTCTCCATTTGTGATAGATATTTGTTTTATAAGAATGTTCTGACCCTCTATGTTTGCTATTTTCAGCA
This sequence comes from Tokudaia tokunoshimensis, assembly GCA_036184795.1. NCBI lineage: Eukaryota > Metazoa > Chordata > Mammalia > Rodentia > Muridae > Tokudaia > Tokudaia tokunoshimensis. The sequence goes on from BTHU01000023.1 coordinate 54,859,221, forward strand.
AATGATTATTAGAACATAAGTGTTACTCTGAGTCAGTGTTCATGGAAGAATGTATAATTTAAGATTATAGCTTAATTGGGTTAATTAATTAGTTAATATGGATTAATTGGATAGCTCTACGAACTAATTTAGGATGTAAATGTTGATTACATGGAAAATCCAAGGCAAGTAAGGTTGGCTCTTACATGGTTCTCTGAAAGGCAGGTTAAACAAACAGGGTAAGTACACAGTAGGCCAAAGGTCTTAAGTCTTAAGTAATCTCAAGGTATATTATTAACTCTGGCTGTGCTGTCCAGCAAAATTCCCAATCTCTTGGAATCTAAGAGGTACTTTTAACAGATTACACCACTGCAGTTCATCTACTTTTGTTATGTTAAAGAAGTAACACATCAATGAAGGTAAAGAGCTGGTCAATGTATGGTGTACTGTAGGGACCTCCTAAATCAACATCACTTTATTCTTTTTATTCCTTTTGAAAAGTTGACAAAGACAAAATATGACTGTAACAAAGAAGTTCTTGTAAAGGGCTACAGTTTGTGATTTAATCCTGTAAACCAATTAGAGGGATTGAGCCCGTTAGTATCAAACATCATTTCAAGATGTTTATTTTGAGGATAGGAAGTTATGGTTGCTTTAGTTTGGATGGACTGAGTTAAGGATAATTTCACAGTTGTAGCTTTAACTGTGGCAGCAAGAACAGCTGCAATAATCATTCCAATGACTCTTTGTACACATATGTTCCAGGGCATAATTAAGTTGTTCTGAATCAGATCCTCCATGGATCTGCAAGCCAGATTAACAGGTATCCAGGCATGCATGGGCTTGCTTTAGAATTAAAACAAGGAAATAAAATAATATTGTAATGAGAGGAACTTTGGTAAAGGATGAAAATTAGAAGTGGTGTGCAGTTTATGTGTGGTTGAAATTCTGGAAAGTGTCCCTCTTTTGTTACCAAGTTGTCTTCTGATTCCAGTTCATAGTGTGCCTTTACCAGTCCAGTGATAGAAAATAAAAATGTGAAGCTTCAGTCCGAAGTTATAAAGAGAACAGGATCCAGACATGGGATAGGTCCATGATAGAATTTATGTAAAGCCATGGGTTTGGATAAAACTCCTTGCTTTTTAAGATGTTATTTTTTTTTTTATAGGTGTCAGGGGAAAGACTGAGAGAAACATTTTTTTTTATTTTAAATTGAAATTATAAGTTGCTTTGGCAATTTTCTCCTGACCAGTTAGTTCTTTTAACCACCCCCACCTCCACCTCAGCCATTTTTGTTTATGTATTTGATTTTTAAATAAGAAATAAGTTTGTTCAATTATGATTTATCCTTGAGGTTATAGGACATTCTTTACAACTATGAGAGACATGAACTTTTCAAAGTTGACAAAAAGAGATAAAAATTTTAGGTCATCAGAAGGATCATTGTTTTTTTTTTTTATTATTTTCTTTATTTTTTATTTACATTCCAAATGACTTCACCTTTCCCATTTCCTCCCTCTCCGAAAGTCCCATAAGCCCCCTTCCCTCCCTCTGTTCCCCATTCATCCCCCTCTGGCTTCTCTGTCCTGGCATTCCCCTACATCCAGTCTTTCCAGGACCAGGGGTCTCTCCTTCCATCTTCTTGGAAATCTATTGATATGCAAATTGTATCTAGGGTATAACGAGATTCTGGGTTAATATCCCCTTATCAGTGACTGCATACCATGTGTGTTCTTTTGTGATTGGGTTACCTCACTAAGGATGATATTTTCAAGTTCTGACCATTTGCCTAAGAATTTCGTGAATTCATTGTTTTTAATTGCAGAGTAGTATTCCATTGTGTAAATATACCACATCTTCTGGATCATTGTTTTAATGTCTTTTGAGAGCCTCTTAACAGAGAAAGCAGTCAGTATGTTTCTGTAGTGATCATAATCATGTGTTTGAGCTGTAGCAAAAGCAAAACTGAAAAAGGTATCAACACAATCATAAAAAATTTAAATACCCACAAAATTAAGTTTTTGAGACCATGTCTTCCAAACTTTTGCATTGGTTTTATAAAACTTTAGTAACTAGTACTTACAATGGTTACCAAGAGTAGAATAATAACTAGTGAGAACTCCCATTCATTGAAATAGAGATTTAATATCAATGAATTAAACATTGAAGTTTTAATATTATATATACATATATATGTCTCGTCTTTTACAGACCTAAAGTCATTTACTCAGACCCTCAAAATTTTCGTAAACTTTCTAACTTTTCTTTTCAAAAACTCCCAACCATTTTAACCTTCTCCTTCCATCTTTATATCCATTTATCCATTTAGTTTCTGTGTACTATTTTTCCCTTTTAATACTATAAGATATGGGTGCTTGATTATGGAGAGTAGTCATTGGAAAGCAAATATTTTTCATTATTAGACTGTAAAGGGGTGGTAAAAAGCAATCTTTAAATCAATAGCAATAGCAAGGTAGTTTTGAGCATGTTTACCCATTGAAACCTATTGGTAAGTTTATTTCTCTCAGTAGGAAGCCTGTTGGCTCTAGGAGAAGGCAAAGCCCTCTTTTCAGGTTTGAAACACTTAAAGAGGTCTAGTCAGAATTTGTATTTTTACAAGTCAATGAAAGAAATAAAGTGCCAGCAATCTCTGTTATTTGTAGCAATGTTGTCCATAAATGTCTCTGTGGAGTTTTGTCTGATAGTGGAAAAAAACCCTGAGTGTATCTTAAGGTCAGGGATTTTATTTATTTGTTTGTTTACTTATTTATTTGTGTATTTACTTATTTGTTGACTTTGGGCCCTTGTGCCAGTCTGTGAGCCTGTTGGGAAACTCTACCGATGTGTTTAGTATTCACTTGAGGACTGGAGGGCAACTGAGCCTCAACTTAGATTTTTTTTCTTATTAGATTTTTTTTCTTATTTTAGTGACTCCGGTAACTAAACTTTCTTTTCAAACTCTCAAATTTGCATCAGCAGCAAGCAACATGGCCATCTTTTGTCTGCAAATGCGGTGCAAAGTCAGAATGTTTTCAAGGTGAAAGCAGACGGTTTAGCTATGGATGGACTGGCCAGGCAGCCTCAAGGGAAGAACTAGCAGAGACTTGCTCCCCTGCTGCTCTAGCAGCAGGTGGCCAGGCTGCTAAATTGTCTGATGAAGATAGGGGCTGGGACAGAGAGGCTCCAGCTGAATTGTACATGCATGCTGTGCTTGATGAAACTTTACAAGCTTGTTTTGATGTTGTCTTAGATCTAATTTTTAAAAGTAAATTTGCTAACTGTTATGCATGGATATGCCATAGAGGAATCAAGAAATTCTACATTGTGGGAGCAGAAGGCTTGTGAAAAGGCAGGCTGGGCATTGGTATGCCTAAGAGAAAAGCTACTTTGTGTGATGGAATTTAAAGTAGAACCAAACAGGACTCGATAAGGAATGAGAAGGAAATAAAAGATGTAGTTTGGAGGGGTTGCTTTCAAGGTGTAGGTCCACTGTTACTGAGAGTAACCTATAGGTTCTGCAGTTCTGAGATATCCAGACTTCTCTTTTTCTTAGAACCTATCCCCCACTGCAAACACGCAAGGTGGGAGCTTTTGGGAGATTGACAGACCACTGTCCCTTTTTGCACCTGAGACATCCAAAATTCACATCCCTGAAATGTTATGCATATACACTGGGTGCTTAAAATGCTTTACTCACACATTAAAGGTTTCTCACACAGAATCCCAAAATGTGTGGATTAAACACATTAAAGATTCTTCATACAGGACACCAGAATGGGTCAGCTTGAAAGTACTTATAATAAACTCTGAGTCACTAATAATATATCAATCAGTATTACATTAGGGACACAAAAGCACTTCCCCTTGGTATCATTTTAAAGAGAGCTGTTATCATTTAGCCAAGAGCAAGCTGAGATTTGACTTCTCTGCCTCACCCTCTCTTTGTCTTCTGCCCATCTTTTGTATGAGTCTGACCCTCTCATTTTCTTTTCATCTCTCTGTTCTTTGTACTGTTTTCTTTGCTCTCATTTTGCCCCCTTTGCCATATTTTCCCCTCCCCTATCTTGCACTTTGTTTTTTTTCTTATTTATTTATTTTTACATCCTGCTCACTGCCCCTTCTCTTCTGAGTGTGTTGGGAACCCCTGGATATGCTCCCTCCAACCCTGGCACTTCAAGTCTCTGCGATGCTAGGTGCTTCCTCTCCCACCCAAGGCCAGACAAGGCAGCCCAGCTAGAACAACATATCCCAGATATATGCTCAGGATCCACATGAAGGTCAAGCAACACCCTTATTTACATTTTCTTTTATTTCTTATTTTTACCAATTTCCTTCAACTCTTGTCCCCTTTCTTCTTGGTGTTACTCTAATTTACCCTGTTTTATTGAATAAAACAGTTTTTTTTCATGTACTCTATCCTGATTACACAGTCCTCTCCCTCTACTCTTCCCAGTTCCTCCCCACCTCCCTTCCCATCCAAATCCACCTCCTTTATGTCTCTCATAAACAAAAGCATGATTCTAAGGGCTAATAATAAAATGAAATTCAACAGAATAAAACTAAAACTAACACATTGGAACAGAACAAAACAAACAGAAGGAAAAATGCCCAAGAAAATTCACAAGTAACAGATATAGACTCAGAGATCCACTCGTATGCAAACTCCAAAATCCAGAAAAGCACTAAACTGGAAACCATAGTATATTTGCAAGGCATATGAATAAATAAATAAAATATTTTTAAAGCCCTGACAAAAAATATCTTTAAAGATGCCATTGAGTTTGTTTTCTTTTGGATATCTACTGCTGGGCATGCAGTCTGTCCTCAAGAGTGGCTTGTTTCCTTAGTGAGATTCCTTTGGAGAAAACTAACTTTTTGTTTGCAAATGGTTATCAATTGGAGGTAGCTTCTGGGTTAGGGATGGGGATGTGTGTCCTCTTCACCTTTCAGCTGTAGGGCCCCATGTGGCTCAGACTCTTGCAAACCCTGTGCTTACTGCACATATGTTGATTAGAGGGCCTTGTTTCCTTGGTGACCTCCTCTGGCTCTAAGACTCTTTCCTCCTCCTCTTCCACTGGAAATAGGAGCCCTAAGGAGAAGGATTTGATGGAGATTTCCTACTTAGGGCTTAGTGTTCCTCCATCTCCCTCTGCACACTCTCTGGTTGTGAGTTTCTGTATTTGTTTCCCATCTCTTGCAAGAGGAAGCTTCTCTGATGTTGACTGAGCTAGACACTGATCTATGAGTACAGCAGAACGTAATTAGGAGTCATTTTATTGCTAGTTCTTTTAGTAGACCCCTATTATGTGATTTTTCCCCCTAGGTCCCTGAACTATCTAATCTCAGGTTCTTGGTCATCCAAGCAGTATTGAGTATGGGTTCTATCTCATGGAATGAGCCTTAAGTCAAATCAAATATTGATTGGTTGCTTTCTCCAGCTTTGTGCCACCACTACATTAGGATATCTTGCATATAAGACAATTGTAGATCAAAGGATTTGTAGCTAGGTTGGTGTTTATGTTTCTCATTTGGTAGCCTGCAGTGTACCTTCCTATAACAAAGACATTAGCACATAGGGGGTAAAGGCTCTCTGTAAGCACCAATTCAACTTTTCTCAGTTCAATGAATTAGGTAGGTGGTAACTATAGCAAAGAGGCCTTGCTGTCAGTTTGTGGAGATCAACCTATAGTATTGGGAGCAGCTTGGGTTGTTTGAGTTTCCATGGATGCCTTTGAACAACTCATTTAGATGTAACACATTCCCAGTTACTTCCTCATATTGGAAGCTTCATTTGATGATAAGAGATGTCCAACTGGGACTTTGTCTCCCCCATTATCAAATTTTCACTCCATAATATATTTTATAATATATTACATTTCTGATTTTTATTTAGATCACACACACACACACACACACACACACACACACACACACACACACACACACACACAAGATTTTACTGAATTAGGTTTCTACATTACTCCATCAAATGCTGCTTCATTTTAACTTTATCTTCTATTCTCTCCTTCATTCTCACATCCCCCCCACTTCCCCACTTGGTCTTCCTGTTCCACTTTTCCCGCACCCACCCATAACTATTCTATTTCCCTTTCCTAGGAAGATATATTTGTGCTCTCTAGTCACTTACTCTATACCTAATTTCTGTTCTCTGGATTGTAGCTTGCTTATCATTGAGTTCATAGCTAATATGCACATGTAAGTGAATACATACCATATTCGTCTTACTGAGTGGGTTACCTCACTCAGGATGATTGTTTCTAGTTGCATCCATATATCTACAAATTCCATTACTTCATATTATTAAATGCTAAGTAATACTCCATGTGTAAATGTACCGCATTTTCTTTATTCATTTATATATTGAATGACATATAGGTTGTTTTGAGTTTCTGGTTATTATGAATACAGCAGCTATGAACATGGTTGAGCAAGTGTCTTTTTTAAAAGATATTTTCTTTATTTGCATTTCAAATGTTATCACCTATCCTGGTTTCCCCTCCGAAAACCCCCTAACCTATCCCCCCTCCCCCTGCTCACTAAACCACCCACTCCTTCTTCCCTGTCCTGGCATTCTCCTATACTGAGGCATTGAGCCTTCTCAGGACCAAGGGCCTCTCCTCCCTTTGATGTCCAATAAGGCCATCCTCTGCTACATATGCTGCTGGAGCCATGGGCCTCTCCATGTGTACTCTTTGGTTGGTGTTTTAGTCCCTTGAAGTTCTGGGGATACTGGTTGGTTCATATTGTTGTTCCTCCTATGGGACTGCAAATCTCTTCAAGAGCAAGAGTCTTTATGTGAGGATGAAGTGCCCAGGTGGTATAGCCAGAGCTTGAGGTAGATCAATTTCCATCTTCCTAGAGACCACCACACTGATTTCCATAGTGATTGTACAAGTTTGTACTCCCACCAGGAATCTGTGAATGTTCTCCTAATTCCATTCTCATCAGCATGAGCTATTATTTGTTTTATTGATCTTAGCCATTTTGATGGGTTTAAGATGAAATCTCAAAGTAGTTTTGATTTGTGTGCCCCTGATAACTAAGAATGTTTAACTTTTCATTAAGTGCTTCTTAGCTATTTGAGTTTTCTTTTTTGAGAATTCTGTTTACATCTGTACCCCATCTTTGAAATGATTTATATCTTGATACCTTTTTTTTGAGTTCTTTATATATTTTGAATATTAGTCCATTATCAGATATAGAGTTGGTAAAAACGTATTCCCATTTTATAGGCTGCTGCTTTGTCCAAATTATGGTTTGTACCATTTGTCATGCAGAAGCTTTTCACTTTCATAAAGTCTCATTTATCAATTGTTGATCTTAGTACATGTGTAAATGATGTTCCATTCAAAAAGTCTTCTGTGCCAATGCATTCAACGCTGTTCTCTACTTTCTCTTCTATCAGATTTCATGTATGTGGTTTTATGTTGGAGTCTTGATCCATTCAGACTTGAGTTTTGTGCAGGGTGATAAGTACAGATATATTTGCATTCTTCTACATGTAGACACCCAGTTTGACCAGCACCATTTGCTGAAGATGTTTTTTTTCCAGTGTGTATTTATGGCTTCTTTATCAAAAATCAGGTGTCTATAGTTGTGTGGATTTGTGTCTGGATCATCAATTCAATTCCATTAACTAATATGTCTGGTTTTGTGCTAATACCATGCTGCGTTTATTACTATAGCTCTTTAGTACAACTTCAAATTTGGGATGATGATACTTCTATCAGTTCTTCTGTTTACATGCAAGGCTGAAAATTGTCTTTTCAAGATTTGTGAAGAATTGTGTTGGAATATTGATGAAGATTATACTGAATCTTTTGGTAGGATGCCCCCCTTTTTTGTTTTTTTGTTTGTTTGTTTGTTTTTTGAGACAGGGTTTTTCCATATAGCTCTGGCTGTACTGGAACTCACTCTGTAGACCAGGCTGGCCTTGAACTCAGAAATCCACCTACCTCTGCCTCCCAAGTGCTGGAATTAAAGGCATGCGCCCCCACTGCCTGACTTCAATTTCTTTCAATGTCTTACAGTTTTTATCATATACACCCCTTACTTTCTTTGTAGAATTAACCTAAAATATTTTATATTATTTGAGGATATTTTAAAAGGTATTGTTTCTCTGATTTCTTTCTCAGCCAATTTGTAATTTGTATATGAGAGGGCAACTGATTTTTGTGAGTTAATCTTTTATCCAACTATGTAGCTGAAATTTTTTATCAGCTGTAGGAGTTTCCTGGTGGAATTGGTTTTTAGGGGAATATTTTTATACAATATTATATCATTGGCAAATACAGATACTTTGGTTTCTTCCTTTTCAATGTGTATCCTCTTGATCTTTTTCAGCTACCTTACTTATTACTATAGCTAAGACTTCAAACACTATATTGAATAGGTATGAAGAGAATGGCCAGCCTTGTCTTGTTCCTGATTTTAGTGGAATTGCTTTGAGTTCCTCTTAATTTATGTAGATGTTGGCTATGGACTTAAGGTAAACTGCTTTTATTATGTTGAGGCCTGTCCCTATTGTGTTTGTAATCTTTCAGGAATTTTTTATCAAGAAGGGGTGTTGGATTTTGTCAAAGGTATTTTCTGCAGCTAATGAGGTGATCATGTGGTTGTTTTTATTTTTCAGTTTGTTTATAGGGTGAATTACATTTATTGATTTTCATATGTTGAACCATCCCTGCATCTCTGGGTTGAAGCCTACTTGATCATGGTGGATGAACTTTTTGATATGTTCTTGGATTTGGTTTTCAAATATTTTATTGTGATTTTTTTGCATCTATGTTCATAAGGGAAATTGTTCTCTAGCTCTTTCTTTTGTGGGGTCTTTATGTAATTCGAGTGACTAACCTAGACAAACAGACTGGGGACTGCTGCTTCTTTTTCTATTTTGTGGAATAATATGACTATTAGCATTAACTCTTCTTTTCAAGTCTTATGGAATTCTTTGTTAAAACTATCTGTCCCTGACCTTTTTTGAAGGCGGGGGATGTCAGGAGACTCATTACTGCTTCTGTTCAATAGTCTTTTTAAATTGCTTATCTGTTCTTGATTTATCTTTGGTAATTAGTATGTAGTGACAAAATTATCCATTTCTTTTAGATTTTCCAATTTCATAGAGTACAAATTTTTTAAAGCATGCCCTTATGATTTCTATTGTTAGGGAAATTCTATGATTTTTGTTGAAAATATTCCTATTATTTTAGGATCTGTTCATTTCATAGTACCAATGATTTTATGGTTGTTTTGTGCCAGTAGATTTTTTTTTGTTTTTTTAATGTTTGTTTGTTTGTTTGTTTATTTTAATTTAACATTTTCTTTGACTGAAGTATTCATGCCCAAGATTCTCTCTTCCATCTCTTATATTCTATTGGTAAGACTTGCCTTCGAGTCTCCTATTCAAGTTCCTAAATTTTTCATTTCCCAATTTCTCTTAGTTTTGGTTTTCTGTATTAATTATATTTTTGCTTTTTGGTTTTGAATTGTTTTCTTAATTTCCTTCTACTGTTTGTTTGTTGTTTTTGTTTCTGTTTTGGATTTTCATAGATTTCTTTAAGAGATTGATTTATTTCCTTTCAGAGGACCTCTCCAATATCTGTAAATGGTACTTTTAAGCTCCTTATATAGTACTTCAGCTATGTTACAATTCCCAGGACCTACTTTTAGGGTTACTGGACTATAGTAGAGATTATTATTATGTTTTTAGCCTGGCATCTAGGCATGTGGGCTTGGCATGATACTAATTCTAGGTGCTGATATCTGGTTTTGTCTTTGATGGGTAGATGTTTTGTTTCTTGGTTTTTGTTACCCTCTCTTGTTCTTAGGAGGGTGAGGTGGCTACATGTTGTCTGGTAGGAGATCCTTCTGGAATCCTGACAGGTGTGACTGCTGGTGGTTCTAGGTAAAAATGTATTTCTAGATATTGGAAACTGACAATATCTAGGAATGGGCTAAAAGGGTGGGAGTCTAAGGGGGATCCACAAGAGGAAGAAAAACAGTCTTTTCCACAAGGATCTGTTTAATCCCCTGGGAATGAGAGACCAGAGTGAGACTAGGCCACAGCAGAAGGTCTACTACAGAGCTTGGGATGAGACTGGGGGATTGGATTTGGAGGCGAAGACAGGTGAAGATTTGCCATTAGCCTAGCTGCTTTCCTGGCTGGAGTTTTGCTCGAGTTTTTCTTTTCATTCTTCCTCTCCATTTCCTCCTTTCTTTCTATTGCTTTATTTTCTTTTCTTCATTTATTTTCTTTAAAAGGTTTTAAAATATTGTATTTATTCCATCTGACTGTCATCTGTCTGTCTTTCTGTGTTTTTCTGTCTCTGTCTCTCATTTCTCTGTCTCTTGTCTCTGTCTATCTGTCTGTCTCTCTCTGTCTCTCTGTTTTTCTCTCTCTATCTGTCTCTGTCTGTCTCTCTGTCTCTGTCTCTCTCTCTCTCTCTCTCTGTGTGTGTGTGTGTGTGTGTGTGTGTGTGTGTGTACTCATGTATACCTGTGTACATCAAAAGACAATTTGTGGGGGTTGATTCTCTCCTTCCACCATGTGTATCACAAGGAACCAGCTTAGATCATATACTTGGCAACAAGTAACTCTACCCATTGAACTGTCTCACCAGCCTATCTTTATTTACTGTTCATCTTTATTTCTGTTCCATTTGCTTTCTTCCTATTTATTTTCTTCTATTTTGTAGCTTTTCTTTCATCTATATTTTACCCTTTCTAATTCCTTAGTCCTTATTATATCTTTTCTATTAATCTTTTATTTTATTTTATTTTATTTTTTTAATTTACATTCCAAATCACTTCCCCTTTCCCGTTTCCTCCCTCCCCGAAAGTCCCATAAGCCCCCTTCCCTCCCTCTTTTCTCCATTCAACCCCCTCTCATTACTCTGTCCTGGCGTTCCCCTACATCCAGTCTTTCCAGGACCAGGGGTCTCTCCTTCCATCTTTTTAGAAATCTATTGATATGCTGATTGTGTCTAGGGTATTCCGAGATTCTGGGTCAATATCCCCTTATCAGTGACTGCATACCATGTGTGTTCTTTTGTGATTGGGTTACCTCACTAAGGATGATATTTTCAAGTTCTGACCATTTGCCTAGGAATTTCGTGAATTCATTGTTTTTAATTGCAGAGTAGTATTCCATTGTGTAAATATACTACATCTTCTGAATCCATTCCTCCATTGAGGGACATCTGGGTTCTTTCCAGCTTCTGGCTATTATAAATAAGGCTGCTATGAATATAGTGGAGCATTAATCTTTTTTATTTGATATTTGTTTCCTTCCTGCCTTCGCTGCTAGGGATGTAAGGATGAATAAGGCAGCTTAAAAATAGTGGGAAAGAGAAGTAAGTGGGTTGACCAAGCTCACGATAATACTATCTGCCAAGAACTATAGTAATACACAGGGATCTGTGGCAAAGTTTTCCCAACTTACAGATTGCATGGTTTCTAGGAAAGAAGACATCAGACTGAGACAGTGGTCTCAGACTGATCTTTTAAGAATGAATAGCTATTTCTAGACAGTGAAATGAGACAGAGGTAAAAAAATCACTACAGATACCAAGAAGCAAAACCTTGACTAGAGATGGGTGGCTTCAATGAATTCTTTCCCTACTTGATATGGTATGGTAAAAGATATTTGTACATGTGGAGAAATTTTAATTATAACAATAACTGGAAGTATTAAGACTACGAAGTTCAAAATTAAGAACCTTGGACAGAAGATGGTTGAAAAAGTAGTTGCTTAAAAAGCAGGATTGATGGAAGAAAATTTATGCAAGGTCATATGACTCTTCCAGAATGCTTTCTACTTGTTTCCATAGCATCAAGTGGCCATCCTACTTTGTTTTAAACACCAGTCCCTTACCCATAACCTAACTTTTGTTTTTCTGTTTTTAACCAACTTATTTATGTGGTTGCATGCTTCATCATTCACATGGCATGGAAGATGATAACTTTGTGGAGTTGGCTTTCTCCTTCTCTCATGTGAGGTCCACAAGCAAACTCAGGCTGCCAGGCTTGGCAGCAAGGGCCAAGCCTTTTTAAGTCACCTTACTGGATTGGCTTTAGGGTAGTGCTCATAAATCACTCTATTTGCTGATGCATTTAGTCACTAAACCCTTATTAATTGGATCCCTTCTACAGTCAAGATTGTGATGTGGAGTCAATCAAAATTAGAAAAATCTTTTTGTGTATGTGAATTTCTGTAGTTGGAGACACAGTTCTGCCATATAGCTGTGTTGGAACCATCTATGTATCCTAGATCTGCTTTGAGCATATGATCAGTTCTGTTGTCTCTGAGTTCCAAGTTCTGGGATTGCAGGCATGGACCATCATACCTGCCGGAGATTTTCCATAGAAAACCTGCCTAAGGTTTTCTCTCAGAATATTAATAATATACATAAATACCTTCAGATCCCGATACAGGTCAGAAAACAAAAGGAAGTGCTGTGATAAAATGATGATGATGTTATTTTAAAGGTGTCCAAGTGAATTATTCTCTGAAAGAAGTGTTACATATAAACTGAACCCTAAATAGTGACGAAAAGAGATAATGTAATGATTTCTCATCAGAGAGTCTTAAACAATTGCAAATATCCTGAAATGAAAACAAACAGCTTATTCAAGAGTCAGTAAAAAAGGCATTTTGGTTAAGCATGATGGTACACACCTTTAGCCCTAGATCTGTGGAGATTGAGACAGGAGTATCACAAATTTGAGCCCAGGCCAGATTTGACTATATAAGGTGACTGGAGAGAGAGAGAGAGAGAGAGAGAGAGAGAGAGAGAGAGAGAGAGAGAGAGAGAGAGAAAATGTGCAAGCATTGAAGTACAATAGGCTAAATAGGCTAAGGGATGTTTGACATGATATAAGGTAATAAATTCTCTCTTGGGTGTCTTGTAATCTGTTGGCTAGACTTCTGAGGTTTCTGTCTGCCATCAAAAAATTTCCATTTCCAGTTTATTTCAGTTTGAGTTTTCTTTAGTTATAATATTTCTTTGTTAAATTCTATTACTATCTCTTGTATTGCTTTCTGTGGTCTTCATTAAATGATTCATGCATATCTTAAGATACTTGAACATATTCATATTTGTTTTTTTGTAGTCTGTGTCTTGTGCTTCAGCTATATTGTATTTCTCAGGGTCTACTACAATATGCTACTACTACAATATGCTGAAAGGTCTACTACAATATGCTTCTGGTGGAAGCATATTGTCTTGGCTGTTCGTGTTGCAATTTTGTGCTGAGACTGAGACATCTAGAGTTGTGATGTTTGAGATGTTTCTTAGAGTCAATATCTGGTCTTGTCTTTATTAGGTGGGTGTTCCAGTCTTTGGTTGATGTTGGCCACTCTGGGTCCTAGACAAGTGGTATGGCAGTGGGGTCCCTGGAAAAGAGTGTTTCTCCGGGTCACTGGGTTACACAAAGTGTGGTCTAGAAGGAGCAACTAAGAGTGTTGCTGGATCTGCAACAAAGGGTGTAGCTCCATGTGAATAGAGTGAAAGATTGATTTTTAAGGAAGTAAGTGGTGATGGGATTTTCTGTGATAGATACAGAGAATGATGAAAATTGAAGATGTAGGAATAGATATGGAAAGTAACAAGAGAACCCTTTCTTTTAAGTTCTCCTTAACTAGTGCAAGTCACTAATTTTAAAGCCAGAACACTTAAGTCTTTTACCATGCCATTTATGTATAGAACACACAATAATGCAGAGTCCAAGAGTATAGTGTCAGTGAGGTCCCAAACCATTAGGAAAGGCTAAAAGAGACAACCTAAGAGTTGGGTCTTGGAGAATGGGCTCTCAAAGATTTTGAAAGCTGGAAGGAGATATAAATTTCAAAAAGGAGTAAAACGTGAATGAAAAATGAAAAGTAGGAAAGACTGGATATAGGGGAATGCCAGGACAGAGAAGCGAGAGGGGTTGAATGGGGAAAAGAGGGAGGGAAGGGGGCTTATGGGACTTTCGGGGAGGGTGGAAATGGGAAAGGGGAAATGATTTGGAATGTAAGTAAAAAAACTTAAAAAATTAAAATAAATATTTAAAAAAAAAGAAAAATGCAAAGTAGGAATGAGATAATGCAAGGAAGCTGTCAGAAAGGTATTTAGTTGGCAAAATAATTGATTGTAGAAAATGGGCCTAGATTGATAGTCTAGGGACAGTTAGTTCATAAGAGGCTTTGCAATTGATGAAATATTTGTAGCGGTAGAGTACGCAGTGGGCAGCAAGCTAAAGGAACAATGAAAATAATAAATCTAAGATAGCTCCATTTGATTAACATAATCTGAGCTGGAGTCTATGACATAGGAGCCTGTGGCTAAAGGCAGGCCCACAAATCTCTATCCATATCCCAGATATCCCAGATAGATATCTGAACATTTCATAGTGGGAAACCTAGAATGACACCTTTCAAAGATCTGCTAGATAAGGTGGGTGTGGTGGCATACACCTTTAATCCCAGTGCTCAGGAGGTAGCAGCAGGTGGATCTCTGTGAGTTTGAGGCCAACCTGGTTTACAGAGCTAGTTTCAGGACAGCTGGAGCTATGCAGAGAAACCCTGAGAGAGAGAGAGAGAGAGAGAGAGAGAGAGAGAGAGAGAGAGAGAGAGAGAGAGAGAGAGAGACAGAGACAGAGACAGAGACAGAGACAGAGAGAGATCATGTAAGCATCCATGTGATCAGATAGTTTCTTTCAAATATCTATTTAAGTCTGTATGGTTTGTTTGTTTTTAGCACTTTTGAGTATTTCATAGGAAAAAAGAAGGTCAATGCTTTTTATCAAGTAATAATTATTAAGCTGTATTGTTTAATTTTACTTACTGAACATTTGTTATGTGTATACACACAAATATATATGTATATGTATATGTATATAAAATTGTATTTCTTTCTGGATTAATTACTATAGGCCACATGCATTTGTATATGATATGTATGGATGATTGTGGTTGTATGTACGGTATGACACACATATGGAAATCCAAGTACAACTTTTAGGAGTGGGGTCTCTTGTGAACCGTGAACTGTGGGTCCAAGAATTAAATTCAGTTTGTCAAACTCCTAAGCCAAATACCTTGACTTGATAACCAGTCTTGCAAGCCATATTGTATTTGTTTGTAAAACAGCTGAGTGGAGTGAGCAACATCATTCTTAATTTACTGAAGATGGAATTGAAACATTCAGAGAATTAGAAACCCTTCCAAGCCTAGCTAATAAGTAACAACTAGGGTTACTTACCATCTCAGAATAGCGGTTTCTAAGGATTTGGCAAACCTGGAGAAGTTCCTCATTCTCCTGTAAAACTTTAATTTTTTTAACTCAATAACTTTGAAATTGGACATCTGTGCTCATTATTCTTAATAAGCTTGTAATGCAGTTTAATGTATATCAGAGTTTTCATAGACAACCTGTGAAGTATGGACTGGAAAAGGGAAGTAATGCCTTCACGCTTTTGTTGGGAATTCTCACTCAGAGTTTGCTCTCTGATCATCTTTTAGGGATATTTGAAATCTACTGCCAAGCAGGCAGCCACCGAGAAGCAGGGATGAGGGCAATTTATAATGTCTCCCAGTGTTCTAGTCATCAAGACAGCCCACGCCAACACTACCAAGCTTCAAGAGTCTACTATATCATGGCAGAAGAGGTAGAGTGGGATTATTGCCCTGATAGAAGCTGGGAACTGGAATGGCATAACACATCTGAGGAGGACAGGTAAGGCTTCAGAAAAGGAGTAATCACAGCTTATAAAATCATTTCATGGGTGAATTTCCTAAAACTAAAAGCAGGAGGCATTTTTGTAATTTCACTGAGTATGATGAGAACTGAGATCAGAATAGAGGGATCCTGAATTCCAGTACTTTGTTTCTTCTATATTCATTATCATTGAGCTGAAGAAAAAGAATTTGCTACATTCTTGCACTCTTAGCCTTGTTTCACTTGTAATTAGCTAAAACTTACCTGCACTAGGATTTAAAGTTAATAGCGATTTCTTCAAGCAATGAAATGTCTCAAGGTCATGACTAAGCTGTGAAACAGAAAAGTCCGAAACAGAGTAGTATAAATAAGATACAATTTTATCTGTTATTTACATATGAACAGTCCAGTTCTGGTAAGTAAACTACGCTGCCCTCAATTCCTACATTTATCTTTGGAATGAAGATGCTCATTTTAGTTATGGCTATCCTATCCCCAGCTTTCAAGTTACAGTAAGCAACATTGCCTGTAAGGATAGACTTGGAAGTCATATATATTTTCTCATGGCTTATCTCCTAAGCTTTTCACATGAGTATATGTAACTCTAAATGAACATAGACAATGTAACATATATGTGAACATCCACATGTCCCAATAAAGACTAGGTGATTCTATTACTAAAATGAGAAAGAAGAAATCACAAACTGAGGTATTATTAATATTATTGAAGTATTAAATTTAATATTATTAAAACTATTATTAGTAATAGTTTTCTTTAGTTTGTGATACTTTCACTGTCTTTTGTCAATTCTTGACCTTTAGAAGTTGATTGTATAGGTTGAATTCTCCATGTGAAACTTCCTGTGGGAGTTAAGAAATGTAAATTTCTTTTTGTCAGCCTTGATTTCATCTATCATGCCTTGCTGAAAGTACATTGCTAGAGAATAAAGAAGGGTAGGAACAGCAGGCTTCATTCTGTGTCCTGTCTTCCCTTCTGCACCGCACTGTCTCTGTACATAATCCTGTCAACTCTGGACTAGTGATTGTACTTTTGAGACCCACCTGTTGGAATGTTTACTGTCAACTGTTCAGTATTATATAATGAGAAATCTGTAAATTTCTGTATCTTCCCATTTTTTGGGAATGACAACTATTATGCTCAACTGAAAGTTTGTGCCTCATACTTTTGTTAAAATAATTTCAAATCTAAAGCTATTAAGACTGGAATCAAAGTCACAAGTTTCTAGTTCTTAGGAAAGTTATACTGGAAATATACTGTAAATACCTATCTGGTTGATGGAAATAATATACACAGGTTCAGAAACCTACTATTTTCAATTATGGTAATGTAATTTGACATTATAATGAATAAATCTATATTCCCTTTAGTATTGAACATGAGAATAGTTCTAACTTAATTTCCCCACATCTGAAAATAAAAGTTGAAGGTCAGGTGCTAATAACAGTCTTTGGATTCCTCTAGCTATGGCCATGTTTTCCTGAGCAACAAAGATGGGCTCCTGGGTTCCAAATATAAGAAAGCTGTATTCAGGGAATACACTGATGGTACTTTCAGAATACCTCAGCCAAGGTCTGGACCAGAGGAGCACTTGGGAATCCTGGGTAAGGGAATTCTACTTATATCCTAGAATCTAAAGACTAGATTGATTCTAGGGCATCTATGTCATATCAGTGAGGTTTCCCCATCCCCAATTCTCAAATTTTTTATGTGAAATATTAAGAGCATGGCCCTATTTTATAAAATGGCCATGAATATTAAATACTGAAAGAAAAGAGGGAAATATGAATTCTGCTATAACATGGAACAAAAATGTTTTAATTTTCTATACCTTTGAGACTTGGCTCCTCTGAAGATTGTAGATTTTATGACTCCAGAGGCAGGAGAATTTATGAACTCCAACAAATAAAAACAAAATGATAAATAGAGCCACTATTATTCCCATCCATTAATTTAATCAAGGCCATATGGTGCTTTTGTACAATGGGGTTTATTTTTTTTCATCCTAGACCAGACAGGAACCACTTACCTTTGAAGAGATTACAGCTATTCTATGTGCTAAATATGGCAAAATTTCAGTCCTTACTATCAACTATTCTGCAAAATTCAGATTTTTTTAGACTCTTTGGTTATTATGTAGAGAAAAATAGAGTGAGAAAAGTGGAGATAATAGGAAGCCTATTTCTGTTCTCGAAGTACTCTCATGCTGTGGGTAGCAATGCCAATTTTAAAACTTCAGAATCTGAAAATGGTACTAGGCATGGTTTTTAGTCTTGGGAAGATTAACTCCCATTTCACTCCCCTACTAATGAACCTTGTGATTCTTTCCTATCTATCTATCTACCTATCAGGTCCACTTATCAGAGGAGAGGTTGGTGATATCTTGACTGTGGTGTTCAAGAATAAGGCCAGTCGACCATATTCTATACATGCCCATGGAGTTCTAGAATCTAATACTGGCGGGCCACAGGCTGCTGAGCCTGGTGAGTTGGAACTCTTAGTGGACAGACAAAGGCTTGACAGTCTTTGTTATTTAGTCTTCTGGTTTATTTCTTTAAACACATTATATTCTTGGGCTGGGCAGGTAGCTTAATGAAAGGTAGAGGCAATTAGCTGGTGAATTGGAGTTCTAAGAAGGTTTTCTTTTGTATTTTCAGTAGCTCCTGTATTTCAGTTAATAATCCATTCTGTAC
Source organism: Tokudaia tokunoshimensis (assembly GCA_036184795.1). Taxonomy (NCBI): domain Eukaryota; kingdom Metazoa; phylum Chordata; class Mammalia; order Rodentia; family Muridae; genus Tokudaia; species Tokudaia tokunoshimensis. Next base: position 54,877,631 of record BTHU01000023.1, read on the forward strand.
AAGATAATCTCCTTTTGTTCTTTTCCAAGTTCCTTAAAGTGTAAATTAGGTTGTTTATGTGTACTAATGTATAACTTTTTATTACTATAAGGAAATACCAGAGATAGTCTACTTTACAAATAAGAGGGGTTTATTTGGCTCACAGTTCTATAAGTATAAGGTCTGAGAACGTCATTCAGCAATGACTTTGAATTTTGAGACACATAGTGACCAGACTACCATCACTTGATGAGACAGAAAGTAAATGTGTGTATGCTTGTCTAGTCTTCTCATAAAGCTTTGCCCAGTGTTCTACCCTAATAACTTCCCCAAGATCACATCTCTAAATGCTGTAGCTGGATCAAATTTGTACCATTTTACTACTTTACAATAGGATGTAAATTTTAACACCTGAGGTGTTATGTGATGGTCAAACCATACCTGAACTAAACCTTTATATCTTTCTCTCATTTATTGTTGGTATCTATGGCTATAAATGCATCATTTATAGCATCTCATCAAGGTTATTTTTTTAATTGTAGGGTGTTATTTAGTTGTCTTTATAATTTTTTAAATTTAGTTTTTATTATTTCTTTCAAATTCTTGTTATGTTTATATATTACATATAACACAGTATTTTGTAAAGACATTGTCATGTAAGTATATACTGTACATTGAGCATATTTCCCCTCAGTCTATCTTATCTTTCCATTCATTTGTTCTTTAGGACAGTTTTACTTATACTTTTAGGTCATATATACATACATGATTTTATGTATCTGAATAAAAATCTAAGTATGATTAAATTGGTGAAAGCATATGATATTTGTGTTTCTGACTTAATTTGATTAAAACGATTTTCTCCAGTTACATGCTTTTTCCGGAAAAATTACACAGCCTTGTCCTTTATGGCTGAAAAGGATTCCTTGCTTATATATGCCACATTTATCTGTCCTTCAGTTGGAAATAGCTTAGTTCCATAACTTTGCTACTGAGAATAATGCTGTGATAAAACATTGATGTGCAAGGATATTTGTGGTATGTTGACTTGGAGTTGTTTCAGTAAATACCCAGGAGAGATTTTCTTGATCTCTCATACTGATTTCCATAGTGACCAGACTATATTTCTTTGCTACTAGAAGTGTGTAAGGGTTCCTTTTCTGTTTTCTTAATGACTGCTCTTTGGAACTGGAATGAGATGGAATCTCAATGTAGTTGTAATTTCTATATCTTTGATCAGTTGTGAGTTTAACCAGTTTTTATATGATTATTAGCTCTTTGTATTGCAGATGAGAACTGTTTACTAGTTCACTTATTTATTGAATTGTTTGATATCTTACGGTTTACTTTTCTAAACTCTTTTTTATATTCTGGGTAGTAGTCTTGCCAGATATTCAACTAACAGATTTTCTTCCATTCTATACTCTGTTGTTTCACTCATTTAACTGGAAACTGTGCAGTGCTTCTGAATTGTATGAGGTTTTATTTGCCATTTGTCAGCATCATTTACTGAGCTAAGGTAATTTAATTTTGGAAAGTCCTTTCCTATACCTATGTCTTGAGATGTTTTCTATCCTACTAAGATTAACAATTTCACCAGTTCAGGGTTAAGTCTTAGGTTAATTTGGGGTTGGCTTTTGGAGTGAATGCAAGATGATAGGGATATAATTTCATTCTTTTGCACATGGATATCCAGTTTTACTAGCAATCTTTTTTGAAGAGGTTTCTCTCTAGTATATATGTGTATATATATATATGTTAATGTCAGATATCTGGTGGTTATTGCTACATGGGCTTATAGCTGGGTTCTCCATTCTATTGACTTGTGTTTCTGCTTTATGCTAGCACCATGATATTTTCTAGCTCTGCCTGTGCAGTTTAACATGAAACCAAGGATTATTCTTTGTGCTTGGGATTGCTTTGGCTATCCAAGGTATTTTTAGTGTTCTGTATGTATGCTTTCACATGAATTTTAAAATTATTTTTTAATTATGTGAAGTACACCATTGGAATTCTATGGGGATCATATTGTATCTGTAGATTACCCTGAGTACTATAACCAGTAGCACAATATTATTTTTTCCATAACCATGGGAGGTATTTCCATTTCATAATGTCTTGCTTTATCACTTTCTTTAGTGTTATAAAATTTTTAACATAGAGGTTTTTCACTTCTTCATTTGATTTGTTTGTTTTGTTTGAAAGAAAGCCTCACTATGTAGCCCTGGTTGGCCTGGAACTTAGCATGTAAACCAAGTTGGATTCAAACTGATGTAAATGCATCTACTTCTGCTTTTTCAGTGATGGGAGGCAGGTATGGTGCCAGAACATCAGAAACTTTATCTTCAAGTAGAGGGGGGGGGTGGCAGAGAGAGAGAGAGAGAGAGAGAGAGAGAGAGAGAGAGAGAGAGAGAGAGAGAGAGATAACTGGGTATGGCATAGGCTTTTTTAAAGCCAGTTCCCAGTCACTCAATTCTTCCAACAAGTCCACACTTCCTAATCTCAAATAGTTCCACCAACTGGGGACCAAGTATTTGAATATATGAGCTTATGTGGCCCATTCTCCTTTTCATTCAAACCTATCATAGCAGGCTTCTGTTTCCTATATTTGATATTCTTTACTATGCTAAGATATGTTCCTTCTATTTCTAATCTCACAACTTTTATAATGTAGGGATGTTGTGTTTTGTCAAAAGTCTTTTTGTATCTATTCAAATGATCATATAATTTCTGTCCTTGAATCCAATCATGTGATGATACAAATTTATTAACATATATGTGTTGAACTATCCCAGCATCTCTGTAAGGATGCTAACATGATGTGTGTGATTTTCTGATGCATTTGTGAAATCAGCATTTTACTGAGAATAGTTTTAAAGATTTGTTTTTATTTATATGTAAGCGTATCTCTCTGCATCTCTACCTCTGTCTCTCTGACTTGTCTCCTCCCTATTTGTGCCATGTTTATGCAGGTAATGACAGATGCCAGAGAGGTTGTAGGAAATTAAAAGTGGGGATAATCAAGTGACCCAGTATTATTCTGCTGTGGCTGATCTGTGACTTTATATTATTTAAGTTTGTTTTATAGTTTTGTGTGCACCAGTGTTCTTTGTGTATTTGTTTACAATTGTTTTGTTGATCGGATGTTCTCTTAACCAGTGTGAATTAACCTTCTTCTAATAATGAGGATTTTGTTGTTGTTTACATGGTCACATGATATAGCCTTGAATATCCCAGTAATGTAGGTGAAAGCCTCAAAGTCACAGAGATTTGCATCTCCCTCAGCAGTACTGGGATTAAAGGTGTGTGGCACCAAACCTAACCTGACTAGTTTTAATATGAATTCTACTTTGTCATACATTAGAACAGTAACATTTTATTGTTTCCTACTTTAACTCACTGTGAAACCTATTTCCCATTCTTTTCCTCTAAGATAATATGTTTTTGATGAAGATATGTTTTGTTTCTTAGAGGTGGCAAAGAAATAGACACTGTTTAACCCAGGGTGCTACCCTGTGTCTTTGTTTGTTTGGCTATTACCTTCTTGGGCAATATTTTTTTTATGAAGCATATCTTCATGGGAAATAGCTTTAGCTTTTGTTCTTAACACCCTATTCCTGAGCTGTGAGAAACTTTGTTTCTTCCTGAGCAACCCTATCTTTCTCCTGGGCAACAGATATTTTGGGAGGATTCTACTACTTCTCGTTTACCTCCCTAGGGCTGTTTTTCATAGGCTGCATTGTATATTTTCTTACTTTCTCATACATCATTCCATCATGTCTGGAGCTATATGTTCTTTTTGTACTTGGAAAATTGATTCTTATACACATATTCATCTTCTTACATTAGGCAAAACATAATCTGCAGTGTTCTGACCCTTGATGTGATTCACATGTATTTTAGCAATGAAGTACTTGCTAAAATTATAACCAGGAATCATTTGGTAGTAACTTGAAGATTTTCATATTTTAGTACATATGTATGCATACATACATACACTCAACACACACATGCTAAAACTGCTTTACTGAAAGTCTGTATCTTGTGATTGGAAAATTGAGGCCATTCTATCGAGATATATGTACTAATGTCTTTTATTTTGTTGATTTTATAGGTTGGGGTGTTTTTCTAGTCCTCACTGTTTTATGTGTTATTCTATCATGGTTTATTTTTTCTTGTAGCCTCCTAAATGTACACAGTGAGTCCAAAAGTTTCTTTCTTTAGAGCTGGTTCAGTGGTTATGAATTTCCTTATCCTGTTTCGTTTGCCATGAAAAGTTTTTCTTTCTACCCCAGTCATGACAGATTAGCTTTGGGTATAATAGTCTAGATTGGCAGCTCTTGACTTTTCATTAACTTGAAATACATTATTCTAAGCCCTGTTTGCTTTTAAATTTTCATCATAAATCTTTTGTTTTGATGACACTGCCTTTACATATGACTTGCTGATTCTGTTTATTATTACATATAATAAAACACATATACATCTATAATGTTTTGACTGTAATATGATATAGGTACGTACTTCTCTGTTCTTTTTGACTGGATGTTTTTCTACAGCTGGAGCAGCATCCATTTACCTATGTCTGATAAATGTTTAAGGTGACTTTATTGAAAGTGTTTTCTAAATCTGTAGCATGATGTTTTTCTCCTTCTAGACCATGGTCGATAGATTCCATCTTTTCATAATGACCCACAGATGCCAATTGTTCTTACTTCTTTATCATTCTTTGGATCCTCTAATTCCTCTACCTTTCATTCTCCCTTAGTACTCTTTCTTTCTTTTAAGCCCTTATATATTTTAGGTTTATTTACTATGATACTTTTATTTTACTTATTTTTATTTCTAGTATTTCTGATTTTTTCAGACATAGGTGAATGGATGGTGTTTGTATCCACTGTGATTTCTTTGAACATCATCCTTTCGAGTTATCTGGGATTTTATCTAATTCACTATTACTGGAGGATTTAGCAGGTTTTTTTTTTTTTTGAGAAATCCTGTTGCCTTTTTTCAGGCATAATTTTGCATAAGATGCTATGCATTGGGGATTTGTTTGTTGCTTGGATTAAAAAAATAAAAGCTTTCCTTATTTTTTATTGGAAATGTTTGCAATTTGAGGTGGTTTCTGTAGATTCCATCAGGGCGTAAAACATTTCCTTATTTAATTGTTTATTACTGTAGTAGTTTAGCTAAAAGCTTTGAAGCACAATGTCAGACAAAACACATAAAAGGTCTCAGGTAGCTCCAAACTTTTGACCTTGCAACTTCATGAATTTGTTTTCTGTTAGTATGCATTCATAGCTATCCCAGGGCACCATGAAGCCTGTGGGCCCTGGGTAGGACGGACATACCTGAATCCAAACTATCTACTATTTTTTATCATATGGAAGTTGCAAGAGGTTGTACTAAGGCCCAAGGAAATGTCTCAAATGATGCCAATAACCAATATTTCATTGTCTTAAGTTGTTGGAAACTAGAGCTCTACATTAAGGAACTGGGAGATTGCCTCATTTTTGTTTTACTTTGTTTTTCGGTTTTTAGAGACAGAGTTTCTTGTGTAGCCTTGGCTGTCCTGGAACTCTCTCTGTAGATCAAAGAGATCTGCCCACCTCTGCCTCCCAAGTGCTGGGATTTAAGGCATGGTGCCACCACTTGTTTCTTAAGGGCTGTGGTAGAAGGTTTTATTTTTCAGGCCTCTTTTGTATTTTAAATAGCTGTATTTTCCTTGTTTTCAAAGTTTTGTTGTATTAAAGACCTTGAGTAAAAGCAACTTGGAAATAGAAGGGATCGTTTGATCTTAGAAATCTCAGGTAACTGGGAAAAATCAGGGCAGCAATCTAGAGGCAAGAACTGATGCAGAGACCATAGAGACCACTGCTTACTGGCTTGCTCATCTTGATTTCTTACACCATCCAGGACCACCTACCTACCAAGTGGATAAAGCCTAAAATTGTTCAACTATGGGATCCTATAAAATAAAATATAAGTTACACATTTTCTTATTCCGAGAGGGAAGAACAAGGGCACAATCACGATCAGACCAAAACAAAACCAAAATACAACATTGTGGACAGTTCATTGGTTGATCTCTGGGATAGGATCACAATTTTTCGGGCTCCTAAAGGCCTGCAATGTTCGTCTCATCCAGCTCTACCATTTGTAGCATAATCAGCTTTCTCATAAATTCAGCCCAGCTCTACTCCACAGTTGCTGCTATCCTTGATGGCCATCCTACAGTACGGGTATCTCTAACATTCTTGGGTCTCCACTACAACTGAGGATGGCCTCTCCTGACTTCTCAGGGACTTTCATCCATGACAATATTGACAACTCTCAGTTGCTCTCCATTACCCCTTTAGGCCTTCAAAACCAGTGCCACCTAACTCTTGCACATTACCAATTTCAGCTGCCAGCATGAACACAGCATGGGTCACATCTTCTGTGTTTTGATCCTGAGAAAATATTCCCAGAAGATTTCTCCTAAATGAAGCTGGTCTCTTCTTAACCACAGCTTATTTCTCAGCTGCAGGGAACCAGCATCAATTGTCTTGGTAAAGCAAATGTTTGACTTCAGTAGTGCTAGTCTCTTGTTAATCACAGCTGAGTCTTCAGGTCCAGCTGACCAGAATCAAGGATTCTTAATAGAAAATATCCCACAAAGAGCCATGGTAGAGTCTTTCCTTCCTTCTGAAACTGCACAGGCAAGTCTTTCATCATATGCATCTCTTTCAGCATTTCTATCATTCAAGTTCTCACAAGCCCAATTAAGCTTTTATCAATCATTGGTATTCCTAGCTCAAAGTTCCAATGTCCATCCACAATCCTCTTCAAAACAGCATGGTCAGGTCTATCACAGCAATATCCCGTGAACCTGATACCAATTTCTGTTTTAGGTTTCTATTGCTTTAATAAAGTCCAATGCCAAATCAACTTGGGGAGGAAAGGGTTTCTTTCATCTTACAGTTCCATATCACAGTTCATTACCAAAGGAAGTCAGGGCAGGAATTCAAGCAAGTCAAGAACCTAGAGGCAGCAATAAAAGTAGAGACCATGGAAGAAGGCTGCTTACTAACTTGCGTCTCATGGGTTGCTCAGCCTGCTTTCTTATAGAACCCAGGACTACCTACCCAGAGGTGGGGCAACTCACAATGAGCTGGCTATCCCTCATTAATCTTTAGTTAAGAAAGTCCTGTAGGCTTGCCTATACTAATGGAAGCAGTTTCTTAACTAATGTTCCTTTTCACACATAACTCTAGCTTGTATCAAACTGACAGAAACAAAGGAACAAACAACCAAAGCATTCTACCTTCGGGTCATTTTCTTTTTATGTGTGTCTCTGCACTTAAAGTTCTCCTCGTAAGGATTGTGGGTAATGGAGACCTGCCCTACTAACCTCATTTAAAACTGATTTCTTTCGTTCTGATTTGACCATGTTTCTAAATGAGGTCAGATTCTGAGCTAATAGGGGTGAAGACTTCAATATATATAATATTTTGGAAGGGACACATTTGAACCAATAACAGAGAAAGGATGAAGTAGTGAAAAGGAAGTGAGGAAAATAAGACAGTACATGTTGGCAGAACTGTAAAATGTTTTCTTGTAAAGGAAGCTGAATTGGTCTTAGAAAAGTACCAGTTTGGAGGAACCACAGAAACAAGGAGAGAATTGAATGTGGTATATATGGGGAGATAGATGAGCAGAGAAGTATAGATCCAGGTGGGAGGATGAATCCAAACCTGGAAATGCATAGGAAGAAATGGTATTAAGAACTCTAATGAAAGAAGTAATCTTAAGTCATAAAAGAAAACCTCTCCATCTGAGACTGGAGCGACTTGTTGATGTGAATACAAAAATGTTACCAGAATTGATAATGACAGTATAACAGATATAACAATATAACAACCTTCAGAATGGTCATGTGAAAATTAATTTTGGTTCTCACTTTAATTGAACTCAAGAGGTCGTAGGGACTTGTGAAATCCTTCTTTAGGTGTGTCTGTGATAGCATTTCCAGAGAAAATTTAAGGCAGAAAGATCTATTCTGTATGTAGACAGCAATGTCTTATGTACTGCAGTTCTGAATAAAGCACAAAATGTCTAGTTATTACCACTCTACTTCCTGACCGCTATATTGAGAGCTGCTTGCTCTATTATTCCCTGACCATCATGATGTACTGAAACCATGACTCAAGATAAACATCTCTTCCTTTAAGTTGTTTATATTAGATATTTGTCACAGGGACAAGAACAGTAAGAGCAGAATTCTAGAGTTAGGCTTAATAATTTCAAATTTCAGTCCAATGTGTGACATTTGGAAAGCTATTTTAACATCTGTCTGTGACCAACCTTCACTTCATATCTACAAAGGTTTCTTTTAGAAGATCCAGTAACTCAGTGTCTATACAAGTATTCAGCAATTCCATTATCTGACTTAAAATGAGACTTTGGGAGTGAGGTACAGAACAGGTCAGACTTGAAGTATATGGTAAAAGTTTAGAGTTGTTCACCAAGGAGAACAGGATACGGTGTACAAAATTAAATAACATTGGGGACATAGTTGAGACTGTGAATACATTTTTTTTGGAAAAACACCCCAAAACTCTTTAATTTTTAAGACAAGTGCAAGTACCACAAACAAAGGATTATTGTTACAACACTTGTTAGCTTTTCACAATCTAATTATTGCAAAGGTATAGGAACAAATGTTAATGGACAAAGTCAAGAAAAACGAGGCACCTTAATGAATAATTTTTTTTTAAAAAAGACATTGTGAATACATTTTTAAATACTTGTCACCAATGGCCTGCCTTGCCATGAGCACTCCCACTGCTGCTTCACAGAAATGCTTCAACTGCCCACAGAACTTAGCCAGATGAGACCAGTGATCTAGGCACTGGATCCTCATCTCACTGGGGCCTATGCCAGTGATGTAAAATTTGGTGCAGATGCTGAAGCTTTAATGCTTCAAGGTGTAGACATTTTAACAGATCCTATAACTGTTTCAGTGGAGCCAAGGAGAAGAACTGTGATCATTGAACAGAGTTGGGGAAGTCCCAAATTAACAAATGATGGGGATACTGTTGCAAAACTGTTGCAAAGTAAATTGATTTAAAGGATAAATACAAAAATATCTTGGCTCAATTAGTTCAGGATTTTGTCAATAACACAAAGAGGCTGGGGATGGCACTACACTATTACTGTTCTGGCACTGTCTATTGCCAAGGAGGGCTTTTAGAATATCAGTAAAGGGGCTAATCCAGTGGATATCCAAAGAAGTATGATGTTGGCTGTTGATGCTGTAGTTGATGAATTAAAATACAGTCTAAATCTGTAACAACCCCTGAAAAAATTGCTCGTATTGCTACAACTTTTGACATTGGAAACATCATTTCTTATACAACGAAAAAGGTTGGAAGAAAGGGTGTCATCACAGCAAAAGATGGAAAAACCCAGAGTGATAAAGTAGAAGTTATTGAAAGCATGAAGTTTGGTAGAGGATATATTTCCCCATATTTTATTAACACATCAAAAGGTCAAAATGTGAATTCCAAGATGCCTATGTTTTGTTGAACAAAAAGAAAGTGTCCAATCGGCTATTGAAATTGCCAATGCTTATCAAAAGTCTTTAATCATAATTGCTGAAGATGTTGATGCAGAAACTGTAAGTACACTGTTTTGTTATTAGACATTTTCTTTATTGACATTTCAAATGTTATTCCTTTTCTGGTTTCCCCTCTGAAAACATCCTATCCCTTCCCCCCTGCCCCCTGCTCGCCAACTCACCCACTTCCGCTTCCCTGTCCTGGTATTCCCCTATACTGGGGCATTGAGCTTTCTCAGGGCCAAGGGCCTCTCCTCCCTTTGATGTCCAACAAGGTCATCCTCTGATACATATCGAGATGGAGCCATGGGTCCCTCCATGTGTACTCTTTGGTTGGTGGTTTAGTCCCTGGAGCTCTGGGGGGTACTGGTTAATTCATAATGTTGTTCCTCCTGTGAGGCTGACAGGTCCTTTAGCTCCTTGAGTTCTTTCTCTAGCTCCTCCATTGGAGGCCTTGTGCTCAGTCCAATGGTTGGCTGGGAGCACCCACTTCTGTATTTGTCAGGCTTTGGCAGAGCCTCTCAGAAGACAGCGATATCAGTCTCCTGTCAGCAAATGCTTGTTGGCATCCACATTAGTGTCTGGATTTGGTGACAGTATATGGGGTGGAGCCCCAGGTGGGGCAGTCTCTGGATGGTCTTTCCTTCAGTCTCTGCTCCACATTTTGTCTATGTATTTCCTCCCATGGCTGTTTTGTTCCCTCTTCTAAGAAGGACCACACTGGTTTTGAATAGACTAAAAGTTGGTCTTCTGGTTGTTAACAGTCAAAGCTCCAGGGTTTGGGGACAATAAGAACGAATTTACAGATATGACTATTGCTACTGGTGGTGCAGTGTTTGGAGAAGAGAGATTGCATCTAAATCTTGAAGATGTTAAAGATCATGACTTAGGAAAAGTTGGAGAGCTCATTGTCACCAAAGATAATGCCATGCTTTTGAAAGGAAAAGGTGACAAAGCTCAAATTGAAAAATAGATGCAAGAAATTGCTGGAGAGTTATACATCATATCTAGTGATTATAGAAAGGAAAAGCTGAATGAGTGACTTGCTAAATTTTGAGATGGAGTAGCTGTATTGAAGGTTGGAGCGACACATGGTGTTGAAGTGAATGAGAAGAAAGACGAGTTACTGATGCTCAAAATGCTACCAGAGCTGCAGTTAAAGAAGGCATTGTACTAGTAGGGGACTGCGCTCCACTTCAGTGCACGCCAGCCTTTGATTCATTAAAACCAGCTAATGAAGATAAGAAAATACATATAGAAATTACTAAAGCAGCACTCAAAATTCCTGCAATGATGATTGTTAAGAATGCAGGTGTTAAAGGATCTTTGATAGTTGAGAAAATTCTGCAGAGTTCCTCAGCTGTTGGTTATGATACTACACTCAGATTTTGTGAGCATGGTGGAAACAGGAATCAATCATCGATCCAACAAAGATTGTAAGAACTGCTTTACTGGATACTCTTGGGGTGGCCTCCTTTCTATCTACAGCCAAAGCTGTAGTGACAGAAATTCCTAAAGAATAGAAGGACCCTGAAATGGGCCCGATGGGTGGGATGTGAGGGCTTATGGGAAGTGGCATGTTCTAACTCCAGAAATAGTATTTTGCTCTTATCAATGAACTGTAACAGGAAGCTCAAGGCAGGTTCCTCACTAATAATTTCAGGGAAGTCACCTGAAGAAAATGACTGAAGTGAAGGCTGGCTGACCCCTGTAACCATCAGTTATTGGCTTCCATTGACAATATATAATGGTTTACTGCTGTCATTGTCAATGCCTATGGGTAATTTATTTTGTGTTTTTGAATAAAGACAAATGTCATTCCTGATACTGGGTATGAGAGCCATCTACCAGTGTCCTGCTTTCAGCTTAAATCACTGATGCATTTCTACTGTTCAGTTTCTGTCAGAACTGTAGCTCTGTGTCACCAGATGAGATGTTCAGGAGCAACCTATCTATTGAGAGTGAAAATAATTGTGTAAAAAGTAGAGAAATATCCAATTATGTGACAACCTTTGTGTAATAAAATTTTGTTTAAAGTTAAAAAAATGTTGCAATCCACAAGGTACTTCACCAGCAGCTTCCATCAACTCTGTTGAGCATCCACTGCTCAACCATGTACCAGAGGAGGTACATTTCAAGATGATATATCATTTAGTTGCTTTCAGCTTTTTTGAACATGAGAATTACTTGAAGTTATTAAATCATATATGACCAGTGATATAATAAATATCGTGATTACTTAGTCATGGTGGAGTCAACCCCATGGCCTTGTGCATGTTAAGGAAAATTGTACCATTAAGCTACAAAAAGTCATTGTGATTTGTGATTTTGACTTTCATTTTCCTGATAGCTGATGATGATAACCTTTATTAGACTCTTATTGAGTGTTGTATCATCTTTCGTGAATTGTTCAAAGTTTTGCTCATTTTAATTGGGTAGTTTGTTTTGTTTTGTTGAATTGTGAGAGGTCTTTATTATTGTATTAAAAACAAATAGAATTTAGAAAGAGCGCATGATTTAAATAAATACTTTTCCCACAAAAGTATTTAAGAATACCAGTAAATGCCAGAGAAAATTCTCAACCTCATTAGACATCAGAGAACAACAAACCAGAATTTCAATAAAGTAACAGCTCTCCTTTACTAAAACAAAATTAAGAAAAAATATAACTGCTTTTTATGAGAATATTGAGAAGGTAGACTCTACATAATGATATTTGATGATTCCACTGCTTTGGAAATCAATTTGCCAACTCCTCCAATTGTTAAAAATTGGCATTACAGTATAATTCAATAATTTCATCCTAAGTTGTATACCCAAGGTAAATGAATATGTAACTTCATACAAAAACCTATATGATAATTAATAGCAGCATTTTTATGATTTTGTGGATTAAACCAGGGGCTTTATACATTGTAGCAAAGTGCTTTATCACTGAGCTAAAACTGCAGTCCTTAAAGTCAATTTTATTCATATTTCTTTCAAAGTAGAAATGCCCAAGTATCTACCAAATGATGAACTGATGAATAAAATGTAATATATCTATAAAATGTCATATACTTTCGCAATAAAAAGCAACTGAGTATGTGACTGCATGGATAGACCATGAAAATGTCATAAAAATGAAATAATGTAGTACAAGAAAGATAATAAAACATATGATTCAACTTGTATGAAATGTTCAGATGGAGATAGAAAACAAGTGTGTGGTTGCATTGGGGTGGTGAGTAGATTAAAGTGTGACAAGAGTATGGGGATTTATTGATTGTAATGAGTTGTTCTAAAATAGGTCACAGTAGTAGTTACAGAATTATGTGAAAGTATGTTATTTTGAGGTGCAATATTTTATTGTTTTGTCATTTATTTTAATTGAATGTTTATGGGCTATAATGTAATAATTCTATCTATCTATAAATATATAATAATTAAATTGGAGTAGTTAGATATGAGTAAATTGTATGGTGTATAAATCATACCTCAATACAGTTGCTATAGAAGGTCAATATGGGAATAATCGGAAGTTGGTTGGAACGGCTAGGTTAGAGGCAGGTCACTTTTCTTATAGAGATATGAACAGAGGTCCATTCACCACAGATAGAGTTGTGACAAGTCAAGCTAACCACTCCACCCAAATCTATATCCTCCAACTAGTGAGTTCATTGGGGTACTTACAGCAGCAGTAATGATTCAGAGGTTACATACTGGAACATGGATAATTCAAACACAGTAAAACCATCAAAAACCTCACCCTAGACTAGCATACGTGATGATGTCTCATCAATTTTGCATTCCTGGAGTTTCCTGCATAGCCCCTTCTTTCTTAGCAGTTGTATTCTCCTACAGAAGCTACCTGTAAATGTTGAAATTATCTAGGAGTTTACCAAGACTTGCAAAGTTTGTTCAGTTTCTGAGTTTTGTTTACTCCCTGAGTTTTAAGAGGCCTTCCTCCTTCCTTCAGGAGGGCATGATTCATTTAAGTTCACTGCAGAGCAGACCTGTTTATTAACACTGAGTGGGTAAACAGCATTCTAAACTAGGGTAGAGGTAGTTGAACTTGAAAGGACAGAGAGAACTATGAACTAATAATATATATTGTAGAAGGGTGAGAGATATGAGTCAATGGTTAGGAGCAAATGCTGCTGTTCCCAAGGAGGGTGAGTTCTATTTGGAAAACGCACACAAGGCAGCTCATAACCATCTGTGAGCCCTGCTCCAAGAAATATCATGGTGCCTTCTTGTCTAAATGGCCACCAGCACTCCTGTGGATATACACCTACATTTAAAATGAACTTAAAAATTAAATATAGAGATAGAATCAGTGAGACTTGGCACTTCATTGGGTGTTGAATAGATGAATGTTAAACTGGCAAAGAAAACAAAGTTTTGAGTCTTGACAAGAAGGAGAATGGTTGTGCTGTTTCTGAACAGTAGAGGCACAGATTTTTTTTTTTTAAAAAAATGTATTACTTTTTCAAAAGAGAATCAAATTTATCGCCATTTTAGGTTATGCTTGCTCCTAAGGATTGAAACTAGGGTGTTATACACATTAAGATGTTCTACCACTGAACTATAACCCCAATAAAAAGTTTCCATTTTTATCTCCTATTAGGACAATATTAAAATAATATCTGATGTTTAATTAAAATTTCAGAATGTAGTAACAAGGGAGGTCTGGCTTGAAGTATTTAGGATTTTTCAAGACATAGATCATATATGACTAAAATATTTCATAGAGTATTGAATGGAAGGGGGAGATGAGTACAGAGCCTTGTGAAAGCAGTTTCATTGGGAGGCAGCAGCAGGAAATCCAAAAATGATATAACATTATAGCTACTAAAACCATCAGCAGGACTATATTACCATGGGATTAGGCCTGAGCTTTGGGGAGTGGAGATTGAGTTTTTTCCAAGAAGGGAGAAAAAACAGGTAACAGAAATAAAATGGAGCCAGGTGTGAGTAATGGAAAAGGATCTTAAGGGTGCTGAGACTCACCTACTGTAGCCTTGAAAGCAGATCTAGAAATTGAGAGAAATGACTTACTTAGTCCAATGAAACATTCCTTACTATCCTTCTTAGGTGAAGTACTTACTTACCAATGGAACATTCCAGAAAGATCTGGTCCTGGTCCTAGTGACTCTGCTTGTGTTTCCTGGATTTATTATTCTGCAGTGGATCCCATCCAGGTAAAGAAAAAAATGAATATTGAAAGAGCTATCTCAGAATTGGGCAAATTACCTGGCAAAATAACAACTACAAAAGATGTGGTTAAAAACAAACAGCTCTGTAATGCCTGGAATTTGAGAAAATTTACTCAAATGCTTGCCTTATTTTAATAGTCAAGAAGAGGGATGAAGGTAATGTGTCACACCAAATACTTGGCATGAGGATTTTCTTTCTTGTCTCATCTTTCTAGATCTTGTAAAGCAGTATGTATTCATATTTTCAAAAATGGGATAGTTGACAGGAAATTAGGGGTCTAACCATAAATTTGACTCTATAGTATCTTTGGAATAGCTGGAATAAAGTCATGCTGCCTCTTTATTAATCTGGGAAATGAAGTTTGTTTATATAGCTAGTTAATCACAAGTCATCAGCAATATATTTTGCCTACTCTATTATGGGTATTTTTCTTGGTGTTATGAATGATACAAATGTGAAATATTTTACCTGCTTTTAATGTGTATGGTCTAGTTGAGCAAAAGAAAAGTAGAAAGGGTATCAGAATGGGAGCTACCTGTAATCTGGACTTTGAAATCTAAATAAGAACGTGCTGGAGTATGTTGGAAGGAGGGTATTGCAGGCATAGGAAACTATTTTAAAATGTATCAGGTTGTTATATTTAATAATGAATAATTCAATCTAGCAAAAGCATAACACTACCTCTCAACTATACCTTAAATGATTGTTAGAATGAATTCAGATATCAGAATAAGATACTTAGTAGTTAAGGCTTTTATGATGAAGTGCTAAGGGGCTTATAGTCTTCTATTTGTGGCCCAGCTCCCCATAGAATACTGCCATCCAGGAATAACATCAAATCTTTCTCCCTTTTGCTTTTCTCGTTTCCTTAGGACATGTATAGTGGCCTGGTGGGACCCTTAGTCATCTGCCGAAATGGTATCTTGGAACCCAATGGAGGCCGGAATGATATGGACCGGGAATTTGCCTTGTTATTTTTGATCTTTGATGAGAACCAATCTTGGTATCTGCAGGAGAATATTGCAACATATGGACCTCAAGATGCAAGTCATGTTAACTTGCAGGATGCAACTTTCCTGGAGAGCAATAAAATGCATGGTCTGTAGAAAAGAAGCTACACCTATTTCAAAATAGTCCTCACTGGTTTCATGAGATGATCTGCTAAGTTCATCTCTATCTATGGACAGTTGAATGGAAATGGTTTAGGAAAAATATTACTGTTCTACATATATATTTGCAAAATAGATACATGGTCCAGATAAGATGAGGTGCCCAGAAAGAAGGAAGCTAACTCTTCCTTGTGTTATCACACACACACACACACACACACACACACACACACACACACACACACACATACATTTTAACATTACTAGAAAAGGGAAGATGAATATTTATAGCCTTCTCTCTATATAACTAGCCACCTGGTAAGTGCCCGTCTGTTTCAAACTTCTGGGTTTGTTTTCTCTCAAAAGCATGTTATTTAACCACCAGATTAAGTTCTGGATCTGTTTTGCCAATATAGACAAATGAATGACAACTTGTCATTTTTTACTATTTTTAGAGGGAAATTTAAATTTACATGGAGTAGTTAGAGAAGACAGCCACAGAGAATAGCATGCTGAGCTTATATTGCATGCAATAAAAAACTTTTGATTTTTGAATGGCTTTGGGATGGGAGAATTGCATCATCAAAGCCTTCCTTGGCTCTAGATATCTGGTAGCTTTTCACAAAATTGAGGAAGTCTCAAGTAAGAGGGAGAGCTTAAGTGCAATGGAATGTAGGAAGTAACCTCTCCCTAGCCCTTCTCAGCCAAGACTTCTTTGATCTGAGAGTGAGGTGCACCTTTGATAACTCAAAATGGAATTCAAAATTATGAAAATAATGGAACTCAAAAAAATAATGGAACTCAAAAGTAGTACCCCATTGTCCTATAGGTTTTATCTATTTCTCCTTGATGGAAAGATGAGTGATTCACACTAGAACAGACGATTCACAACTTTACAAAGTGAACTTTTTTTAGTTTCTGTCAAATCAAGGAAATAAATGGGCTAGAACAAAGGAAATGAGAGCACAGTTATGTCTTCCCAATTCGGGATCTAGCTAATGCCCATGTTCATCTACTCAGGTGTCCATTCGTCCAAACTCCAGATATCACTTTACCTAGCTAGTTAGATAGCAGCTATATTTGCACATTTTCTGAACATTAGTACTATAAAAATGAAGAAAAATAATGGTGTAGTCTTGAGGGGACAAGTAAACAAGATTCTACCTCCTCCTCTACATTACTGAACCAACAGAGAAAAACAAATGGTTAAGATAAAATATGAGTCTTATTACTGAGAATGCTAATTGGAAAACTGAATTTCATTCTGCAACTAAATATGATTGCTGATACTTTCCTTGCAATGGATAAGTTTTTTTAAATTGTCATTGACATCAATGGACAACAAAATTTCTCCACATTAAGAGAGGCAGAATCTTACCCAGAACCAATTAGTGAACCAATTTTCACCTTTTTCTATGATCAAAGAGATAAAATATCTAGAAGTGCCTGAGCTGAACAATTTCAGTCATTTAAAAAAAAACAAAAACAACAACAAAAAAAACAAATCCACATTTTGATGTTAGTAGACATAGAGAAACACTGTAGCTGTTCCTTCCATTCTTTTCTCCCATAAAGAGTAGAGTAGAAATCATCTCCTACCTGCGAGAAGAATGAGATGTGGAAGGAAATTGTTTTGGGTAAAATCCTACCAATATGAGCTAATGTAACAACGAATAGTTCAGTGTCTTTCAAAGTCAGTATAGGATGTAACTTTGGAAGAAAATGTGTTAATCAAGCAATGTATTTTGTAGTCTGAATTATCTGCTTGAGGTTCTGCAAATGTGCAGGGAAGCTACAGCATTGTAGTATATAAATTTATTTCCTGCTTATTAGTAATCTAAGACAAGTTGGCAACATAAGCTTTCACACCTTAAAAGATAAATAAACCTGGAAGACAGATTTTGGAGAATTCTAATGAATCATGCTGAGGAATATTGGAGGAGTTCAAAGGGGGAAGGTGATATAAGAAATTGAGGTTACATAGAGGAGCTTAGGAAATCAGAAAAGTTTGCATGAGGGAGGTGAAGTTTTAATGAGAAATAATAAGGAAGCAATATTTATGAGAGGGACACTCAGAAGCCTAAAGATACAAATAACATGAATAGACTCAGTGGATGATGGTGAAAAAAATCACACTAATTGGAATCAATGCTGCTGGTAGTAGGAGGTAATTCTGGGAAGGTGATATGAAGGTGTATTTTAAATGAACTTATTGGCTGATATATATGGGGCTGTTGTTTGCTGTCATTTTCTTCTTTAGGTGTTCTATAATTGCAGAGAGAGAGAGAGAGAGAGAGAGAGAGAGAGAGAGAGAGAGAGAGAACTCTGATACCATTACTGTGGAAGATACATTGAAGAGAGATATGTAGCAAATTAGTAGCCTATTGCTGCCTAGGGCAATAAAAAAGTTTAGATAAAAGAAAGAATATAAGATATTTTCTTCTTTTACAGCTATCAATGGGAAACTCTATGCAAACCTCAGGGGCCTTACTGTATACCAAGGAGAACGAGTAGCCTGGTATATGCTAGCCATGGGCCAAGATACTGACATTCACACTGTACACTTTCATGCAGAGAGTTTCCTCTATCAGGTGAGCTGAAAATATTGTTGAGTTCCTCTGGGATAATTAAAAGAATGCCTTAAGAACCATTGTAGAAGGTAATGGCAATGAATATAGTAATTGTTAAAGAGTATGAAAGTCTACGGAAAAATTCAGAGAAACTAGGTTTGAACCATCTAAAAGAACAGATAACATCTTTTTTTTTTTTCATGTGTGGCATGTTATGAAAAAGTAGAAGAGAGTTCTGATGTTTTAGTTTGCATGATTAGATTCTAGGAGAGATAAATAAAACGGACCCTTGAAGTTTCTCCTTGATATAGACATTTTGTTTTAATAACCTAAAATGGACATCATAGACTTGGTTCCTATAAGCTGGAACTTGGTTCCTATAATTTTCATTTCTTCTCCACATCCCTATCTTTCTCGCAGAATGGGCACAGTTACAGGGCAGATGTGGTGGATCTCTTCCCAGGAACATTTGAAGTTGTGGAGATGGTAGCCAGCAACCCTGGGACATGGCTGATGCACTGCCACGTGACTGACCATGTTCATGCTGGCATGGAGACCATCTTTACTGTCTTGTCTCACGAAGGTAAGATCCAAATCTGCTAAGTGTATCCTTTTCTAATCTTTTGTGTAACCTGTAGATACCAGGTGATAGTAAGGTGCCACTTTCTGCTGGCTCAAAAGAACAAGGTATTATCATAGAGCAGGGCTCCTTAGGCATTTCCCTAAGCTGCATTTCTCATCCTCCCTTGCAAGTGCCATAAGCTCACATTGGGTGGCATAGCCTGAAACTGGGAGGGCCTTTTGCTTGTGTAGGTTTACCATTATTTGACAAAAATATAATTGATTTACGAATTCACCAGTTAAAGTGTAATAGAATTACTATTTCAAAGAAATTGCTAATGAATCTTTCTTTGATGTAGTCATTTTCAAAAAAGACAAATGTATGGGGCTGGAAAGATGGTTGAGTTAGCAACAGTGCTTGCAAGCAAGCCTGAGAATCTAAGTTTGCAGCCATTTAATATTAACAGTATGACCCTGTAACCCAAGAGCAGCAGAGTTGCTGCAGGGTGAAGACAGGGAGATTGCAGGAGCTCACTGGCCAACCAGCTAAGTCAAACATCAAATTCTGGGTTCAGTGGGATACTCTGTCAAGGAAACAAAGTTGGAAAGCACTAGAGGAAAATATCCAGTGTCCTCCTCTAGCCTTTGAATGCATGGGCATGAGCACACATACATACAGAAACACATGTAAGCATAGATGCAAACACACACACATACACACACACATGCACACACACACACACACACAAATTAAAAATAAAATAAGTACATAAAAATAAAACCCCCCACATATTTACAAGTCAACCAATTCTAGCAAAACATGTCAGAGATGCCCAGAGACCTCAATAGTAAACTCCTAGAGGAAATTATACCCAGGTAAAAGTTGGACTGCTGCAGGAGAAAAAGACTACCCAGATGTGACCTTTCCCTTCCTAACAGTATTTCATTTGCATACTAGCCATGAGAAACATGTTCTCATTCCCTTCTTTACTAGGAGGCAAGTACCACTTGCATTGTTCTTCCAGTGTAAGAGAGCTGCTGGATGCACTGTGGTCAGAGATTACAGAATTTGGGACACACACTTTGTCCAGTTTCTTCCTACTCCAAAGCAAAGAACACCCACAATTCTACCAATGCCCCTACTTCCATTGTGTCTCTCTCCATCCTCCCTTCTTTCCTCTCCCCTTCCAAGGTCAGGCTTGGGGTAATGAATCTCTTGTTTTGTTCTTGTGCTTTATTTTTGTTTTTACTGTTGATATGAAACTAGGGCCTCACATGTGTTAAACACATGTGCAGTGTTTCATATACCTAGATCAGAATGAGTGATGGTTGTAAATGGCAGTTCTTAAGCATTATCTCTCAAAATTAAATGTTCAATGTATCAGTCCTCTCCTACATGAACTGTGTCCAGCAACCAGCACTATACTCTCTTCCAAGAAGTTATGTAGGGCCTTATTGGATCAACACATATTTTTTACTTTGTTTTTATCTGTGAGATTATAATACAATTACAACTTTTCTCCTTTCCCATTCCTCTCTCCAAACCCATGCATATAGTCCTCCTTGCTCTCTTTCAAATTCACGACCTCTTTTCCATTATTATTGTACACATATATGTATATTTACATATACATATAATTTCCTAATTACAATTTGCTCTCTCTCTCTTTCTCTCTCTCTCTCTCTTTCTCTCTCTCTCTCTCTCTCTCTCTCTCTATATATATATATATATATATATTGCATTGGAAAATATTGGTATTAGAGTAAGTATTGACACTATCAAAAGACAAAGAGAGAGGGAAGATACCACTGGCCATTCAAACAGACTTAGCAAATTAGAGTAGAGAATATAAATCTGCTTTTCATTTAATGAAAGAAGACAACATGATAATACATGACTTCTTGTATTACTAAATTTTTTTCTCTGCCATACCATACTGCTAGAATACTGCTTCTGTTGCTTTTACTTATTACTCTGATACAATACCCCAAAACCCGGTTGTCATTTTTTTATCAGTCCAGAAGGTATACCATAATGATGCTATAGAGTCAAGAAACTAGGCCCTCTTCTTGTATTATAATGCATCACCCTCATATATGAGCCATTCATAATATGAGACCATCTCAATATGTATCACCAGAGTACCTCATATTACTTTTTGAGAAGATCCAACCCATAACTCATAAACTGTGGTTTTATTTGTTTATTTAATATGAATTCATTCCATTTTGCACTGATTCTATATGTGCTAACAGGACAATCAGAAAAAAGAGTTAAAGAAAGATATGGAGAAAAAACCTAATTCTTTTTCTTAATTAATTTTTATTATTTAAAACAATTTTAATTTAAATATATTTTGACCATATTCTTCCTGTTCCCAAAGCCCTTCCAGATCATTTCCCTCTCACTATCCACCCAACTTTAAGTTATTTAAAAAAACACACAGTACAACAGCACTCACCCAAAAATGAAGAAAAAAATAAAAGAACACCCAAATAGCAAAAAAAATTAAAACGAACCAACTAACCAACAAACCAATACTACTACCACCGCCACCACCACCACCACCAAAAACCACCAAACTGTAGCCAAATAAAAACATACAATAAAATGAAACTTGAGATGTACATTCTATGTTGATTAACCACTCTTGCACATGAGGTTTGTCTTGGAGTAGTTGATATACAAAGTGTCATTTTATTGGAGAAAACTGATTTTCCTCTCTCAGCAGGTATAAATGAGTATTCAATTGTTAACCCTTATCCTAGTGACTAGGTTTTCAGTCCTTCATTCAAAATATATATATATTTTATCAAAATAATATATATATTATAAGATATAATAAAAATTGTCACATTGAAGTTGGACAAGAAAAACAAACTGAAGTAAAAAACCGAGAGAAGGCACAAAAAATCAGAGACTAACTTACATACTCAGGAATACCATAAAAACACTGAACTAGAAGCTATAACATATACACAGAGGACCTGGTCAAAACACATGTAGGCCTGGTGCATGCTATATCAGTCTTTGTGAGTTCATATGAGTAATTCTCATCTTGATTTAGAGGGTCTTGTCTTCTTGGTATTTTCCATCCCCTTTGGCTCTTGCCCTCTTTCCACCTCCTCTTTCTCAGAGTTCCCTTATCTTTGAGGGTAGGGATTTGATGGAAGCATTCACTTTTAGGCTGAATATTTCAAGGTCTTTCATGCTCTGCACAATGTATTGGGCTGTGGGTCTCTATGTTTGTTCCCATATGCTAAATAAGGAAACTTCTCTGATAATGGCTGAGCAAGGCAATGATCTATGTGTATGGCAGGAGATCAATAAGAGTCATTTTATCACCATGTGTTTTGTTTTGTTTTGCTTTGTTTGTTTTAGAAGTTTTCCCTTAGATCCATGGGCCATCTAGTCTCTGGTTCTTAGTCACCCAAGCAGTACTTGGTATGGGTTCTATCTTGTGTAGTGGGCTCTAACTCAAATCAGATATTTGTTGGTTCCTCCCAGAAGCTTTGTGCCACCCTAACACATCTTGCAGGTAGTATACCCTTGAAGATCAAAGTGTTTGTGACTGTGTTTGTGTGTATCTTTCTTTTTTGAGGGCACACAGAGTATGTTCCTGTACCAAAGACGCTAGAACTTAGGGCTGAAAGTTTTTATGTAGGCACGAGCTTGACTTCTCTGTGTTCAATGAGTTGTGTAGGTGTTGTCTTCAGCAATGGGACCTTACTGTCTATTTGTGGGGAGGAACCTTGTCAAGACTAGGAGAAACCTAGTCTTGGCAACAGCCTAGGTTTTTTGGGCCTTACCATGGGGTCCCTTTGGCCAACTCAATTAGATGTAACCCTATCCTGGTACTGGAAGCTTTGTTTGGTGACAAGAGATGGCCAGTTCATACTCTGCCTCCCCCTTATTTGGCAATTTCATTTAGATCACCTTTGTATATGCATATGTTTTAGAAATTTTCTACTGTGTTAGGTTTTTATACTATCCTCTAAGTATCCCTTAATTTTAGTTGTTTCTCCCTGTATTCTCTTCCACAATGCCCTCTTTTCTTTCTCCACTTGATCCTCCTGTCACAGGCCCCCATCCTTGTCAATTCATAATTACCAATTCTACTGCCCTTTCCTAATGACATCTATCTGTTTATACTTGCCCTGTGTTGTGTCTATGAATTGTAGCTTCATTATCATTGACTTAACAATTAATATCCACATATAAGCAGATATATATGATGTTTGTCTTTCTGGTTCTGGGATAAGTCATTCAGGAATATTTTTTCTAGTTCCATTTATTTGCCTGGGAATTTAATGATGTCAATTTTTAATAGCTGAGTAATACACCATTGTGTAAATGTACCACATTTTCTTTATCCATTCTTCTTTTGAGGGACCTCTAGGTTGAGTCCAACTTCTAAAATGCCTAATTGTTGAACAGAGATCCTGATGAATCTATGAGGTATATGAATCAGATTTAAGATGAAGGATTAGTACAATGCTGGAGGGAGATAATCTTTCTGTTGTGAATAAGAGAGAAGGCAGAAAAAAGGGATCTGTGTGTAGTTTTAGAAGAAGGTCTTGACAGTAAGATTTTCTGCTATACGGTCTCTTGATTCCTCTGTGGTGCAGTGTATAGAGTCATATACTGAAGGCGAACTATTTGAAGAAATAGGGAGAGGTGTTAAGATAAGTCACTTTGGGGTAAGAAATAAAGTCATTATTTCCTTGTAGGTTTGAGGGCTTACTTAAAATTGGACAGAGAACTCAAGTCCTTATATGGGAGTGTTTTTTTCTGGTGGTATTTAACATATTGGGTAAAATACAGGGCAAGTACAGTTGCTGTGATTCTATATGCTAGTGTTTGAAGTGATCAACCATGGATTCTAATATTGTCGAGAAGATATGGATGAAATGGGTAAGTTGGGGAAGTCAAATGATTTAGGAATTAAATATCTAATGATGGAAGAATAACAGGACTTTTGCTAGCACAGTAATAAGCACTAAAATTTTAATTTAATTTAATTTTAATTTTAATTTTGTTAGATTTTGGATTACTGATGTGATGCAGGTCTGGATCACCAATCTAATATGACCATTATTGACTATGACTACTGTTGTAATCATAAAAAGAGAAAGGTGTGAGAATATGTACTATGGTGGTATGGGGGAAGAGGATGCCTCAGCGGGCCCATGCCCATGCTGAGGCATCCCTTCCCCCTAAGGGACTAGATACACAGTGGTATAGCATAGAATGGAGTTTATTCAGGGTGGGATGGGAGTTAAGGGAGTAGTAGAGGCAGAGAAAGGCAGAGAGAGGAAGAGAGTAGAGAAGCAGAGGCTGATCATGACCAGGTGGAGAGAGGGGGCAGGGGAGGAGAGCCCAAGAGGGGCAAGAGAGAAGCTAGGAGATGTGAGAATAAGGGAGAAAAGAGATATAAGAGAGAGAGAGGAGGGGCTGAGCGTCCCCTTTTATAGTAGGCCAGGCCTACCTGGCTGTTGCCAGGTAACTGTGGGGAAGGGCATACCTGGCTGTTGCCAGGTAACTGTGGGGTTGAGCTTAGACAGAATCCTAAAGACTGCTAAAACTAGAATGGATATGCAAGTGATTAGAATAAAGAAGTCCACCAATGGAAATTAAGAAAGACTGTACTAATAACTAAAGACTTCCATGGATGAACATAACTAAGAGTAACAAGAAATGCTTTCAGTTTTTCTATCTAATGTTAAAGTTATCTTGAAATTAAAACAATCTTTACTAAAATGCAAGAAACAATATTGAATAGCAAATACCTCAGAAAAGACCTCACCCTCATTGAAAAATGAAAGGAAGAATTATTTTAATATAGGACTGAATAAATAGAGAAGTATATTTAGCAGAGAGCAGGGGCTTTCTGAAGGGAAATTGAGTAATGATGGAAGAGAAACATTATAATATTCAATAAAATGAGGATAGAGAAAATGACAAGAATCGTAGAAATAAAGGCAGAGGGGAGGGGTAACATATTTTGGCTTCCTAGGTCTATGTACTTGTCCTCATTTCCTGTGATCACTCAAAATCAAATTAACATTTTAATATCGATTCTTACTGATTAAATTTCTTATCTGACTGTGTCATGCATGTTTATTAATATATTCTGATTACTCTCTCCCCATTATCTACGTCTTTCCCTGCCACCCACCTGCAATCAGTTCCTTTCTCATTTTCATGACTTTAGGCTGGTTTTGTGACATTCAGTTTAATCAGAGCTGTCTGTATGACCACTGGATTGGAACGATTTGTTGGAGCCTGGTGAGATCATCAGTGGGTACTTAATGGAAGGCAATGGTCCTCACTTTCCTTGAGTCTCTCTGTACCAAACCTCAGATCCCTTCCTCCATCTATGCTTGACTGTTGACAGTGCCATTCTTGTGCAGACTCACCTGCTTTGAGCTTGTGATTGCAGTGACTTTGTCTTGCTCACAAAATAACATTTTGCAGTCCTTCACCACAGATTTCCAGCTCTTGCATTCTTTGTGACACATCTTCCACAGTCTTCCCTTACAGTAGTTAGTATAAATGTTCTGTTTAGGGATGAGAACCCTGTGCAGACTTGGCTTTCAACACTGTTCACAGGAAAAAGACTCTTTTTTTCCATTAAGGCTGAAAGTATGTCTATAAGGATAAGTGTAACTATTTAGGAGGTGACTTGATGCTATGTTAATTTGCTAAACAACAGTATTTGGTACCCCCTACCACACACGACCTATGATCTATCTGCCCTGCTGCTGTTTTTAAAAATTAGGTTTAAAGTATGTGAGGCATGGATTCGCTTGCTCTCTTAGAGCAGGTTTCAAATCCAATCAGAGAGACCTTGATGAAGTAGCAAATTCCTAAAAAGAAATTGCTTCAAGTAATATAAATATGCCATACAAATTCTATAAATTGATATGAAGAATAATAGGATCAACCTTTTGTCTTTTTCCCCACAGAACATTTCAGTACTATGACCACCATTACTAAAGAGATTGGAAAAGGTATGTAGGGTGATGTATATACTCTGGGAAGTTACAGAGAAAGAGAGAGAGAGAGAGAGAGAGAGAGAGAGAGAGAGAGAGAGAGAGAGAGAAAGACTTAGAGACAGAGAGACAGTGTGTGTGTGTGTGTGTGTGTGTGTGTGTGTGTGTTTGTGTGTGTGTGTGTTATATGTGATACTTCTAGCATGACTAAACTTGGGCACCATAATATAATACCTTAAGTTTTCTGTAAGATGTCAGAAGCCAATGAAGTATGTACCCTCAATATTGTTATTCGTCTCATGTCTTCCCTTTAACCTTTGAAATTTGGGAAAACAACCATATCATAAGTTACAAAGCTGTGTTCATAGCTCACAAACTATTTTATGAGGGAAATGAAAAATCCAAATTCTGTTTCGTTAAACTTGAAAGGGTTATAGCAGAAACAAGGATTTCTACACACACAATTTGAGATTAGAATAAATACCAGACATCCTTCCACAACTACTTCTATTCTTTTCTCCTTTTATCTATGGTGTACCAAGCAATTTAAACTTGGGAGCCATTCATGTTTTTTCTATTTGAGAAAATAAAGATAATTTTCCTATAATGCCTAGGTCAAAATTATGCTTTTATTCTTTGCTCCATTTGTGCCTTTTTACCAGGAAAGATTCAGAAAATTGTGTGAGGTACAAGGACTATTAGACATAGGGATGCTATCATGTCTGATATCCCTGCACTTGAGAAGTGGAGTAGAAGAACCCTAGGTTCTGGACAAACCTAGACTCAAAGTGAGGCTGTGTCCGAAAGGGAAAAAAAAACAAATACATATAAAAGGAACACTAAAGAATATCAGTTCACTCCAGAGGTTTTCAGCTCTACTGAAAACCAACTTCTCATTAGTAAAGTCCCAATGATGTACTTAAATTTCTCATAAATTGTTAACCATGGACCAGGATATATTTTGGAGAGATTAGAGAAAAGTAAGGTAAGTTTGAAAGGGCAGTGCTTAGATTACATTTTCATCTCCTTAAATAACCTAATGTCATATATACCTGTTCATGCATGTGTATGTTATACATATATATGTGTATATAAAATACATCAGTATATCAGTTATTAAACATGTGTGTATGGATATGCATACATACATAATATATATTTGTGCATGTGCATATATCCTTGCATATTTGTTTCCACATATGGGCATAATATGTGTACACTGTTCATAAACTCTCACTGAAGAAAAAACTGTCAAAAGTGTCGATTTAATAAAATTCACTAATTTTCTAAATGTGAAGTTTCTTCAGGGTCAAAAAAGAAACAAATGCCAGAATGTAAACTCAGAACCAGAATGCTTTTCAGTTTCCATTTGAACTCATTACTTTGCAGTTTTTTCCAGTTCTGTGAAAACATTTATTTATCCAATGCATTCATCAAACAAGTGTCAATTACCAGGGGTACAAAAACAAATAAGATATAATTGCTACTTTCCAGTGCCTAAAACTGGAATGAACCACAAAAACAGTAATTGTCATGCTAGATGCTGTGCACAGAAAGGGTAAACAACGATACTATCTTATAATTATTGTATATTTGCTATTTACCAGGCGCCATGGTAAATATTCCATGCATATTATTAGCTCACTTAAACTTAGTAATAATCCCTTTTGTTTGTCATCATTATCTTCATTTTGCAAAACGAGTAAACCAAGATTCATTAGGAATTCAGGTACTTAGCCCCAGGTCACAGACTAGATAAACTAGAGGTTCAGAAAGAATACAGGCAATTTGGAAACCTAGAGGAAGGCACTATTAATTGTACAAATGAATTACACTTGGTGCTAGAAAGGTGAGAAAAAGGAGGAATTTATTTCAGCAAAGTAAGAAGCATGAACAAAGACATAACCTATAAATATACCATCATTCATGGGAAATAAAGATTGAGTTTCTGTGGTTGAATAATAGCAAGCAAGACTAGAAAGGTAGTTTATAGTCTGACTAAGAGGGTTGGAATGTATGACTTCAAATTCTGTACCAGTTGTGTAAATCATTTGAAGACAAATGTAATGTTTAAATGACCAAAACTATCACAGTCATCAGGAAAAATCAATATAAAATTACTATTAACATGATCCAAAAAGGTGGGATTCCAGACAGCATGGTGGCAAACTGTCACAGTTTAATGGTCAAAATGAGCACTGATAAGCTGTATTGACTCAATGTTCTTCATGAACTTTCACTTATTTCCCCTAGTTCTACCCCACTGAGTTCATGAAAACCAAGTCTAATTGTTTATTATTATTTTTATTTTTTTCTATAGCACAAGATTTTAAGTATTCTTCAGTAACCCTTTGGTCTTCCCATGAGCAAACAGAATAGGTACAGGACTGATTGTCAAGGAGTGTTTCCAACTGTGTTATTATAACTGTCTGATTATGAATTTGAAATCTATCTTAATCAGCTGGTATTTTGAAGAGTCAAGACAGGTCTTCTGTCCTATTTTCATGGACTTGTTTTTCTAGGAGATGTCTGTAAATGGTAACCTCATATATATATATCCCTTTTCTCTTCCTCTATTTCAGCAGTGATTCTAAAGGACATTGGAGGAGGCAATGTGAAGATGCTGGGCATGAAAATTCCCGTAAAGGATGTTGAGATTCTGTCTTCTGTTTTGATTGCCATATGTGTGGTTCTGTTTCTCATTGCTCTGGCTCTTGGTGGTGTAGTCTGGTACCAGCGTCGACAAAGAAAGCTTCGGCGCAACAGGAGGTCCATTCTTGATGATAGCTTCAAGCTTCTCTCTCTCAAGCAGTAATAGCTAAAGCCTGAAGATATCTTCAGAAAACACATCTGGGATGTATCCCATGTTCCCAGAAAGCTGTGTACTAGTAAAAAAAACTCTTTTGTCAAAGGGGTAGGGGTAGTGAAGAGGCAGAGGATGGAATCAGAATTACCTGGGCATTTCCTTATTTATTTACATGTAATTCATATGTTCTCACTTTTTCTTTAATTTCCATACAACTTGAGATTTAGGTAAGGTCTTTTGTATACAAGTTTCAGCAACTAGGATATGTCACCCTTCAGTACTGCAAAGTATGGAAATTTCTAGAATATAATCATTCTCACAGAATAGATACCAAGCAAATGCTATCTAATTAGGTTTCTAATTCTGGGCCTAGATAGACAAGTACACTTTTAATTGAGGCCAAATGATGAGTCACAAAGGTAACCCATAACTAAAGAAAGGACAAAGAACATAAGCATGATCCAAAATGAGAGGTAGGGTGGGTAGTAGAATTCCAAATTTTACCTTAATTGTCTTTGACAATGGACTATTAGAGAAATGAATGAATGGGTTGTGGTTGTCATGAGTACCTACAACTTCTAGAACCAGAAGCACCTGTAAAACTGTTCTTCATGTTTCTACACAGTGGTACTGAAGAGAATTTTGAGTGTCCTCTCCATGTTTGAAATAGCAAATCTTGTTCATTAAAGTACTTATTAAAATATTGGAATACTGAATTTGGTGATTTTGATGATTCCTGTGGCTACTTGGATGTAGGACTATATTTTAAACCAAAACATTTCAGGGATCCATGGAAGTATAGTATAGATTTATATAGCCCTTGTGAATTCTGGATACTTATGTGCTGTCTTAAAGTAAGCATCCATGTCAGAGTGGTAACATCCTTGAAGACAAGTTCGGTGGGTGCTAAAACTTTTTGGAATGTCAAGAAAAATGGCCAGAGAAGGTACTGAAACAAGACCCATTCCTGTCCACTGAGCAAACCTAGGTGGGAGCATGCATGAGTGGGAGTGGCTATAGAGATATAAGAAATATGTTTGTAGTTTATAAACCTATTTATAAAACAGAATCATTCCTTCCTGTACCTTGCAGCAACATCCCT
The DNA here is from genome assembly GCA_036184795.1 of Tokudaia tokunoshimensis. NCBI lineage: Eukaryota > Metazoa > Chordata > Mammalia > Rodentia > Muridae > Tokudaia > Tokudaia tokunoshimensis. The sequence goes on from BTHU01000023.1 coordinate 54,907,554, forward strand.
TTGTTGCCAGCATGTTTAGATCTCTCTGAACCTTTGATCAGGAACTATAGACAAGAAAATAGGAATGGGGTAAGATAGTCCATTCTCACTATAGTTTCCATATGGCAAATGGAGAACAGAAGGAGCATCATGGAGAGTAATGATAATAGCAATGAGATGGGGATAGAGCTCAGTGGTAAAGTGATGGCCTAATATAGGACAGTCCCTGGGTTAAAAAAAGAACACAAAAGGAAACAAAATAGAAAACAAGGTAATAAAAGAAACACATAGTGATCCTATACGTATCAAAGAATTCTAATTCTGATTGTTTTGGATTTGCCTTGGTCCATTCGAGTGAAGTTTATATTATTTTACTTAGGATGACTCAGCTGAAAATTGAGTGGAGACTCAAATTTTCATCTATTTGACTCCAAAAACATTCTATTCTCCTTCATCATGGAAACATATACTATTCTTTGTCTTTCTTACCCACTTGATTTCAAATTGTGAGGTTGCCTAGCAACTTGTGTACTTAGTTAGCAACCCACAGTGTTGGTATCCATTTGCTGTGAAATGTTGCAGGTCAGAGTCCAGAAATGAAAACAAAGACCAGAGTAATGCATTTTGTGTGTTTGTTGTCAGTGGCTTTCTGGAAAGTTTCTAGAAATCTAGGGAACATAGATGTAGAGGAGCATATTAATTACTTGTTATCCTGTAATAGGAATAATATGCCTTCTCAGTGAGAAATCACTCTGTACACTTAGAGATAAAGTAGAGGCTCTTAAGCAAAGTGCATGTGGATAACTATGGCTAATACCTAAATAAGAGTCTGAAATAAATAGAATATTTTTACTGACATATATACCTTAAGTTTATGCATCCTCCAAACACTGTCATCCTTAAACCTCTTTCAGTCCCGGCCCAAGGTTACATTTTAAACCATTTTAATAGTTAGGAGACTGGAAATCTGGCCACTTAGGCAGATGGGAGATTTACACAAAGATATTGCCATAATTGTTTTAAATATACCAGTATCACTCCTTTTTGGATAGTTGTTACCCAGGGTCATTTTGTCCACATGGCAGAATTGTGAAGGGACGATAAAGAGGTTCCTCCTTCTTATATTCTTGCTGAAACTGTTTTAGGTTTGACTAGAATTTGATCTCCTTGATGAAAAATTCTGTGTAAAATTACTCAGTTCTGTCTTAGGAACCTGAGGTCAAGGTGTTCCAGCTAATTTATCTTGGTTTCTACCTGCGTGTACAAATCTTCCTGTCCAGCTAATTGCTTATCTTAGCTTCTGCTGGACTACTTGCTTGTGTAAAACTTCTCCCTGCAGCTGCTGAGCAAGATAGCAGGATATTTTTTTTCTTTCTTTCTTTCTTTCTTTCTTTCTTTCTTTCTTTCTTTCTTTCTTTCTTTCTTTCTTTCTTTCTTTCCTTCCTTCCTTCCTTCCTTCCTTCCTTCCTTCCTTTCTTTCTTTCTTTCTTTCTTTCTTTCTTTCTTTCTTTCTTTCTTTCTTTCTTTCTTTCTTTCTTTCTTTCTTTCTTTCTTTCTTTCTTTCTCTTTTTCTTTTTACCGTTAAAAGCTCCATGCTCTAAATTTGCAGTGCTATTCTTGGGTCCTGAGTACCTGAGGGTAGTCCCAGGTGACTGGAATAAAGACTTTCAATCGACTGTAACAGTGTCTGAGTAGTCTTCTTTGGGGGTCTAACAACTGGTCAGTCCTAGTAAATAAAGATTCACATGCTAGCATCCTAAATATTACTTCCCTATAACAGGCCTTATCTTTGAGATATTTTGGAGGTAGTGTTCCTGAGTCTAAATTTCACTTGTGTGACTTAATCTCTCCTAAGGAAATCTTAATAGATTTTCCTTTGTATTATCAGTTTTTATCACTTTGAAATTCTTCTACAACAATTTAAGTGTTGGTAGTTAAAACTTTGCAAATTGATATATTTAGCAGCAATACACCTCTCTCCCCTTTGGCATGTTGTTTATATGGAGATTAATGAAAATCAAGTATATTCTGGGGAATCTAGTCATTTAACCACATAACTTACATATACATATAGCTGAGAAATTCTTAGGATGGATATGTGAGACTAGGAGGTGGAGCATGATGCATTTTAAAGACTTATTTTTAAAATTATTTTTAATTATGAGTATGTGTGGGTGGGAGATGGAGGAAGAGCAGTAGTTTCAGATCCCCTGGAGCTGGAGTTACAGATAGTAGCAAGCCACTGAATATAGGTTTTGCAAATTGAACTCAGGTCTTCTGCAAGAGCAGTACTTACTCTTAACAATGAGCCATCTCAGTAGCCATCTCTGTTCTTGTTAGTAATTCTGTTTCCAATCAAAATGGAATCTTAGACCCTTTGTAGTCTAGAAAAAGATGGATATGAGGAGGTACTATGCAAACAAAACAAAAGGAAAACAAAACAATTTAAATAGTACTCCTATTCTGTTTATTGTTCGAGCCAGAGGTTTCCAACATAAAAAAAAAGTGTATCTAGTTTGCTTTCTCTTCAGAACATCTTTAAAATATTTTATTTTCGACTACTACATTTTATTTAATATTATTGTGAAGTGCATACCAACACAAGTATGCGGCAGTCAGAAAACAATCTGTCCCCTACTGTAGGTTCTGGGGGTTGAACTCAAGTTATCAGGCTTGCATGGCAAGCACCTTTACCCACTGGTCCACTCTTTTTTTAAAGTTATTCTCTCATACATTATCCCCAGACTATACCTTTCACCTTCTCTCCTCCCACATCTCATCCCACTCTTCCTTTGTTTATCCCCAGAAAAGGGCAGGTCTCCCAGGAATATCAACCAAACATGCATGGCATGTGCAGCTGCAATAAGACTAGGTTCCTCCCCTCATATTAAACGTGGATGAGGCAACTCAGTAGGAAGACAAGGATCCTTAGATCAGACAAAAGCCTCGGAGACAGCTCCTGTACCCAGTGGACCGTTGTGCCAGACTAAAAATACCTTCTTTTGTATCTCTGTTGGTTCCCACTTCAGTTAAACTCTCAACCATTTGTTTGCTCGGCATCTAATCCCAGTACTGAGATATAAAGACCACCAATACAAGGTCAGCCTAGAATGCATAGTGAGTTCCAGACCAGCCTGGGCTGCTGAATGAAACTGTTTCTCAAAACAAATAGGACAAAAAAGTCACAATCATTTGTTGCCTGGCTATTGTACTCTTTTCCTGCTGTTTATCTCAGATCCTCTCCAGACTTACAATTGATTTTTCCACACAGAAAAGTGAAGTTTCAAAAATATAATTAAGCCTCTAGTTCGAACAACATTGTGTACATTTAGATCTCTCTGAAGATAAGTAGACTCTGGAGATAATTGAAGAGGCAACAACAAAAGAAGAAAGGAAATCAGTAGACAGGGCAGCAGGGCTGAAAATAGAGTGTTAGCTTTGCATCATATGATTCTCTATCCAGGACAGGCAAGTCACAACATACTTCCATTCCAAGAAAAACCCAAACAAACAAACAAATAAACAAACCCCCCAAAAAGCAACAGCAAGAAAAACACGGTAGAACATAATCATGTAAATAGTCAAAGAATAACAGTGAATCAAATGACAGAGGGTATCTTTTAAGAACTCTGCAACCTGGGAGAAAGTGACAAAGTATTTTTCAAGTGAAGAAAGAAAAGGATTACCAAAGCCAAGTGTGGTGGGACACACACCTAGAGTTTTAGCACTTGGAACACAGAGTGGAGAAGACTGAAGTTCATAGTCAGCTTAGACAACATTGAAAGTTTGAAGTTAGCCTGGGCTACAGACTGAGAAGCTGACTCAACCCATCCTTCAAAATTCTGTATCTCAGAGACAAAGTGTGGAGCAGAGACTGAAGGAAAGACCATCCAGAGACTGCCCTACCTGGGTATCCATCCCACATACAGACACCAAACTCAGACACTATTGAGGATGCCAACAAGTACTTGCTGACAGGAGCCTGATATAGCTGTCACCTGAGAGGCTCAGTCAGTGCCTGACAAATACAGAGGGGGAACTCTCTCAACCATCCATTGGACTGAGAAAAGGATCCCCAATGGAGGAGCTAGAGAAAGGACCTAAGGAGCTGAAGGTAGCCACATAGGAGGAACAACAATATGAACCAATCAGTACCCCCAGAGCTCCCAGGGACAAAACCATCAACCAGAGAGTACACATGGAGGGACCCATGACTCCAGTTGCATATGTAGCAGAGGATAGTCTTATTGGACATCAAAGGGAGGAGTGGCCCTTGGTCCTGTGAAGGCTTGATGCCCCAATGTAGGGGAATGCCAGGAGAAGGAAGAGGGAGTGGGTTGGTTGGTGAGCAGGGGGAGGGGGAAGGGGTTAGAGAATTTTCAATTTTCAGTGGGGGTGGAATCCAGGAAAGAGGATAACATTTGAAATGTAAATAAAGAAAATATCTAATAAAAAATGTAAAAAAACACAAAATTTTGTATCTCGTGAAAAGTCTGTATTTTCTAGAATTGTGCATAAATACAACTCATGTAGTATGTACTATGTGGTCTGATTTGTTGTATTGTTGACATGCTGTTTTAAAATAATTTCTGTGTTGTATTAAATTATATGAAAATAATGTAATTTGTTTTTTTTAATTCACTAACTGCAGGCATTTGAGAAGAGCTTATCACAAAAAGGTGCACTGAACATTCTTTTACAACAAAATGAGATGATATCCTGAAGCATACAATAAAGATCATTATATAGAGACAAATTGAAATCATACAGTTTATTATTATTTTTTTTAACCACAGAGAATGGGAACTGGTAATCAGTAACAGAAAAAAATTAGGAAATCACATTTAGCACTTAAAAATAAAAAGCATACTTTTAAATACTTATGGATAAAAGAAAAAGTCTTCCTGGCCCTCGGGGTATGATTTTAAGTTATGACTTTTGTTGTGTGTAGTTTTTAATCGCTACTGCCTTTTGCTCAGGACCACAGCCCCAGCTCTGGCCCCTCCCAGCTTTCCCTTTGTTCATCCAGCTTAGCTCCAGGATCGCCTAACCAGGGCTTCTCTTTCTTCTCCCCTTTGCTCCAGGAGAGATCACACCACCAGCTACCACAGGAGACCCTTGAAGGTCATCACCATTGAGTCCTGGGAACCTCTCACATGACAGGTCTCTGGGACTTTGTAGAGGCTCCCACTCCCACACCCTGCAGTTTCTCATTTCCCTTCATTCTCCTGGCCCTCTGGACTTTTCTCCTGTCTGGCCCCCCATACCTGATCTTTCCTCATTTTCTCCTCCCTTCCGAACTTCCACTCAGGTTCCTCCCTTCCTCTACCTCCCATGATTATTTTGTTTCCCCTTCTAAGTGGGATCGAAACATCCTCACTTGGGCCTTCCTTCTTGTAAAACTTATTAGGGTCTGTAGGTTGTATCCTGTGTATTCTGTACTATTTTGGCTAATATCTACTTATCACTGAGTACATACCACATATGTCCTTTTGGGTCTGGGTTACCTCACTCAGGAAATTTACTAGTTCCTTCCATTTGCCTGCAAAATACATGATGTCTTCATTTTTAATAGCTGAGTGTAAATTGTGTAAATGAACCATATTTTCTGTATCTATTCTTCCATTGGGGGACATCTGGGTTGTTTCCAGCTTCTGGCTATTATAAATAAGGCTGCTATGAACATAATGGAGCATGTGTCCTTGTGGTATGGTGGAGCATCTTTTGGGTATATGCCCAGGAGCATTATAGATGGGTCTTCAGGTATAATTATTTCCAATTTTCTGAGGGCTCTCAGATTGATTTCCAAAGTGGTTGTACCAGTTCAAAATCCCACCAACAATGGAAGAGTGTTCCTCTTTCTGCACATCCTTGCCAGCATGTGCTGTCACTTGAGTTTTGGATTTTAGCCATTCTTATTGGTGTGGAATCTCAGGGTAGTTTTGATTTGCATTTCCTTGATGACCAAGGATGTTGAAAATTTCTTTTTTTTATTAGACATTTTCTTTATTTACAATTCAAATGTTATCCCCTTTCATGGTTTCCCCTCTGAAAACCAAAACCCCCCCTAACCCATCCCCCCTACCCCTGCTCACTAATTCACCCACTCCTGCTTCCCTGTCCTGGCATTCCCCTATATTGGGGAATCTACCCTTCTCAGGACCAAGAGCTTCTCCTCATTTCTTTAAGTGCTTCTTGGCCATTCGAGATTCCTCAGTTGAGAATTCTCTGTTTAGCTCTGTACCCCATTTTTAATTGGGTTACTTGGTTTTCTGGAGTCTAACTTCTTGAATTCTTTATACGTTTTGGATATTAGGCCTTTATCAGATCAGAAAAAATTTTAAAGAGAAGGATTCCCTTTCAAAGTCTGAGGAAGATGACTCTTGCTACAGTGAGGACTTCTTCTGTCGCTCTGGTCTTCTAGGAAGTATAAGGATGCATTTAATGCATTCTTCTTTTTTCTGTCTCCTTTACACGTACATAGCTTACTAAGTTTTCTACCTGATATTCCTGGTCTTAGAAATATTATGACTATATAGGAGAAGCCCAACAGACCTCTGTGACTTCTTCTTGAACCTAGATTAGCTTAGGGACCAGACACATCTCTCTTTCAGTGAGAAAAAGTCAAATCATGACTGCTTGACATTCATAAACATGCATGAATGTTTTGACTCTTGAACAGAACCAGGGCTTTCAGGATCTGGCTCCTAAACATCATGGGAAAAGCCTCCCTTGAAAAGAAGAGTCCCGTGCAGCATTTGTAGTCTTGTAAAGGAAAGAATTACCTTAGAGTCACTGTAAAATTTATCCGGCTCTTGCCTTTATACACCATATCCAAAAGATGGTGTTAAGATTCTTGACAAGTAGAATCTCCAAGAATTAAGCACTGAGTCATTGGTTATCCAAAGGAGTACATTTTGTTGATCTTCAGGCAGTGCTTACTGCTCAAATTGAAAGTATTTCAGTAGTTAATTGGTAAAGATACGCCTATGGGTTTACAGTCTTGGTGGCCTTCCATTCTCTACCCTTCTTTATGCATGCTACTTCTTTCAACATTTCCTATAGGAAATATTCAAACTCCACCCCCACCTCTAAGTGAACGAAATACAGACCTAGACAAAAATGCCAGGCATCCCAGAAACCTGGGTGCTCTACCTACCCTTGGTAAACCTTATTGGGTCTGTAAATTGATTGACTAATACTTTGGACTTCAGAACAGCATGATTCTAAATTTCACAATGGTCACTGTGAGAAAATGTGAGTGATATTTCACTGACAAGGACTATCACCTTTCTCCTCTTTAGTCATTATGCATTCATCTATTAAAACCTTAGAATCAGTCAAGAATAAGTGGGTATCATATGCCTGACCAAGATGTTGGAATCTTTCTATGCCTTTCTGAGTTAAATCAGTTGTACTGGAGTTCTAGAGAAGCTGGGAATTCTGGTTCATAGACATGAGAAAAGCAAATGGAATGAGGCCCAATCGTAGTCTTAAATGCTGCATAACAAACCTTTGCCTTAGAAACAAAGCAAGCAAAGAAAGAATATTAAAATCAGGAATAAAGCTTTCCAGAGTATTCAGATCTAAAGTGAAGGGTCTAATACAGGCAATTAAAGAAGTAACAATGTGCATATTTTAATTACTTCCTAAGTAATGTACCTCTGGCTTATCCTTCCCACACTGTACATTTTGATGTTCACAAGTTGTTTTTTACACTAAATGCTGACAGAATTACAGAGTTTGACTTTGAAACATTCAGATTCTTAATTGGTGGTTAAGAATAACCTCTTCAAGATAAGTAGAAAATGTTTCTCTGCCTCTAAATTTATAAAAGAGCTGTTATTCTGGGTCAGAAAAAAATGGTCCTTACAAATGTTATACTTATAAATGTGTCAAATTCAGAGGTTGTTGCTGCTACACTTTGTGAAAGTACATCCAATCTCTAAGGAAGTCCTTGGAGTTCTGAGTAACTGCCTGAGCAATTTGTTCAGGTTCATGATACTGAAACACATCTCACGAAATAATTTCCCAGGCCTCTTTGGATTTTATATGATGGAAGAATGAGAGACTAAATGTTTTCTTTTAAATTAATGTAAAAAGAAATGGCAAAACTAGAATTCCCCTGCTTTGGCAGAAAGGACTTTAATATAATTTTGAAGTGTAATATTTGTGATTGAAATAAACAGCCTCTCAAGCAATTAAAAATGCTGACTTTCTGCTCCTCCCCATTCAACAGACAGTAGTTGTTGGTTTCTTTTTTTTTTATTGTACAGTGCCAGCCTCATACCTGAGACAAGAGGGTGGAAAAGAAATAAGAAAGTGAGCAAAAGACTTGAATAGACATCTCATCAAGGAAGACACACAGGTGGTAAATTAGCACAAAGGTGTTCAATATCACATGTCGTTAGGGAATTAGAACTTAAAATAACAATGTGGTAGCATTGCTGCTCTAGTTGGCAGAATAAAACTGGAAGATCAGGGCCTAAAAACGAGGCAAGCTAAAGTTTCATGTACTAGCCACCTTTATGCAGAGCATTAGACAATTTATACCCTGAGGGTTAAGAAGAGTTACCTGATTACACAATCACAAGAACAAGCCACATGAGTAAAATCAACACCTGAAGTAAATTCATTCCTATCTGTGACACCTTGTAGGGGAACAAAAAAACACGTCCCAAGAATGATTCTGTGTTATGAAGAAACTGAGGTCACAAGACTCTTGTCTTGTTTTCTTGGACTTTCCTCACAAGCACTCAGAATTCTCACATGAGTCCTTAGACTGTGTTTTCACATGGTAGCAACATACAGTCATTTTAATAGCTCATATCCAAAGGACCAAGATCACAAGTCTTTTAGGAAATGAAACACTGCAAAATGGGAACAGTCACTTGATGCTTTCATAATTTCATAAAGAAATACATCAGCACAGGGGAAATTTCCTGAACAGAAAGAACACCAATGGCTCAGGCTCTAAGATCAATGATTGACAAATGGGACCCCATGAAACTGAAAAGCTTCTGTAAGGCAAAGGACACTGTCAATAGGACAAAATGGCAACCTACAGATTGGGGAAAGATCTTTACTAACAGTACATCCAATAGAGGGCTAATATCCAATATATACAAAGAACTTAGACTCCAGAAAACCAAATAACCCAATTTAAAAAATGGGGTACAGAGCTAAACAAAGAATTCTCAACTGAGGAATCTTGAACGGCTGAGAAACACTTAAGGAATTGTTCAACATCCTTAGTCATCATGGAAATGCAATTCAAAATGACCCTGTGATTCCATCTTACACCAATCAGAATAACTAAGAACAAAAACTCAGGTGACAGCAGATGCTGGCAAGGATGTGGAGAAAGAGGAACACTCCTTCATTGCTGGCGGAATTTCACCACTTTGGAAATCAATCTGGTGGTCCTTAGAAAATTGTAAACAATTCTACCTGAAGATCCAGCTATACAATTCCTGGGCACACACCCAAAAGAAGCTCAAACATATAACAAAGACACATACTCTACTATATATTTTCATAGCAGCCTTATTTATAATAGCCAGAGGCTGGCAATAACTCAGATGTCCCTCAATGGAAGAATGGATACAGAAAATGTGGTTCATTTACACAATGGAATACTACTCAGCTAATAAAACTGATGACTTCGTGAATTTGTAGGCAAATGGATGGAACTAGAAAATATCATCCTGAGTGAGGTAACCCAGAATCCAAAGGATATACACAGCATGTACACACTGATAATTGGATATTAGCCCAAAAGGTCAGAATACTCATGATACAACTCACAGACCATAAGAAGCTTAACAAGAAGGAAGGCCAAAGTGTGGGTGTACTAGCTGGTTTTGTGTGTCAACTTGACATAGGATGGAGTTATCACAGAGAAAGGAGCTTCAGTTAGGGAAGTGCCTCCATGAGATCCAGCTGTGGGGCATTTTCTCAATCAGTTATCAAGGGGGGAGGGCCCCTTATGGGTGGTACCATCCCTGGGCTGGTATTCTTACGATTTATAAGAGAGCAGGCTGAGCAAGCCAGGGGATGCAAGCCAATAAGAAACATCCCTCCATGGCCTCTGCATCAACTCCTGCTTCCTGACCTGCTTGAGTTCCAGTCCTGATTTCCTTTAGTGATGAACAGCAGTGTGGAAGTGTAAGCTCAATAAACCCATTCCTCCCCAATTTGCTTCTTGGTCATGATGTTTGTGCAGGAATAGAAACCCTGACTAAGACAAATTGGTACCAGCATAGTGCGGTATTCCTGTGACAACCTGACCATGTTTTGGGGAGGTCTGTAGAAGGACGTTGGAACTTTGAGCTAGAAGAGCCATTAGGATGTTAAGAGCTCTGTGGAAAGTTCTGTAGGAACTTGGAAGAAAATGTTAAGAACAGTGCAGAAGATGGAGGCCTGGCTTGTGAAATTTCAGAGGGAATATTAAAGACTCTTATCAGGGCCATGTGTTGATTGTGAAGATTCTGTGGTTTTGGTTAGCTGGGGCTGAAGAATCAGCTGTGATTAACAAGATACCAGAACCACTAAAGCAAACCTTTGTGTTACTGGGTCTATTGATGCTGGTTAGCTGGAGCTAAGAAATTAGCAGTGATTGAGCAGAGACCAGCAACACTGAGGTGAAATCTTCTGGGAAGTGTTTTCTGCTAGCACAGAGGCTGTGTTCCAGAGATAGCCACGGTTGTACTTTGTGCTGTGGCTGGACTTGGTACTGTGTAAGAGTCACCCAGGTGGTACTGGTTTTGAAAGCATGAAGGGGTCATGAAGAGCAGCTGAGGCTCGGCACTGTGAGAGGTCATGGAAGGCCATTGATGAAGGTGCACCTCAGTTGCAATTGATGGCTCAGGACTGAAGGGGTCATGAATACAGCAGAAGGCAGCAGTGTTTTGAAGATGCCAGTGCCATGAGATGACCACCAAGAACAGCAGCAGCAGTGGAGTACAGGCAGCTGGATTCTAGAAGACAAGGTGTGTGCTACAAAGGGCAGAGCTGGAGAAGTGACCCAAGCCCTTGGAGGAGCCCGGAAGATGGTGAATTGGATCCTAGACATTGAACCATTAGAGTTTGAGTTTTGCTTTGGATTGTGACTGTGCCCTGATATTTTTCCCTCTTGAAGGAAGAAAGTATTTTAGTGGAGCCCACAGTTAAGACACTTTGAATTTTTAAAAGACTTTGAATTTTAAAAGATATTGGACACTTTAAGGGATTGAACTTCTAATATGTAAAGACTGTGGGACTTTTAAAGATATTTACATCTTGGGAATGAATAAGAAAGTAAGGGTTGAGGCTTAATAATGTGTTTGTGTGTCAAGTTGACAAGGAGTCAATTGTACTGGCTGGTTTTATGTGTCAACTTGACACAGGCTGGAGTTATCACAGAGAAAGGAGCTTCAGTTAGGGAAGTGCCTCCATGAGATTCAGCTGTGGGGCATTTTCTCAATCAGTTATCAAGGGGGTATGGCCACTTATGGGTGGTACCATCCCTGGGCTGATATTCTTGGGTTCTATAAGAGAGCAGGCTGAGCAAGCCAGGGGAAGCAAGCCAGTAAGTAACATCCCTCCATGGCCTCTGCATCAGCTCCTGCTTCCTGACCTGCTTGAGTTCCAGTCCTGACTTCCTTTAGTGGTGAACAGCAGTGTGGAAGTGTAAGCTCAATGAACCCATTCCTCCCCAACTTGCTTCTTGTTCATGATGTTTGTGCAGGAATAGAAACCCTGACTAAGACAGTGGGTGCTTCAAACCCACTTAGAAGGGGGAACAAAATAATCATGGGAGGTAGAGAGAGGTAGAGACCTGGCTGGGAGAGGGTAACAAAAGATAAAAGGTGGGAGTAGGATCAGGTATGGGCAGAGACAAGAGAGAAGTCCAGAGAGCCAGGAGAATGCATAGAAACAAGTAGCAGTGGAGGATGCGGAGCTTGGAGAACCAGTAGAAATTTCCAGACACTAAGGATGGGAGAGGCAATGCTACCCAATGAGGATGACATTAGCTGGAATACCCAACAGTGGGGAGACAGAACCTGAAGAGATCACCTCAAGTAAATAGACATGGCCCTCAGTAGAGGCCACTCACCCATCTCAAAAATTTTAACCTAGAATAGCCTCTGTCTAAAGCTTGAAATGCAGGGACAAAAAATCGAGCAGAGGTTAAATGAAAGGCCATCCAGAGACCACCCAACCATGCGATTCATCCCATCTGCAGACACTATTGTTGATGCCAAGATGTCCTTAGAGACAGGAGCCTGGTATGGCTGTCCTCTTAGAGGTTCTGCTAGCACCTGACGAGGACATATGCAGATACAGCCAACCATTGGCCTGAGCCTGGGGACTCCAAAGGAAGATTTAGGGTAAGGACTGAAGGAGCTGAAGGGGATTGTAATCCCATAGGAAGAATGACAGTATTAACTAACTGGACCCCTCAGATGTCCCAGTGACTAAACTACCAACCAAAGAGTATACATGAGCCAGTACATGGCTCCTGCTACATATGTAGCAGAGGACTGCCTTATCTGCCATTAGTGGGAGCAGGGCACTTAGTCCTGTGGTGGCTTGATGCCCCAGAGAAGAGGGATGCTAGAGGTATGAGGGAGGAGTGGGGTGGGTTGGTCTGGGAGCCCTCTCTTAAAGTCAAAGTAGAGAGAGATGGGGCAGGTAGATTCATGGAGGGGAGACCAGGAAGGAGGATAACATTTGAGATGTAAACAAATAAAATTATTAATAAATTTTAAAAAAAGCACCCACTTCCTATATGATCCACCAGTTGTGCTTTTGGGTATTTACCTGAATAAACTGATAACTTGTATCTGTCTTAGAACATACACATAGATTTACAACATGAATCATGATTGCTAAAAGTTTGGAGCAAAAAAAAAATGTTTTTCAGTAGGTGAATGTGTACTGGTACCACAGTGTTATCCAGAAATAGAATATTAATCAAAACTAAGCAGTAATTAAGTTTAGCCATAAAAACATGTGAAAGAGCCATAACTGCATATTAGTAACTGAAAGAAACCTATTTGAGAAGACTATATTGTTGTATTTATTCTAATAAAAGTTAAAACTATAGAACTGGTGCAAAGATCAGAGCTTCCCAAGGACTGTTGGGGATGGAGAGAAATAGGAAGAGTGCAGTGGACTGTTAAGTCATTAAAATTATTCTGTAAAATGCTAGAACTGTAAATATATGGCAAAATGTGAAGGCCTACAGACCGAATAGGTTCAAAAATGAGCCCTAACAAAGTTATGGACTTCAGGTAAAGATGATTATTGGTGTAGGCTCATCATTTAACAAATATGCCATTGCCACCCTGGAATACTAATAGAAGAAGAGATGTTCCATGAGTGAGAGTGGGAGAACATGACGAAGACTACCTGTACTTTGTGCTGAATTTTGGTGTGAACCTACTATTTCTCTAAAGAATATTCTATTAAAAAGGGGCATTTTTGGTGACTTTAGGCAGAGATGCCTGCTCTTGATTTGAAGAGGTAAGTAAACAAAGAGTAATCCGCATTCTCACTTTGTTTTCCTTTGCTCTGGATGTTTTAACGTGTTATTAGTGATATTGTAATGCTGAAGCAGTCACTCTGTCTTAGCTCCTGTTCAGATGCTCAGGAAACACCAAGAACATCACATCTCTATTGATGCCATTCTGTCTACTCAGAGAAGAGTTGGATAAATGGAAGAAAGTTTTGGTGGCCAGAAAGGAACATTCTATGGAAATCACTGTAAGCAGAGTGGAAACTGAGAATTATATGGTTGTCTCAGAGCATTTGTGCCAAGAAATTTATTTAAATATGGGTCATATACTTGAGTAGTGAGCATGAAGGATTGTGGTTTAGCTGATGAAATATGGACTCCATGGTGTCACTTAAATATTGCAAATACTTCATCTGAAAGAATCCAGCTATTTAAAAAGTCCCATCAATCAAACAACACCAGATACACAGTGTCTCAATGTAAAACATTAAGTAAAACAAGGCAGTATTACCCTTCTTAAAAATACCCATTCCAAAGTAATGGATTCCAGTGGGATTAATTAAATAACATTCCAAAGAATTCAAAACAATAATTATTTTAAAAATTGAAGTGAAAGTGAATGCAAGTAAACTTTCAAGTGAAACCAAAGAGCATACAAACAGCTGAATGAAATTTCACTATAAGATATGAATTTGGAATACAGTAATGAGAGAAATACTTAAACTATTTCTAGAAAATGAAAAGTTCAGAAGTTAAACCAAAAATCTGAGATGAAAGCATTACCAATAAAATTAATCATTAAGTGAAACAGAGTATAATGGGGATGAAATACAAGGTTGATGAATCAGAACTTTGAAACATGGAAAAAGAAAAAATAATGGTAACATATGAGTATAACATACAAGATCTATAGGACACCATGGAAAGACAAAAATTTATAGGCAATTGTGACAGTAGAAGAATTTCAGGCTAAAGACATTCACAATATACTCAATAAAATAATAGCATAAAATTACTCAAAATTACTGTGAGGAAAGAGATGACCACCCACATTCAAAAAGTATTTACAGCCAGCTGTTATGTCATACAACTTTAATTCCAGCCCTCAGGAGGTAAAATCAAAAGATGTCCATATGTGCTGACTGGTAGATGCTGCTTCTATACATAAGAAATGATAAAAAAATCCACCATAAAATCTTTAGATGTAATAAGTACTTTTCCCACCAAGTAGGTACAAAATTTATATGCAAGAATCAGTTGCTTTCTTATATACCAATAAGAAATATGCTAAAGAAGAAAAAAATCAAGAAAATAACCAACACACAATTTCTTACCAAAACATCCTATAAAAGACCTAATCAAAGATGTAAAAAATTTTTTCAGATGAAAATTTTCAAACAGAGAAGCAGTAGAGGAAGACTCTAGAAGATGGAAACCCTCCTGTGTTTATAAATTATAAAAAGTAATTAGATTATGAAAGTGGATATGGTATAAATACAATCTACAGATTCAATGAAATCCCTATCAGAATTATCGGCAGAAATAAACAGATCATAACATTCATGTAGAAACCCAAAAACACTTCACATAACCAATCCTTAGCATAAATAATAACTCTGGAAATATAATTATAACTAATTTCAAGTAATACTACAAAGCCAGATCACAGTTACAAATATAATGTAGTACTTGCACAAAAACAGACATGTAAGAGAGAATAGAATCCAGATACAATGTAAGAGAATAGAATCCAGATACAAGCCTACATAGGTACAGCCACATGAATTCTTTATGATACCAAAAATATATTGGAGAAAAGACAGTATTTATCAAGTAGTGCAGATATCTCATGGATACATATATGAGAAGAATCAAACTAGGCTTTATGTCTCACTGTGAACAAATATTTACTCCATATTGATCCTTACTATAAGATTGGAGGCTCTGAATCTGTTAGAGAAAAAAGTACCAGAAACACTAGAAGATAGAAGCACAGTGAATTCTTTCTGACTAGTTCTTTCTGCTCAAGATATATCCTAAAAATTGCTATACAAGAGCTCATGAAATTAAAAAGAAATGATGTGAAGACACAAATTACAGGCGATGATTATTTTATTTTTGAACAAGTGACAGAGGATTAGCATTTAGAATATTAAAGATGATGCTAAAACAAACAAGAAAACAAACCACTCAATAAGCACCCTAATGAAATGTGTAGTTCTCAAAAGATAAAGTACAATTTAGTGCAATTTGCCATTAAATTCAGGAAAGTATGTTCAACCTTACTAGCAACCAAAGAAGTGCAAATTCTGAGTATGTTGAGCTTCTATATTACTCTACTCAGAATGACTGTCATGACAAAATAAACAGCAAAAAATATTGGTGAGAATGTATGTGCACAGAAGTAACTCTTATACACTTCAGATGGAATGCAACCTAGTTAAGTCATTATGAAAAGCAATGTGGGGTTCCTGAAAAAAACACTTAAAATAAATCTATCATATGATCCAACTATTTCACTCAGGTATTTGCTCAAAAGATTTCTCAATTACAAATCAAAGAGATAAATGCACATCAATCTTTTTGTCACACTATTAACAATAGTCAAGTCATGTGACCAACCTAATTGTACTCCAATAGTGATATGGATATAGAAGATGTGGTATATTTAAGCATATATATATATATATATATATATATATATAAAACATAACAAAAGAAATGAGGTTTATCACTTGCAGAATAATGACACAACTGGAGACAATCATGTTCATTGAATTAAGTTAGATTCACAAAGACAATTATCAAGATTTTTCTCATTTGTGATTATTAGATCTGATATAAGTGGGTACATAACCATATATGCACACTTGACATAAAAGTAGAAGTAAAACTGTCTGGGGTATCAAAGGGAACAAATGGAAAGGTACAAATGATACAATGAAGAGAATGTGGGCAATGAAAGGAATGTGTCAAAGTGCTTTATACAATTTTATGAAAATGTTCCTATATAATAAATACCATTGGTCGGAGCAGAGAGCAGAGATCTGTATTGATCAGATTCTATCTCCTTACTTTGGGTTAGTATTTGTGGCTGTAAACAATTGAAAGTTTCTTTAACATGATTAGAATGATAATTTATTGACTAGGCATACAATACCTCAAAGAATTTTCACAAGGATCATTTTAGGATACCCAGGGGAGGGGGAAGCTGGAAGTTATTATATCACTGGTGAGATGAAGCCTTAATTCTTCCCAACTTTGCTATCATTTATTTTTTAAAATTGCAGGTAGGTCATCTCACTAGCCAAACACTTCTACCTTCCAAGATTCAGGCCATGATTAAGATTTCTTAAACACAGAAAGGTTTCAAAGCAGAATTGCACATTTAAAAATGTAAAATAAAACCAAATATCTATAGACTTCCTGATGACCTCCCTTCCCCCTCTTCTTTCCACACCCCCCTTCTCTCTGTCTCTTCCTGTCTCTCAGGATTTTCAGTTTTCTTTTTTAGATGACGCATTTTTTAGAGTGGTGCCCTGTGTTTCAAATGTATTCTTCCTTTTTCTTATTAGAATTCATATTCCTTCAGGACATGGATTTCTGCTTTTCAATTACTAATTCACAGTTTAGAATTAATGACTTTTTGCAGCTGAAGCCATGATCTGACTCAGAAATAATTCTCATTTTGAAAAATGAAGCTTGTCATGATGATGTTACAACCTAAAGGAATAGAACCCTGAAAATGAGGAGCAAATGGCATCCAAACATTGATTAGTTCTTCCCCCTCTACCCCCTTTATTCTCTCCTCTCAACCCCTTATTGATTTTCTTAATGGTTAAACCAGGACACTTCCCGTAAGAAGTTTATAAGGGTTCCTTTTGTCCACATTGTTACCAGCATTTGTTGCTACTTGTTTTCTTCATGTGAATAGAATAATACGGACTCTCAATATACTGGGAATCTGAACTTCTTTGATTGCTAGTAAGTTTTGCAGTAGAATTCACATTTGGGAATTCTTCTATACTCCCATAATAGGACAATGGGTCTAACAGCTAGGACAGAGCCACAGTGGATGGAATTTTAAGGATAATTGTGTGGAGCCTAGTCAGAAAAAAAAAAATGAAGTAATGCTCGGTTGGATGATTTGGCTGGGATGCAGGTTGAATCAGGGACTTTTAAAAAATTTATGCCCAGGATGACTCTGAAGATTTTTAGAGAGCTCTGTAGCATAGCTCTCCATGATTTCTTTTGGGGATTATTTTTTCTACACGAAAGATTTCGACTCCTTCTGGGAGATTTCAACACGGCAGCTACTTTTTTCAATTTCTACTATTGCTCCTGGTACCACATCTCCAGTGTCATCTTCTATAGGGACTCTTATTTCACCTAGAGATATCTTAGATGCTGGATTTCAGTAAGGTAAAATGAAAACAGTACTTTCAGAAGGAAATGGAACATAGGAGGGGATGTTGGCATGAGAACAAATGGCAGATTGTTGGAGCAAAAGCAACGCACCCCTTCCCCTGTCTATCTTCTTCTGTATGTCTTCCTGTCTTCAGTTTGCCTATGCAGCACAACCACATTCTTTCTGTTGTTTATCTATGATCTGAGTTTTCACATTTCCAAACCACAAAATGTCTGCACCTTAGAACTTTTATTTTATTCTATGGTAGTATATGATTCTAATGAATTGTTCCTAGTATGACAGTTGGTATAGGATGTGGTTGAGAATATAGAATCTATATTTAGGTAGATCAGTATTGAATTATTTACCTACAGTAATAGATCTGTTAGAATTGTATTTGACTATAAATAAGATCCACTGAATAATGGCTTAAACAAGTAGGGGTTCTTCACCTACTCAGAATTGTTAGTAGTTAGTGAAAAGCTCAATATTTTTCATAATCAAAATCGTTAAGATACTCTTGGTATCTTCCTTGAAAACACAAAATTATAACTGCTGCTTTAACCATCACAGCTTTAGCTGTAGAACGGGGGAAGAGGTGGTGCTCACTGATCTAATGTTCTTGATTTTTGTTTTGTGTCATTTTTTTCCTTTTTTTTAATGGTGTATAACTATTTTATTTAAATATTAAGTTTTTTTTTTGAGACAATGCCTTATGATGTAGCCCTAGCTGGCATGGAACATGCTATGTAAGTCACTCATTTATCTTTTAAACATCATTTATTTATTACATCCATTTTCAATAAGCATGTATATCAGATTTTCCAGAATCCCTAGTACTACTCATTGACAAAACCTATATCATATAGTATCGCTAACTACAGGAAGCCTTAGAAAACAAATACTTACAGTTTTAGTCTCTGTACAGATCATTCTCTACCCCCAAATTTTACCAATGTTTGCCCTTATCTCCATTTTGTGGAGATACATAGAATATAAGCTGACATTACCTTCCCAACCAGAGATTCCAGAATAGGCAACTTACCACGGTTTACGTCTCAGCTTAGTTGTGATAACTGTTGTGTGGCCCTGGGTATCACATGTACATTAGTACCTCTACACTGGAGTTCATGATACACTGTTATTAGTGTCTATCCTCCAGCCAACAGTGAAATAAAGGCTTTTCTGTAGTTAAGTATATGAAATCTTAGTGTTATACCTTTTTTTTGTTTTTTGTTTTTTTTTTGAGACATGGTTTCTCTGTGTAGCCCTGGCTGTCCTGGAATGCACTATGTAGACTAGGTTGGACTAGAATTCACAGAGACCCACCTGCCTTGCCTCCTGAGTGCTGAGATTAAAGGTGAGCATCAACACACTTGGCTCAGTGTTGGGAACTTAATTTTAATTCTAGCAAGCATGGAAAATAAGCCTTTTCTGCTTAAGTCATTTGTTACAATTTGTTGGGAGGGGTAATTTTCCTTTAGCTTCAGTTGAGACTAAAACTAATTTTGAACTCTGAGAATAGCTGATAAGTAGACAGTATGATTTTACTTTGAAACTGTAGGAATTATGGCTAATACTGTGAGCAGAAAGAAAGAGGGCAGGGGAGAGAATATCTTCCATGGAACTCTTAAGATTTGCATATGCAATTTTCTACTTGATACTTTTGATTACAGTGTTAATACACATTTCAAACTCAGTGACACCAAATGTGGGATCTCCATCCATCTTATTCATCATTTTATCAGTTTTTTAAATTATAAACCTAGATAATATCTAGGTATTTAATAAGCCACCTTTGTTTAAAACTAGTCATTTTATAACCAACTCAATCACTTTTTATCTCTGCTATTGCTGCTATTAATCATCACTTGAACTACTGAAATAATCCCTTACCTAGTCTTTTCTGTTTTATGTCACTTTCTTAGAGAAACCATAGTCATTTTATTAAATTTTGGATGGGATCATATTAACTTTCTGCTTTAAAATTCCCAACTACTTTATTTTTGTTTGCTTTCTGAGACAGTGTTTCATTCACTGTGTAACTTTGTCTGCCCTGAAATAGACTTGGCTAGCCTCAAATTCACAGAGATCCATATGCCTCTGACTCCAGAGTGCAACTACTTTCTACTAAATTTATTCCACAGCTTATAAGACCATGCATGATCTTATCTGTGCCAGTCTCTCCAACTTCATGCTCTATTAATTTCCCTTACTTGTTCTTTGATCACATTGGCCTTTCTTTCTTTCAAATACATCAATCTCATTACTACTTTTGAGCTCTATGTTTTCTATGCCTGCAATGCTCTTTACCACAAGGTAAACATGGCTGTCCCTCTGAAACTTTTGGATCTATCACAAAATCACTTGTACAAAGATGCCTTCTTTGACAGTTCCATGTTCATTAGTCTATTTGATCTGCAATAAGAAATATCAACTTTGTCAGTCAGGGATCTCTAGACGACGACAGAGCTGAAAGAATGAATATATGGTGTTTATTAGAGTGGCTTTGACTCTAATGGTCCAGCTCATACAACAATAGTTGTTAACCAGTGGAAAGTCCAAGAATCTAGAAGTTTCTCGGTCCATAAGTCTGGATGTCTCAGCTACTTTTCACTATATTCCAGAATCCCAAAAAATTAGGCTCTAAATGCTAGTGAAAGAATGAATATGCTCATGAGAGTGAGGGCAAACGGGCAAACAAGCAAAGAGCAAGTCCTTCTTTCTTTCTTCCCTGTGCTTTAAATAGGCTGCCATTGGAAGGTGTGGCAGAATTTAAAGTAGATCTCCCCACTTCAAAAGATCTAGATTAGGATGATTCTTCACACTTCAAATAATTAATGAAGAAAAATCCCTCACAGGTCAAAACAGCCGCTTGGGTTATAGTTAAATTTCAGGTGTAGTCAAGTTGGCAACCAAGAACATCCAACAACCTTTATCACAATTCTATAGCTGAGTAAACAAAGGTCAGGGCACCTGCTTGCTTGATTAAAGGTGATATTTACAATTGACTTGTAGATGGCCACCATTTAACTCTTTTGACAATGAAAAAGAACAAAAGAAAGCTTCTTTAATGCTCGTTTTACTAAAGGCCATTAATTCCACAATACCAGAGTTCCTTTCTTATGACTTCATCTAGCCCTAATCATTGTCCACAGACCTCAATTCTAAACATAGTAAATTAGAATTTAGGGATTCAACAAATAAATTTTGAAGAAAACACAAATATTCAGTCTATAACATTATTTATAGTAGTTCCTCAACCACAAATGGTTTTTATCACATTACCAAATTTCATAGTGTTTGTAACAGTCTGTGTCACTTCTGTCATAAATGTCATAAATATTTGTTTGCTTGTTATCTATTTGCCTCTTCTAGAATGTGAATACTATTATAGTAGGGACCAAGTTTCTTTTCTCTGGTCGCTAATAAATACTCAATGCTGAAAACAGTACTAGGAACATTGCAATGGCTTAATATTTGTTTAATCAATCAGTTTATTAGTTGGTTTTGTGTTTCATCTTAATGTATAACAGGACATTGACTTTGATCATAAAAACCCCAGCATAAGGGAACTGAGTACTTTTCAAGGTGGTAGTTTGGAGTGTTTGGGTCCTTTTTATGAGTCTCCCTGGAAGTTCCAGAGAGCTTTACAATTTTTTCCAGGATATTCCCTACCTCGTATTATAATAGGTGTATACTACTTGCTGTATAGGAAAAGAACAAGAATTGAATCTTTAAACTGCACTCTGTATTCTTTGTTTCTGAAATTTATGGTGTTTTGGCTTTTTTCCTTATTGTCTAATTTCTCTTTCTCTATAGCAAAGCAAGTTTCCCCCGTTCTCTGCAGGAAGAAGAAAGTTTATAGTACATACCAAGGCCACTGGTTTTTCATTGCTTCCCAGTCTCTCAAATTGAAGGTTAACTAAAAAAAAAAATAATTCTCAATGTGTTCACATTGATTCCTTCATATGGCATGAAGGACACAAATGTACTCTACATTATAATATAGATTATGAAGTGAACCTATCATTATTTTGGAACTCATTCGACTATATCCATTGCCCATGGTTGATGGATACTGATAACAGCCTTTTTTTTATTAACCTCAAAGAATAGCCATTAGTTAGTATAGTCTACTGTCTTCATCTTTTCTATTTTGGGGACTACACTATGTCTGCTAATCCAGGATGCTCTATAAATCATCCAGAGAAGAAATTTCAAGTGCTTAAGATTGATAATAAAGCTGGACATAACCAGAGATGAGAAATATTATGGATGGATAGAAAAAGTTCTTGGAATGTGGAAAGTTTCCATTTATCCTCTAAGAATAAACAAAATTTAGGTAGTCTACAAGGAAATAGAAGGAACCTTTATGATTGGAGACAGAAAATACAGAGTATAAGAAAGGTCCCCAAAGTTGGTTGGATAATTAGTTCACTTTGCCACACAAACAAGAGGAGTTTTTTTTGACATTTACTTTGGCAACTACATGTGTACGTAAGTATGCAATTATGTTTTATCTGTGTCAGTGTTCTATTGCTGTGAAGAGATACCATGCACAGGGCAACTCTTACAATAGAAAGCATTTTATTGGGGCTTGCTTATAGTTTCAGAGGTTTTGTCCATTATTATTTAACTGGGAGCATGGTAGTACTCAGACAGACATGGTGCTAGGAACACAACTGAGAGCTCTACATCTGGAGCTGCAAGCAACAGGAAGAGAGAACTTTTTGGGCCTGGTTTGGGCTTTTGAAATGTCAAAGCCAGTGGTGCACTTCCTCCAACCATGCCACACCTACTCCAACAAGGCCATACCACCTAATCCTAAGTAGTGCCACTCACTGATGACTAAGCATTCATATAGATGATCCTGTGAGGGTCATTCTTATTCAAACCACAATATGCTTAAAAAATGAATAAAAAGCTTGGATTGAGATATGAAATGCATTTATACTTTCTGGGGATACTGTATAGCAAATCTGCAGTTCAGAGATCTATTAGCATCTACAGCTAGGTTGTTCTTCCAGGATATCCCACTGTGTATCTCCTATTGTAGAGAAAGAAAAGGAAAGTTTGTTTTATGTTGGTGTATGGGGTTATTTGTCATTAGCATAAGAGTTGTAACCTTGAGGTTTCACACATGAAAGAACATTTTGAATCATATGGCTATCTCAGTTCTGGAGCTCAGTTCAAGATTAGCAACTTGTGAAAGCCTGATGACTCACAAATATTCAGTTGCTCTGAAAACCACCTGAAATTGAACCAGTTATACACACATCCTCTTTCTCTACCAACCCTTTCCTCATTTTATAATCTGTAAGACCCATAGCATTTTTCCTTAGCAAACATCCAGTTTCCCACTAGCACTTGGAGTGAAAGGAAACGTTCTTATCTGCCTTCTGTGAGGCCTGAGACACTAAGGACTGTACTGATTTTTCTGGTGGATAATTTGAGTTTATTTATATGATGTACTTGCTATTAAATATATCTATTTCCTGTCTATTTACACTTACCTATTAAACAGTAAAAACTTTCCCTTTCTCACAACCATGTAGTTCTCCTCATAGTAATTACTTATATGTTTAATGTCTTATATTTCTAAAATTATAAATATACAAGCAAACATGCACATGATCTATATTATTCCATTTTCTTAAAGGACAATATAGTTACAGTAAAAACTAGGCTATGATCTTGAGTTCTTTCCACTCGACGGAGTGCATAGACTGTTCTACTTCAGTACATGTACAAACTTCTCATTACTTTTAGTGTATAAAATATATGAACAACAAATGGGACCTCATAAAATTAGAAAGTTTCTGTAAGGCAAAGGACACTGTCAAAAGGACAAAGCGGCAGCCAACAAATTGGGAAAAGATTTTTACCAACTCTACATCTGACAGAGGGCTAATATCCAATATATACAAAGAACTCAAGAAGTTAGACTCCAGAGAACCAAATAACCCTATTAAAAATGGGGTACAGAGCTAAACAAAGAATTTTCACCTGAAGAATATTGAATGGCTTAGAAACACCTAAAGAAACATTCAACATCCTTAGTCATTAGGGAAATGCAAATCAAAACAACCCTGAGATTTCACCTCATACCAGTCAGAATGGCTAAGATCAAAAACTCAGGAGACAGCAGGTGCTGGCGAGGATGTGGAGAAAGAGGAACACTCCTCCTCTGCTGGTGGGATTGTAAGCTGGTACAACCACTCTGGAAATCAGTCTGGCGGTTCTTCAGAAAACTGGGCATGACACTCCCAGAGGACCCTGTTATACCACTCCTGAGCATATACCCAGAGGCCTCCCCGTCATGCAATAAGGACACATGCTCCACTATGTTCATAGCAGCCTTATTTATAATAGCCAGAAGCTGGAAAGGACCAAGATGTCCCTCAACAGAGGAATGGATACAGAAGCTGTGGTATATTTATACAATGGAATACTACTCTGCAATTAAAAACAATGAATTCACGAAATTCCTAGGCAAATGGTCAGAACTGGAAAATATCATCCTTAGTGAGGTAACCCAATCACAAAAGAACACACATGGTATGCAGTCACTGATAAGGGGATATTAACCCAGAATCTCGGAATACCCAAGACACAATTCACATATCAATTGATTTCCAAGAAGAAGGAAAGAGAGATCCCTGGTCCTGGAAAGACTGGATGTAGCAGTGTAGGGGAATACCAGGACAGAGAAGTGGGAGGGGATTGACTGGGGAACAGGGGGAGGGAAGAGGGCTTATAGGACTTTTGGGGAGGGGGGAACCGGGAAAGGGGAAATCATTGGGAATGTAAATAAAAAATATAGAAAATAAAAAAGTGAAAAAAATATATGAACAAAATTAATGTAAGTTATAATGGTTGGGAGTAATATCTCTTCAAGTTCTTCAGTCAATTGTGCTTCATTTCTGTGACTTTAGAGGGGTTTTTTAAACCCCTCTCATACAAAATAGAGAACAGAAGTATCACTGGAAGAGGTGTCAGGAGACCTTGTTGAATACCATTATATATTTGACATTTCCTTGAAGACATTCCTTGAAAGATCTTAAGCTGCTGAAACATAGTAGACATGAAGAAATGATGGAGAATTTTGTTCAAGGCAAAGAGAGCAATAAGCAACAAAAATCTTACCACAGTAAAATATAGAGTGAATTCATGGATCAAACATATCAATTTGATTGAAAGTCCAAGATAAATTAGGCTGATGGTGTAACCACATTGTGTACTATACCATTGTGTCATATAAATAAACTCATTGTGTGCTGGAATGGCTCCATACCCCGATGGGTAGCACACCCTGAATTCTAAGTAAGGTGGATGTACTCACTAATATAATTAAAAATGGCAAGGACAGAGCCCTAAAAACTTTAGGAAAATAACCTGACATTCTTGTCACCCCTTTTCCCTGTCTGATATTCAATGGCTAATCAAAAATCATTCCCACTTTGCTATAAGCCTAAATGGATTCCCAGGACAAATTGACAACCATTATCCTGATGAAAAAGCAGTCTCTGCCCTCCCTCTGTTGCGATGGCTGCCCCCAAACTACTTTCAGAAAAGTCCATAATTGGAGCCCCCTCAATATTTACTGATGGAGGAAAAGAATGGAGCAGCAGCAATAACATACTACTCCTCTGAGAATGAACCCCCTATTCTCTGATTCAGAGAATTGCTCCACAGTGTACTAGATATTTCTTGTAGTTCCAATATTTGAATATCTATGTAACAATCTTTAGATATATGAGTAATGTGATTCAAAACCAAATAATATTCATTTTTAAAATAGCTCCCATCTGTCTTGGTTACCTTTCTACTGTTATAACAAAAAAAAATTGCACCCAAGGCAACCTATAAAAAAAAATCATTTAATGGGGTTTATGGTTTCAGGGAGTTTAAGTCCGTAACGGAATACATAGATAAAATGTACTGGTGATGAACTCTAAGTCACTAATAATGCATCAATGTCTCATTAAGGAAAGAAAAACTCTTCCTTATGGAGTCATTTAACCAATAGTGAGTCCATATTTGAATTCTCTACTTCATGCTCTCTGTGTATTCTGTCCCCTGTCTGTGTTATATGACTTCCAATCTGTGCCTATCTGAAAGCTGTCTTGTGAAACTGTTTCTGTGCCTTGTCTATGCCTGCAGCTGTATGTCTGTGTCTGTATTTCTACCAAATGGCTTGACTTTATTGAATAGCCCAGAAAGCATCACATGGGGACAAAATGAAGGATAATTTATAGAAATTATTAACAGGGTTTTAAAATGGATTAAGTCACTGGCTCCAAGTTACCTTAGCTGCCCCCCCAATCAGTACTAAAACATCACTATTTATCAACCAATGCCCATAAACAGATGTTTTCAACATTTATGGATGACTTTAGAATGTTGTTTAAAACTCTATGTTTGCTGTTTCAGCAAGTGATACACATGTGTTATTCTGGAGCAGGGACAAGAACAAGTACATAACATTAAGATTACAGTCATGAATTAGGTTAGGCCATGAAAGTTGATTAGATGGAAAATGCAAGGTAGTGTTTAGTGTTACATTGTTCTCCTAAAAATAGGCTGAATAGACAGGCTGAGTGCTCCGCAGGATAGTAGTCTTAACCAATTCAAGATGTATGGTTGTGAATTCCAACTAACAGTCCAGTTCTCTTAGAATGTAAGAGATATTTATCATAATGTCTTGCCACAATGGTACAGAAAATGTATGGCAGCAGGAACAGCTGGAACGAGCAGAGCAACAGCTGGAGCAACAGCTTACATTTGATTTGTAGGCAAGAGGCAGAGAGAGGATCATTGGGAATGGCAAAGCGTTCTCCTAGTGGCATACCCCATCCAATAAGACCACACCTACTAATCCTTTTCAAATAGTTCTGCCAATTGGGAACCAAGTACTCTAAAATTATGGGAGTCACTCTCAGATAAACCACCACAGTGTCTTAGAGACACTCCTATACTTACAGAATATAACAAAGGAGGCTTAAAGAAGCTGCCAGAAAAGCAATCAACAGTACTATTCAATTTTTATGCATATGAGACACTACATGGCAGGATATCATCAAGGATATAATAATGGCACTTATATTTTGGTGGTAACCAATAGCTGTCTAATTGAACTTAAGACCTGTTCAGCAGAATGTCATACTTAGTACTGAAAACCTTAAGCCATAACGTGGCTAGTGATGTAATAAATTTTTCCTTGGCTGCCACCACCACTAGTAGCACTGCTACCGCAGTGCTCCTGCTGGTGCAGAACTCGGTTAGCCAGATTACAGACCCACCCCCGCCATCTTTCTGCAGCAGCTTGTCTACTCTTTCTGCACGGTCCAGCTGACTATGCGCTCCCCCGTTGTTCTGGTGCTTCTGCTGTTCGCCAGGCAAGTCTTTGCCCTTCCTGTGAACAGCCCTATGACCAAAGGGGACACCAAGGTGATGAAGTGTGTCCTAGAAGTCATCTCCAAATCGCTGTCCAAACCCAGCCCCATGCCGGTCAGCCCTGAGTGTCTGGAGACCCTCCAAGGAGATGAGAGGATCCTCTCCATCCTGTGACACTAGAATTTGCTGAAGGTACTTCAAGACCTGGCTCTCTAAGGTGCCAAGGAGCTGGTGCAGCAGCAGCAGCAGCAGCAGCAACAACAACAATAACTACAACAACAACAACAACAACAACAGCTTTGAGGATGAGCTCTCAGAAGTGTTTGAGAGCCAGAGCCCTGAAGCTAAGCATGGAGAGGCAGCAGTGGAAGTCCCCCTCTAGGGACTCTGTGGAAAAGAGAAAGGATTCTGACAAGAAGTAGCTGGATGGCTTTGAGGGAATCACAGAGGGACTTAGGCCTCAGGCTTTTCTAGAGCCCAAGCAGGAGTCCTCTATGGTGGGAAACAGTCAGTCCCCTGGGGAGGACACAGCCACCAATACCCAAACACCAACCAGCCTCCCCAGCCAGGACCATGTGGACCCATGGGCCACGGGAGAAACAAGAGAGGCCCGAGTGCCCAGCAGCAGGCCAGAAAAGCCAAGCAAGAGGAGAAAGAGGAAGAGGTGAAGGAAGAGGAAGAAGAGGAGGCGGTGGCTAGAGAGAAGGCTGAGCCTGAAGAAGTTCCCACTGCAGCATCCAGTTCCCACTTCCATGCAAACTACAAGGAGATCTAGAAAGATGATGGTCAGTAGAAGTCTCAGGCAGTAGATAGAGGTGGAAAGACAGGGGCTTCTGAAGCTCTGCCATCTGAAGGGAAGGGAGAGCTGGAGCACTCTGCAGGAGGAAGACGGGAAAGAGACGATGGCAGGGATCCCCCAAGATCTCTTCCCAGGTGGTAAGGGCCAGAACCTAGAACATAAGCAGGAGAAGGAGGAGGAAGAGGAGGAGGAAGAGGAGGAGGAGGAGGAGGAGCTTCTGTTCAGAGAATGGGAGGACAAGCAATGGAGCAAGATGGACCAACTGACCAAGGAGCTGACAGCAGAGAAGCGGCTGGAGTAGGAGGATGACCCTGACCGCTCCATGAAGCTCTCCTTTTGGGCCCAGGCCTATGGCTTCAGAGACCCTGGGCTTCAGCTACACCGGGGCTGGAGGCCATCTTCCAGAGAAAACAGTGTGGAGGCCCAAGGCAACTTTAAGGAAAAGGAAAAGGAGGGCAGCACCAACTGCAGAGCAGAGGACCAGGAACTAGAGAGCCTGTTAGCCATCAAGGCAGAGCTGGAGAAGGTGTCCCACCAGCTACAAGCTTTGTGACAGGGATGAGGCACTGGTTGGTGGGGCTAGCCATGTCTTCAAGTCCTGTCTGCTGCTCAGATAGAACTGCTTCCAGCCGTAGAGCCCAGATTACCCCTTTTGCCCCTCACATTTTCTTGTTCTCAGCCTCTGCCCTGGACACTTCTGCAAGGCATCCCTGAATGTTAACACAGAATTCTTCTCTGAACACAGGAAGCTTTTTAGAAGCTTTTCTTCCACCTTCTTGTCCACAGGGCACAACTGCAATAACTTCTGACCTTTGGGCAAAAGCAGAGAACTCCTGACTATAAGATATTCCAGATAAAATTTGTTGAAGGAAGAATAAACCTGCTTTTGGCTCTTTCAAATAATTTTTTTCCTTAATGTTTTATGTGTAAATATGTAAATATAATCTTCTAAGTCTGTTTAGTGTTGCTCATGTGTATACCATTTCAGGGACAAGCATTTGAAATTGTTTAGCCAAGTAGGAGATTCATCCATGGGAAAGACTGATTCTCTTGCTCTCAACAGTCATTAGTTAGCCCTAGCATTTAGTGATGTTCCCCTTGCATGTTAGCATGTCTGTTAGAATTGTCATTCCTTGGGTCATATTAAGGCAGTCATATTGCTGCAATATTACTTATGTAGCTTCTCTAAATCTCACAGCAGATTTTCAAGTCCTCTGACTATTACAATCTTTCTGCCCCTTCTTCCAAAATGTTCCCTGGGCCTTAGTTGCAGGAGTTAAGTTGTAGAGGTATCAACTGAAGCTGAGAACTCCATGATGAGTTATACTCTATACTTTGGCTAGTTGCTGTTTTCTATGATACTCTTCATTTGATATAAATAGAAGCCTCTTTGACAAGGAGTAAGAGATACATTTGTCAGGTAAAAAGTGCTTCTGAAACAATGTCATGGATCTTGGAGGAATATCTACTGTTACCACTTTACTAAACCAATATAATTATTAATTGTATTCTAAATATCCTCAGACAAATTTACTTTTTAGTTTACACCAAGGAAGCTTCAATATGGCTGCTTAAACAGTATCTGAACAATATCAACACTATTTGACATGCCAAAATGTATGGAGCAAATCTCACATGACTCTACCACTAGATGAAGAGTTATATCAAATCAAAGGCTGCTGAGGGAGGAAGGATTACTTTTCAGCAAGGATGAGCCCTCTAAATGGTTATTCAATATGAAGTAGTAATTCTAAAATATATTTTACATATTATATATAATTATATATTTGCATATATGCAACACTAAATTAACTCAGTAGGTTGGTTGCATTTCTATATTTATATGTAAAGACGTGTAAACATAAACATTATGTACCTATATGTAACAACCATAATAAAGAAAAATCCTGAACTCAAAAGAAATGGGAGGGGGCAATAGAGGGACTAGATAAGGGAGGAAGGAAAATTATGGAAATATGTTTGTTTGTTTTACACTCCAGATTTTATTACCCCTGTTCAACCCCCAACTGTTCCACCTCCCATACCTCCTCCTTACCCCCTGTCTCCACGAAGATGTCCCTACCCCCCACCCCACCTGACCTCTAAACTCTCTGGGGCCTCCAGTCTCTTGAGGGTTAGATGCATCTTCTCTGGCTAAACCCAGACCTGGCAGTCCTCTGCTATATATGTGTCGGGGGCCTCATAGCAGCTGGTATATGCTGCCTGGTTGGTGACCCAGTGTTTGAGAGGTCTCAGGGGTCCAGATTAATTGAGACTGCTGGTCCTCCTGCAGGGTTGCCCTCCTCCTCAGCCTCTTTTAGCCTTTTTCCTAATTCAACAGCGGAGGGTCAGCTGCTTCTGTCCATTGGTTGGGTGCAAATATCTGCGTCTGACTCTTTCAGCTGCTTGTTGGGTCTTCTGGATTGCTGTCATGCTTGGTCCCTTTTGTGAGTGCTCCATAGCCTCAGTAATAGTATCAGGTGTTGGGACCTCCCCATGTGCTGGATCCCACTTTGGACCTGTCACTGGACCTTCTTTTCCTCAGGTTCCTCTCCATTTCCATCCCTGCAGTTCTTTCAGACAGGAACAATTACAGGTCAGAGTTGTGACTGTGGGATGGCAACCCCATCCCTCATTTGAAAGCCTGTCTTCCTACTGGAGGTGGGCTCTATAAGTTCCCTCTCCCTACTGTCAGGCATTTCATTTAAGATCCCTCACTTTTAGTCCTGAGAGTCTCTCACCTCCCAGGTCTCTGGTGCATTCTGGAGGGTCCCCCCAAACTCCTACCTTCTGAAGCTACTGTTTCCATTCTTTCTGCTGGCCCTCAGGACTTCAGTCCTTTTCCCTCACCCAATACCAGATCAGGTTCCCCCTCCCTTCCCCACCCACTCCACTTTCCCTCCCAAGTCCCTCCCTCCCTCCACACTTGTGATTGCTTTCTTCTCCCTCCCAAGTGGGACTGAGGAGTCCTTACTTGGGTACTTCAGCTTGTTGACCTTTTTGAGATCTGGGGAGTGTATCTGGGTACACTGTACCTTTTTTTTTTTTTTTACTAATACCCACTTATTAGTGAGTACATACCATACTTGTCCTTTTGGGTCTGAGTTACCTCACTCAGGATGATATTTTCTAGTTCCATCCATTTGCCTGCAAAACTCAGGATTTCCTCTTTCTTTTCTTTTTTTCTTTTTTTTTAATTGAATGCAGTCTTCATTTACATTTCAAATGCTAAAACCTTTCCTGGTTTCCCCCTTCCCAAAAACCCCCAACCCCTCCTCCCACCCCCTGCCTCCAAGTATATGCCCCTCCACCTGACCCACTCCCACCTCCCCCCCCCATTTCCCTTTGTTGGGGCATATATTGAACTTTCATTGGGATTTCCTCTTTCTTAATAGCTGAGTAGAGTTTCGTTGTGCAAATGAACCACATTTTCTGTATCCATTCTTCTGTCATTGGACATCTAGGTTGTTTCCAGCTTCTGGCTACCACAAATAAGGCCGTTATGAACATAGTGGAACATGTGCCCCTGTGGCATGGTAGGGCATTTTTGAGTGTATTCCCAAGGGTGGTATAGCTGGGTCTTCAGGTAGATCCATTTCTAATTTTCCGAGGAAACTCCAGACTGATTTCCAGAGTGGTTGTACCAGTTTTCAGTCCCACCCGCAATGGAGGAGTGTTCTTCTTTCTCCACATCCTCACCAACATGTGTTATCACTTGAGTTTTTTGATCTTATTCCTTTTCATTGGTGTAAGGCAGAATCTCAGGGCCATTTTGATTAATTTTAATTAAAGGGTTCAAATAGTTTCTACGATAGACTCAGAATAAAAAATATTATTTATACCAAATGAGCCCATAGAGAATACTAAAAGCAATATTTTTAATAATAATAAGATTTAATAAAGTAAAACAAAAACTAATTCATTGGAATCGGACAAAACAGATGAATGGAAGGAAAAGAGCCCAAGAGAAGGCACAGATAAAAAGAGACCCACTCATTCACATATTCAGGCAGCTCATAAAACCATTAAGCTGTAAGCCATAATATGCATGCAGAGATCCTGGTAAAGATCCAAGCAGGCCCTGTGCATGCTGCCTCAGTCTCTTATGAGTTTATATGAGCTTTGATCATGCTGATTCAGGAGACTTTGTTTTCTTGATGTTCTTCCTTACCTCTGGATCTTACACTCTTTCTGCTTCCACTTTGACAGAAAGTCTTGCAGGTAGGGATTTAATAGAGACACACCTTTTGGGGCTGAGTGTTTCAAGGTCTCTCATTCTCTACATAATATCTGGATGTTGGTCTTTGTCTTTGTTCCTATCTGATGTAGGAGGAAGCCTCTCTGATGATGGCTGAGCAAGGCACTAATCTATGAGTATAGCAGAATGTCATTTAGGAGTCATCTTATTATTATATTTTATTAAAACAGTAGTATTTGGTACTAGATCACTGGGCTATCTAGTATAAGGTTCTTGGTCACTCAAGCAGTGTCAGGTATGGGTTTTAACTCGTGGAGTAGGCCTTAAGTCAAATCAGATATTGGTTGGTTACTCCTACAAATTTTGTGTCACCATTGCACTAGCATATCTTGCAGGCAGGACATCATTGTATATCAAAGGATTTGTGATTGGGTTTGTGTTTATGTTTTTCTTTTGGCAGCATACAGAGTACCTTCCTGTACCAAAGATGAAGGATACTAGTGGCGATAGTTCTGTATAGGCACCAGCTCAACCTTTCTCACATGTAATGAGTTGTATAGGTGTTATCTTCAGCAATGAGGCCTTACTGTCAGCTTTTGGAGAGCAACCTATACTCTTAGCAACAGTTTGGCTTGTCTGGGGCTTCCCCTGGGGCCCTATTGGCCAGCAGTTCAATTAGACATAACCCGTCCCCAGTACTGAAAGCTTCATTTGATGGCAAGAGATGTTCAGTTGGGGCTGTTGCCTCCATTATTTGGTGACTTCATTTAGATTACCTTCATATATGTATATGTTTTAGGAAGCTTCTAATATATTAGGTTTCCATACTCTCCACAAATGTCCCTTAATTTTAGCCTTTATCCCCACATTCCCCTTTTTTGTCCCCTTCTCCCATCTCCTTCCCCACTTGATCTTTCCATTTCACTCCCTTCCTCCATAAGTGTCTAGTCTATTAATTTGCCTTTCCTAGGTAGTACTTCCAGTATTACATTGAAAATACGTGGGTATAGTGGCCAGTCATGGCATATTACTGATTTTTTTAAAAAAAGATTTATTTTATGTATATGAGTACACTGTCACTGTCTTCAGACACACCAGAACAGATCCCATTATGGATGTTTGTGAACTGCCATATGGTTGCTGAGAATTGAACTCAGGACCTCTGGAAGAGCAGCTGCCAGTGCTCTTAACCACTGAGCCATCTCTCTAACCCCCACATTACTGGTTTTAATGGGGTTGTTTCAATTTTTTCTCCATTTACGATAATGTTGACTTTGGGTTTTTCATATATTCTTCATTATTGGTGAGGTATGTTTCCTCTGTTCCTACTCTCTTCAGAACTTTTATCATGAATCATGTTGGATTTTGTCAAAGTTTCTTTTGGCATCTATTGAAATAACTGTGAAATGTTTGTCTTTAAATCTATACAATTTATTGTACTTTTTGAGTTGTATATGGTAAATCACTTCTGTATCTCTGGGATAGGCCAATTTTAGCCTGGTAGATCTTTTTTTGATATATTTCTGTATTTTGCTTGAAAATATTTTATTGGAGACTTTTGCATTCATATTTATTAGGGATATTGGTTGGTTGGTTTCTTTCGTTGTTGTTTCTGTTGAGTCTATACTTGGTTTGAGTATTAGAATAAAACTGGATTGTAGAAGGAATTTGGGAGAGCTCCTGTTTCTCTTTCTCTCTCTCTCTCTCTCTCTCTCTCTCTCTGTGTGTGTGTGTGTGTGTGTGTGTATGTTTAATAATTAAGGAGAATTGGTTGTAGATATTTTAAAGTCTGGTAGAATTCTGTTCTGAATACTTGTCAGTCTGAAGTTCTTTTCATTCAAAGTTCTTTTTTAAAAAAGGTATTTTTGAGATTATAATATGATTATAACATTTTCCCCTTCCCCCTTTCTCTCCAAATCCTCTTATATGCTCATCCTAGCTCTCATTTAAATTTAAATTTATGCCCTTTTAAGAAATTAATATTGAACACATATATGTACATTGCATATATATGTATAGTTATATATTTTGGTCTTTGAGACTATTGTAAATGAGATTGTTTCCATGAAGTATGTCTCATCTCTTTCATTATTGGTATATGGGAAGGCACTGGAAATTAATGTAAAAGTTGTTCAAGAAACTAAGAAAATTATTATTATCATATGAAAGAAATGAATGAATTACTGTAATGAAATGTAGTTCTTTGTATGTTAACCTTAAAACATTGTCAGTTCCTTCCAGTGCTAACTTGTATCCAAGTCAGTTTTAGTATTAGTTTTTTGACTTCCATACCATATTATTGGAAACAAGGGTTCAGCTAACGGGCTAATATACCCTAAATATAGACTTTCCTTTCCTACTCTATGCCTTTGCTCATACTGTACCCCTATTCTGAAATGCCCCTATTCCCCCTTCTATATATCCAGTATTACACTTCTCACTTGAAAGTCAGTTTAAAACATGAAAAATTCTCCAACATTCCTCTAGGAATAAATTACCCCAATCTTTTCTATGCCTACCTTGTAGAATGAGAACAGTCTCTTCAGTAATAAATTATCCTATAAATGTCTATCTACTTTGTTAAACTGTAAGCTTCTACAGTGTATTTTCTTGGTTCTTTGAGAATTTTGTACAATGTATTCTCATTATATACACCCTCCTCCCTTGAGTTCTTCAAAATATACCCCCATTATAGTCAGCTTCCGTTTCTTTGTCCCTCCAGTTTTACTTGGCTATTGCAGTGACTGCTATTAAAAAGATTTTGCTGAATTAAAAAGAATGAAACTTTTTTTTTGTATTCATGTCTCCACAGTTAATATTCTTCACAATAAGCCCAGGGACTCTACAAGATCTCAAAATGCCTTCTGACTTACTAAAGCAAAATTCAATTAGCTAGCATGTTGTTCAAGGGTTTTGTATATGCCAGTGTGTCACATTTTCTAAGATGTGGTCACTTGGCACCATTACACATAGCAAACCGATTTGACAAGCTATTAAGTTGGCTCCTTAGGTCTCATCCCAATCTTTTGTCATCAGGGCTCAGTGACCCTCCCACACAGTACTTTTCAGTTTTTAATAGATGGTATTCTTTTCCCTGTTGAGCATGTATTCTACTTTCTGCCTCAGCACAAAGTTCAGAGTCTGAGTACTCCATGTACTCCACATATAATAGGGCTCCTTAGAAACTTATTGTGAGACCCTGATCTCACCATCACAGCTTCATCACACCCATCAATACATAAGCTAATGCTAGGTTTCACAAAAGAGAAACAAGAGACAAAATCCTTCGCGTTCAGAAATCATGCTTATAGACAAGATTATCAATACTGATTATTAATGCTTTCTTAAGTTTCCTATTGGTAATAAGTTACACCTTTCCTTCTAAAGATAGAAAATATTATTTGTTAGGGAACTACTGTGTTCCAGTCCCATCACCAAAATGAAAAATAATGATAGACAAAACCATATGCATAATCTAACACCTCAGGTATTGTGATAATACTGTCAGCTTAATATGATTGTCTAACAGACAAGCCTCTGTAAATGCCTGTAAAGCATTATCTAGATTAATTTAGCCTCTGCGCATGCTTGTATGCTTGTGTAAAATTATCTAGATTATGTTAATTAGGGTGGAAAGACCCATGTTAACTGGGAAGCACATTCCATGAATTGGAGTTTGAACTGAACAACAAAAAAGGGCAGGCTGAGAGCGAGCAGTTGTTTATATATTCTTCCTGACTGCAGGTTTAAGGTGACAAGTTGCCTCAAGTACTGTCACCATGGTTTCCCCACTATTGTTGACTGTACCTTAGACTTGTGAGCCAATAAGTCCTTTCTTCCTCAAGTTACTACTTCAGGTATTTTGTCAAAACAAGGAGATAAATAACTAATACAGCAAATTGGTAGCAAGAAGTGGGACTGTTGCTGTGATAAACCAGAGCATGCGTTTCAAAACCTTTGGAAATGGTTTGAGGGATGTGGACTATCTTAGATTTCATGCTAGAGAAGGGCATGAAAATAGCTTAATGGTTCCCGTTATTTTTGTTGTTAGAGGTGGAATTCTGTTTGTGTGTTTCTCTTCTTTTGGGTTTGTTGTGAAAAGATTAATTTCTTGCTTTTTCTTGGGTGTAGTTTCCCTCCTTGTGTTGGACTTTTCCTTCGATTATCCTCTGTAGGGCTGGATTAGTGAATTTGGTTTTGTCTTGGAATACCTTGGTTTCTCCATCTATGGGATTCTCTAGATAGTCAATCTGAGAACCAAGACTAGACCTCAGATCTGGAGAACTTTAATGCAGCTTTATTGAAAAGAAATCGACTGATATTTGAAGCGGAAATTTCAGGGCGAGATAGCATTCAGGCTATGACATGGTTGTTGCTCACTTCTCTCATACATGACTAAATCAAAAAGAAAAGCATGGGGGGCATAACAGAACAAAAAATGTACATTTAGAAAAAAGATCCCAAGCAAGTTTAAAGTTGTAGCTAGGCATACTTTGTACTGGGAAAACAGGAGAGGTTCTCTGAGGATGAGACCTGCCCACCAACTTGTAAAAATGCAAATTCCTTTGAGAGACTCTAAACCAAAAATGATGATAAAGGAGCTCTTAGTCCAAGATAAATTGCTTAAGTGTCTCAGTTAGGCTTACTATTGGCACACAAACACATCACTATAAAGCCACATCTTTCTGGTTTTGTTAATCCCTAAGATCTCACAGTAAAAAGATAAATAACTTTAAAATCCCGCAGTCTTTACAAATTCAGATACATTAAAAGTTCAATCTCTTTATCATAGCCAATCTCTTTTAAAATCCAAAGTCTTTAAAAATTTACAGTCTTTTAATTGTAGGCTCTTGTAAAATCAAAAAACAAATTAAATACCTTCTTCAAGAGGGACGCACCAGGGCACAGTCACAATTGAATCAAAGCAAAACTAAACTCCAAACCTGTAAATCATTCAACATCTAATATCTGGGATTTATTTACTTATTATCTTCTGTGCTCCTCCATGAGGGGGGTAGGTGGTGAGTCACTTCTTCTGCTTTGCCCTCTGTAACATACACAGCTTGTTTTCTAGGATTTAGATGGCTCCACTCCACAGTGGTATTGTTCTTGGTGGTCATCCCATGGTACTGGCATCTCCAAAATGCTGGAGTCACTTGCTAAAACTGGGCTGCACTTTCACCAACAGACTCTCATGGGCTCTGTTTATGGTGCTAAGCCTCAACTTCTTTGCATGTCCCCTTCAATTATGGTCCTTCAACTGCCACTGAGGCTTCACCTTCACTAATGGCCTCTCCTGAGCTGTAGTACCAAACCTCAGCTGTTCTCTATGACTCCATCATACCTTCAAAACCCATATTATCTGAGTTACTCTTACTATAACATATTTGGCTGACAGTGTGAGGTACAACCTTTATCACTTC
Source organism: Tokudaia tokunoshimensis (assembly GCA_036184795.1). Taxonomy (NCBI): domain Eukaryota; kingdom Metazoa; phylum Chordata; class Mammalia; order Rodentia; family Muridae; genus Tokudaia; species Tokudaia tokunoshimensis. The sequence continues at coordinate 54,945,261 of BTHU01000023.1, forward strand.
TGAAACATAGCTTCAGTGTGCTGACTCTGAGAAAATACTTCTCAGAAAAATTTTACTTCAATTATGCAGGTCTCCTCTTAATCATCACTAATTTCACAACTGCACCTAACCAGCATTGAACATTCTAGCAAAGCAAAAGTTTCACTTTAGTGCTTGTGGCATCTAATTAACTACAGCTGACTCTTTAGCCCTAGATGACCAGAACTACAGAATCTCAATTCAGAATAACAAATGGCCCTGATAAAGTCTTTAAACTTTCCTCCTAAACTTCACAAGCTGGAGATCTATCTTCTCTGCATTGTCCTCAATATTCTTATTTTCGAAACTCAAACAGAACAACTTGCCAAGCATTTAACTCTAAAAGGCTTTTCTTGACAAAGTTCCAAAGTCCTTTCACAGTCCTTCCCTAAAAAATGTCAGGCCTTTCATAGGAATAGTGTTACCAATCTGTCCTCAGGCTGCTATTGCTATGATGAAACACCATGACCAAAAGCAAGTAGGGCAGGAAAGAATTTATTTATACTTTCATGTATATACTTTCATGTTGCTATTCATCACTTAAAGATACCAGGACAGAAACTTAAACAGAGCAGGAACCTGGCAGCAGCAGCTGATGCAGAGACCTGAAGAAGGGATGCTGTTTAATGACTTGCTTCATCATGGCTTGAACAGTCTGTTTTCATATAGAACCCAGGACCACCTTTGTAAGGATGACATCACCCACAATGGGCTTGGATTTCCGCTGACAATCACTAATTAAGAAAACACCCCACAAGCTTGTCTGCATACAGCCTGATTCTGGCAGCATTTTTTTAAACTAAAGTTCCCTCCTCTCAATGACTATAGTTTGTGTCAAGTTCACATAAAACTAGGCAGTACATTGAAGAAATGCTTCTTCAGGGTCAGCAAACAAATATTTCTGCAATTGCTGTCTAAAGGGGCCATTCTCCATCTTAATCTAGCAGGGGAACATAGGATCATTGTTCTTGTGGTGCTGGGTTTTCAGGTATTAAAGATGAATGATTGAAACTGTCAAAGAGAGTCTTGCACAACTGTCTCAGGGATCCACTTAGGCCAGGCAATTTGTAGCAAGTTTGGATTCCCTACAATAGCTCTGGGGAGACCACTGCATTGAGCTGTAAATTGGGCTGCATTGAGCTCAAGTGTCAATGGAGACTCCAGGATGCTTTAAATGCCAGAACTATATGATGTCCCTATAGAAAAGATATAAATACACAGAGGCTATGTATACTACGGGCACAACAGTAGTATGAGTAGAACTTACATGAACCCTTTAGAGCCTTGAAAATTCTATCATGAATTCCAGGTGCTGAACACTGAGTTATAGGATTTTGTTTTTGATATGTTAAACTTTTGGCTTTTTTTCCCAGTCTGACCATTCCTTTTGTACTCCCATTCTTCTTTTTAAAACAGTGATGTTTATACTGTGTTATGGTATACTGGAAGTATGTAGATTTTATTAAGCGTATTTTGAGTCTGTGATAAAACTTAGCCTCTGGATTTTTAAATCCTGTTAAAAACAGTGGAGACTTGAAGTTGGCCCTAAAGCATTTTATATTATGAGGTAGCCATGAGAAAGGTTACGGTTTAAAATTGATACATCTATGTGTCACATTAACCAGGGTTGTGTTGTGATAGTTAATATTTTCAAGTTGGTATGATCTTGAATATCCATCTCTGAGGCAAGTTTCTGGCTATGTCTGTGAAGGATTACCTAACTTAGGTTAGCCTCTAGGAGTGCCCATTAGAGATTATTAGACTCATTTGGAGTAGAAAGGTCAACCTCAACTATGGACAATACCATTTTATTGGTTGAAGTCCTGGATTTTATACAAAAGAAAAAGAAAAAGCTAGCTGAGCAGTAGTATTCGTCACCCACTGCTTTATGACTCCTTCTTTCCCATCCATTCCCTTTTTCTTTCCTCTTTTTTTGAGAGGGGGGATGGTAGCCAACAAACCTGTGACCTTGCACATGCTCTGCAGGCACTCTGTTGTGGAGCCTACAGTTTCCCAGCTTCATCCTGGTGTTTCCCTGTTTCAGTGTTCTACTTCATTCATTTATTTTTCAGATGTTATTATCTCAAGGAGGTGTCCTGGAAACTCGACTACTAGTAGCCATCTCTTAGTTACTCTTTGTTACCTTTGCCTCAATATTTTATTTGTAACTCTTGCTAACATGTACTATTAATTTGTACTTTATTTCATAAAAGTTCAGGTTTTCATATTCTTCTCTCATATATTACATGATGACTGCAGTTTCCAGTTTCACCTCCCTCCCCTGTCCCCAGTCTCTACCCCCACTTTCCCTCTCCCTCACTCTAGATCCCTCTGAAAAGGGTGGGCCTCAAGGGACATCAACCAATAGGGTATAAAAGAGCTACAATAAGACCAGGCACATACAGGCACATCAAGGCTGGATGAACTAACCCAGTAGGAGAACAGGGGTCACAAAAGCAAGCAGATGAGTCAGAGACAGCGTCTATTCACCACTGTTAGGAATCTGGCAAGAACAGCAAGCTCCTCAGCCATAATATGTATGCAGAGGGCCTAGGTCAGATCTAAAGGATCCCTTATCTTTGCGAATCCCTAGGAGTCCTGGTCAGTTGATTCTGTAGGCATGGTCCTTATGGTATCTCTCACTCTTCTGGTTCCTTTGATCCTTCTTCCCCCTCTTCTACAGGACTTCCTAAGCTCTTCACTAGCAATATGTTTTGATCTATGTACATATTGTAGAAATATTCAATAAACTCAATATCAATCATCTCACAAATATTTTTTGGTGGAGAAAATATTAAAATACAGTCTTTATCAATTTTGAAACATGTTATGATTAAATGCCATCATGTAGTACATTAGGTAATAAAACATTAGTCCTTTAGTCTAACTGGAAAAGTTTTGGTAATAGGAATAATGCCTAGGCCCTGCATGTTATAGACAGATTTCTGTCATTGAGCTTCCTTCTAGCCCCTGCATTTTCACTTCAAAAGATTTGTTTTATTATTTATTTATATGTACTTCTGAAATGTCTCTGTGTGGGTAAATGCATATGAGTGTGTGTGCCTGTTAGAGGCCAGAAACACCAGATGTCCTGGGACTAGATTTGCAGACAGTTGTGAGCCACCTAACACGGGTTCTGGTAACTGAATCTGGGCCCTTTGCCTATAATTGATGATCCATCTCTCTGGCCCCTACTTTTCCATTTCATTGTCTACCTCTTCTTCCTAGAATGGAAGTTTTATATGGACAGGGACTTTGTCTTCTTTCACTCAACTTCATATATAGTTGGCTTTATTATATGACAGAGTTGATTAATGGATGGGCATTTCTATTGGGAGGAAGTAGTTATACTAGCATGTAAGCTTGATTGACTTGGGCTAGGTTACACAAAGAACCAGACCCTAAACCAGTCTTTAAGTGAGGTGAAAAGAACAGGAGTTAATAGGTGCAAGAAGAGGTCACTAGAAGGTAATAATCACTGTGTTCCTAACAATGAAACACTTATAAACCACATTTAGAGAACAGCTTATTCATATTGTAATTCAAGAGAAATAATAGCAACACTGGGAAAAAAGTAATAATAGAGATAAAAGGGCAAGAATAAAGAATTAGAGGGGAGGATGGGGAGTGTTTGTAGTAAGAAAAGGATATAGTTAAGAAGAAATCCAACTTCTTGACTGTTTGGATTGGGCAGTTAGGCCTTGAAAGTTTTTCATGAGCCCTATTATGATTTGACTTAGCAAGGGATTCTGTGGCTGAAGATAATGTAACCATGAACAAGAGTTCTGAATTCAAAAAGGCAAGAGAAAAAAGAAAAATATATAGTCAAAGTATATGAGTTCTGGACTGGAGAGATGGCTCAGTGATTAAGAGCGCTAACTACTCTCCTGAAGGTCCTGAGTTCAAATCCCAGAAACCACATGGTGACTCACAACCATCCGTAATGAGATCTGATGCTCTTTTCTGGTGCGTCTGAAGACAGTTACAGTGTACTCATATAAATAAAATAAATAAATCTTTAAAAAAATAGTACATGAGTTCTGATGACTGAAATGCTAATCATAAAGAGAAAAACAAATCCACATAGCAAATGTGCAACTAAGGAAAAATGAAAACACCAAGCTCTAATATTAATTATTATTAGCAACCTTACTTGGGAAATATTAAGTTATATAGAAATTGAAAACAAAAACAGAATAAGGAACTGTTTCTGATCTAAGACAATAGAGCTAAAACTAAATTGGTGACTTGTTCTTTGTAAGCCAGCTTGCCCCTTCCTTCCTCTTTTCTGAAAAAGGTGTACATCTGCTCTTGGCCGCTTAGACAGCAAGTTCTGTTTGCTAAAGATAAAACTGTTCTAACTAAAAACCTGCAAATCTCAGCTTCTGTAAAATTTGCTTAGCTCTGGGGAAAATTTCCTTTGGGGTGTGGATCAAAAGACCACCCTAGGATGGTCATATAGACAAGATTGTGATAGTAAATATTCCTATGTAAACTATAGAACATTTCTAATCAGGGCTGAGCCTCCTTAATCAATAACTAGAGGCTACAGCTCTGTACTAGTTAGAGCAGTTTTACTTTATCTCTAAGTACTAAGAATTTCTCACTGGGGAAGGGTAAAACTGGTTGACATCATTAGCCTTCACTATGAGGCTGAAAAATCACTCAGAAAGTGTTGCTCCATCAACATTAGAAGCAACTTTTGCTTACATATTTTTCAGATCTGGGAGTTCCTCCTATCTCAGATTAACCACAAATAATTGTGAGTTTTGGAAGGAACATTCTTCCTTGAGTTAAACAGAACTTTGTAATCCTTGTATCTTCTACATGTGTGTCCTAAATTTGAGATAATTTGTGACATCTGTACTTTTACACACTGTGAAAGTATACAGATGTCTAAATACATTAGTCATGTATTTCTTAATCATTTAAAAGCCATACAGATAACATCTCAACAATCTATTCATTCTAGAACCTAAATTATTTCTCTGTCATCAGTCTGCTTTCTTCCTGACATTGTGGGGATATGTGTGACTCATATCTAATATGTAGAATTGAAAGCCAAAAATATTAAGATGAATCACAAACAATTCACCATCAGGTAGAAAGTCATTTCCCATTTATGTACTCTTTTAAATGTACACAGGAAACTAACAGTTCAGAATGTGGTACACTCCCTGAAGTAGAAGACAGTTTCAGAAAATGCTCCTCTGACATTAAACCTGTATATCTATGTGAAGAATATCACTTGCATCATATTTGACTTCAGTGTGGCTTATAAATTAGGAACAAAGGGTGCCCCGATAAGGTCATAATGATATAGAAGAAACTCAAAGTAGCAACATTAAAGTTATAAAGAATTTACTAATAGATTTGCTTAGGAGTTATTAAGTCACAAAAGTAGAATTTAGCTTATGGAGCACTGCCTCCAAAATACCCCAAAGATAAGTAGTCTGCAAACCAGGCTTGTTAGAAAGATAGGAGAAACTGAGGCTAGGATGGAGATATTTATTCACCAGGATTGATCAGCCATTAGGCTCCATTGCCCTAGCACAGGAGACAGCCCTGACTTACAATCAGCCATTTGGATCCATCTCCCAACCTCGAGGACATACCTTTAATGGGCAGTTCAGCCAGGCAGCATAGGGTCAGCATTATCATTAAGTTCAGGTCTGCATTTGAGTCCCCTGTGATCTTATCAGGAAGCAATTGTGCCATGTGGCAGGATGAACCTGGCTAACAACTATTTAAAAAAGAACAATACAGGTATACTTAAAAATAATTCTAGCAACATCTAATGTCTTTTCTGTGAAGTCTCCCATCTCTGTTTAAATTGTTCAAAGTATAACCTGGGTCAGGACTGGAAAGAGATTTAAGGATGACAGAGTTTGTGAAGTGCGTAAACCTAAAGTGTATACAAGTTAGAATCTTCAGTTCAAGGCCGACTCTTATTTGGGCCTTAGCCCCAGCAGGCCAGATGTTTTAGTAAAGATCTTTTCTTTCATAAATCTCTAAATCTGCAAAGTGATTTCTCACTGGGAAGATATATTAATTTTCATGTTCATTTTATTATAATAACATAACTCCAAATATACACTAGCTTCATCTTTCTCATTTATGAATATGCTGTAGCATTTTGCTTAGGACCAACATCTAAAAAAAGTCTGCCCAGATTTTTCCATTGTTTTAAACATCAAATTAAATAAAAATCTGGAGTGTTGTATTTCCAAGCAGAATTACTGATGGATTTCACTTTATCTTTTCTGTGTCCATTATGCCTGGCAGTAGACTCTGATCTAGCTGTTGTGCTTCAACTCACCATCAAATCTTAATCCTCTTTCTACAAGTTGTTTTGTGTAAGTAATCTTTTACTCAGGGACATGTTTTACAAACTCATCAACATTATCACATGTATCACTTACCTACTTTAGTTGCAGATATATTCTAATCATCAGACATACTAATTCCATTTGTTCCTCAAGGCTTTGACACTCACTGTTCATCTTTGAACACTCTTCTCCTCTTGATTATCAAATGATTAATTCCTGGTCAGTGAATTCTCATATTTAATGTTGACTTTGCTATCATCTGACTATTCAACATAGTTTTCTTATTCTTTACATTATCTACCATAATTTTCCATAACATTCCTCATCCCAACACTAATAGCAATATCAAATTACTTTGTTCACATGCATTTTTCTTAATTTGACGTATACTCCTTAATAAAATTCCACAGTCATGTGTTTTCATTTTGCTTATTTATTTGCAGCAACTACAACATATCTATTGTACAAAGTGAGGACATGGCCACTCCAAGGTATGATTGAGGGGAAGGATTTTTATTGTAGGTGAGAGAGTATAGTCAGAGGCATCTAAAATAGTCCACAGCAGGAAGAGAAAGTAGTAGACTAGACATGAACAGTAGTCTGAACTGGGCCATGAGAGGAGAGAGTGAGAGGAAGAGCAAGAGCAAGAACAGGAGAGAAGGACCAAGAAATGAGACCAAGAGGAGAGAGAGAGAGAGAGAGAGAGAGAGAGAGAGAGAGACAGAGAGAGACAGAGAGAGACAGAGACAGAGAGAGCAAGCATATAGTAGAAATGGTAGGGTTGTATAGGACTAAGAAGCTATGGGAAGGGAAACTCATGAGCTGGAGAAGTTTAGGGTAGGCTTGGGATGAGAAGATCTAGGATTCCAGCATGGGCTCTGTAACAGGTTCTTGTGATGTTGAGTGATCCTGGAGACCAGCTTGAACTTTGGTATGCTAATAGGCACTACAGTTAACCATTTGTCCTGAGTTTCTTTTGGACCTGACATCTATCACACACTGAGCTTAGTAAGTACTTTTTCAGGTTTCATGTTTTGCTAATGTGTTTTAAATATTACCAAAGTAGTAGATAATGAACAATATTTGGGATGGGGCTAGACCAAACATTTATTTGAGGAAATCAACAAAAATTAAAGGCACTACTATAAAGATTATGTGTTCAAAGAAAAACATTGCATCATATTTGAACACTGCATCTGCATCATTCTCACCAATCTCCCCCACCTTTAACTCTTCCCTTCCACGTCCAAAATTCAAGATCTCCTCTTTAGTTATTATTGTTACATGTATATAGATATGTGTGCACATGTGTATGTGTATGTGTATGTATAAATATAATGTATCTGGATATGTATATATCCACACATGTATATATAATCTATTGAGTCCATTTAGTTTTGCTCTTATACACAAGTACTTAGGGCTCATCAGATGGTAGCGGAAAACCTACATTGGAATTCATTCATGGAGACAACTGGTACTCCCTCTCAGCAGCCATTCACCTTCATCTTGAAGTGGGACTATGTGAAATTTTCTGTTTGTATTGGAATGTCAACTGGTGATCTCATTATTTTGTTCTTGTTAAGGAAACCACATTATTGAGTGTCCATGGCTACATTTTTCCTGTCACATCTAAAGGACAGGATCTATCAATAGGTATTAGAGAACAGATGTTATGAAGGAGTAAATGTAAAAAATGAGGGAGGGCTTTAAGAGGGGAATGAGGAGAGAAGTCAAGATGAAGGGAGACCAAGGAAGGAGGAATAAAGAACACTAAAAATATTTGAAAAGACATGGAGAATAATTATGATAGGTTTTCCCAATTACATATATATGTTTATTATATATAAAATTTACATCATGTGTGGCATAATTCTAGGTGCTGATATCTGGGTTTGTCTTTGTTGGGTGGGTATTTTGTTCCTTAGTTTCTGTTTCACTTCTGGTTCTTAGGAGAGTATGGTGGCTGTGTGTTGCCTGGTAAGAAATTCTTCTGGGATTCTGAGAGGTGTGGCCCCTGGGGTTCCAGGAAAATATGTTTCTGGGTGTTGGGAGTTGACACTTAAGAATGGGGATGGACCTTTAGAGCTTCTTTGGAATGGAGACGGGCTAGGAAGGAGGCCTGGGATGTCCACAAGAGGGAAGGAAGCAGGGTGCTTCACCAGAATCTGCTTTATCTCCTGGGAATGGAGGTAGAGCATGAGGAGAGATGAGAGCAGAAAGTCATCTACAGAGCTGTGGAGGAGACTAGGGATTGGATTTGGAGGCAATGGGGAAGAGGTGAAGATTTGCAGTTAACCTACTTACTTCTCTGGTTAGACTGGCCTGTGGGTTCCCAGAGAGAGCCTGTTGGAGTTGAGGACTTAGAAAAATCGATGACTTGGTGGAGGAAGATAGAAGGGGAAAATCTGTGTGATCTATTGGGGACAGGGCAAAGTGGGGTGCAGCAGGTGCAGGGAGGCTAGGCTACAGTAGGTGTTCTGTTGCAGAACTGGGGAGTAACTGGGTGATTGGATTTGGAAGATCAGAGGAAAAGGTGAAGCTCTGAAGTTTAGCCTACCTGCATCCCAGGAAGGAATATTCTGTGGGTTCACCCAAGAGCCATGCATGGACTTTCTCACAAAATCTCCAGTACCATACATGGTAAGTTTCCTTTTGAGTTGTTAGTCAAGGAAGTCTAAGAGATTCTTCAAACAATGTATTCTATTGCTAACATTCTTGGTGGCCTTCCAGGATTTGAAGGTAAGGACCTAGTGATAAAGACACCATGTACTTTAAAAACAACAACACTTGGAAGACTCTACCTGGAAATGACTTGGAAGCCTCCCTGCAAAGTGGCCTTTATAGTATTAGTAGGTGCTATGTAAGCTGCCAGTGGAGAAAAACAAAACACAATTCCACCCAGCTGTAATGCCTATGAGCCACAACTGTGACTGCACTAGTAGGGCATTTACAGTGGCGAAATAGTGACACTTTTATCTTGGGAGTAACCACCAGCTGTCTAATTCAAAATAGGAGGGAGTTTTCTAAACCCGTAAAATTTATGTCTTCTAAATGTGTATCCTTATACTCATAGATAAGGGTGGCTTTTGCCTCTCATCTGTGAAGCTCATTTTGCAACAGATGGAGACTATTACAGAGATACACAGCTGGTCAAAATACAGAAAACAAGTGACTATGGAATATCTAACCCCAGCGATACATCTGCAACCCCTAAAACTAGGGCTCAGGGAAAATTGGAGAGGAGGGGCAAAAATGTTTGTTATTAAACATTTTAATGGGTATATGCAAAAACGCAAACATAAACTCAAACAATGGAAATGATAGATATTTAATATAATTCATGCCTTTCATTGGCATAAGCTGTCAGAGTTTAAAAGGTCCCCTATCATACTTTAGTTTACCAACTTTTCCAGTGTAAAGAGAAGGCAGGCCAGTAATTATTATTTCCCAGTTAAAGATGAAAAAACTAAGGTTCAAATATATGGAGTGGTTTTTTTTCAAAGTTTGCTGTCCTAATTTATTTTTCTGTTGGTGTATCAAAATACTGCAAGAAGAAGCACATATCTCAAAATTCTAGGATACAATCCATCAGCGTGGAGAAGTCAAGGCAGCAATTTAAAGCACTGATAGTCAAGAACAAAGATAAATTAATTTCTGCACGTTTACTGTTGAGTTTGCTTTCTCCTTCTCACTCTTTAGAATTTATAATCTATACTCAGTGAAAGGGGATAGCTATATTTGGGCAGCATCTTTCATGACATGTCCACAGGATGATCTAATTGATACAGAATCACCTTAAGAATCTCCTCAAGTCAACAGTTAAAATGACCCATTACACTTGCCAAAGGTCATATTAAGTGTTAAAACTTGGAGTCAGGTGTTATTCAAATTAAATCCTTTGCCAAAATGATGATTTGAGGGAGGGATGGGATAGGGTGTTTTCGGAGGGGAAACCAGGAAAGGGGATAACATTTGAAATGTAAATAAAGAAAATATCTAATAAAAAAAAGTTAAAAAATAACATAGCTTGAGCTATTTGGTGCCATATGCTAAACTTGATATGGGATATACCTGTGTTTGAAAAAATATAAACAGAAAGCAAATAAAAGTGTTACAATGTATTAAACTAGTGCCAGGTGACTATGCATGAGAGCTAGTATAAACTCCTTGCTTTTGGAATTTTGGAATGGTTAGCACAAGTGACTCCCACTTTGACATTGACTCTGAAAGTTTTGATATCTACCACCAACTAGCCTCAATATTAAGGTCTAAAAGCAAGGAAAGAATTGTGACCACTCTAGGAGAAGAGGAAGTAGTCTAAAGAGAGACACATGAATCCCCTTCCTTCTTCTATAAGACTTTAGAAACAATAAACACAAAAGAATCAAAATATTCCCAAGAATCTCATGCAGATGGCAGGAAAAGATCAAGGCTCTCGTGTCATCCAGATCATTTTTGGAATTTTTAGAGTCCCTAGCCTAAGTTCTGTCAATTCTAGCAAGCTAAGTCTACCAACTCATTTTTAATAAAGAAGTCAATAAAGAAAACAAGTAATAACTCAAGACCAGAGCCCCATGACCCTGCTTTGTTTGAGAACCACCATTGTCAAGTAAGTCGTCTATTCCCTTTCCTATCCATCTCTCACCTGCTGGCATATCCACACCCACAGACTCCAGACCTGTGGATGAAAAAACCCTTTCGTTTACAAGCCACCTATGCCAGGTAGCCACGTCTTCCCTATCCTATTCTTGCCTGCCTACATCTCAGTGTCGAGAAGCCTAGCTCCAGACCTTGGTTCAGGCATCATCACCTGGTCTTATTAACAGCTCATGCACCAGCCTTACATGGATTAATGCCAGTCACACAGCTCCTGCACCAGTCCAATCTAAGGAAGGCCAGATTTTCACATCAGACACACAACCAGAAAAGGCAGTCCACATACCTAGGTAAAAACATAAAAATGAAAAGATATGGATATCTAAGACATCATCTCTCCCACAAAACTCACTAATACTCATCTAACAAATGTTCTTTAAGGAGAATTGCATATATATATATATATATATATATATATATATATATATATATATCTCCAGAGTCACAGAATTTACAAGAACAACCATAAAATTCATCAAAAAAATCAATGTTTAAATAAGACTTTATTTAACTTCGTTGAACTTAAAGATGATAGCAAGAAATGCCCAAGTGATGTCCAAGAGAACACAAATGTATGCTGAATAAATGGACGATGACAATTCAGGTGTTGAAATCAGAGTTCAGTAAAGATACAAAATATTGGGAACTCTAGTTGAACTGGAGATTGAGTTAAAAAACTCAATAAGCCAAATCAAACCCCAAGAGAAAGCCTCATATATAGAATGGATCAAGGAGAAGATACAATATTAGGAGTCAAAGATGAAGTGGAAGAAACACAAACAATGATTGTGGAAAAATTTAAAAGCATGTGAAAGGAATATGAAAGAATTGCGGAACACCATGAAAAGACCAAATCTTCAAATTATGGGCGTTGATGAGGGAGAAGAATCCCAGGTCAAAGGTATAGACAATATCTTCAAAAGGACCATAGTAAACATCTTCCTTAAAGTAAGGAAAGATATACCCATAAAATACAAGAATCATACAGAACACCAAATAGAAAAGAGCAGATAGTAAAATTCCCATGGATCATAGTTAAATTAAGTATTAAATTTAAAGTAAATATACACAACCAAAAAATATTGAAAGATGTATAAAAATTTACAAATCACAAATAAAAAGCCCTATCAGAATAGCAGTTGGCTTCTCAATGGACACTCTGAAATCCAGAAGAACCTGGAACAATGCATTCAACTTCCAAAAGACTATACCTGGCAATCTGGACTTTGGTATCCAGCAAACCTGTCTGCCATAGTGGGAGGAGAAAGAAAAAACTTTCCATTATACAGACAGCTGAAAATAAACATGTCCACCAAAACAACCCTAAACAGAATACTGGAAACAATACTTCCAACTGAACAGAGGAGTAAAGGCCACTCAAAAGAAAACAAATGAATCTGTAATTAATGAAACATAAAGCATGACTAAGAACACAATCAGTCAAAAACTGGCAAAATGACTTTGATTAATACACACATGTCCATAATAAATGTTAATGGCCTCAACTCGCCAAACAAAAAAACAGGCTAGCTGAATGGATTAAGAAACAAAATCCATCATTCTGTTGTCCACATGTTACTCATCTTCTTTTAAAGTGAAAGGATGGAAAAAAGTATTCTGAACAAATGGGATCAGGAAGAAAGCAGGCTTTGCCATTCAAATATCTGAAAAAAAAAAGAAAAAGAAATTAAACTAAAGCTAATCAGAAATGAAGAAGAGCACTCCATTTTAATAAAGGGAACAATTAAGGAAACATTACAAACTGAACAGGTATGCAATAAATATTGGTGCGCTAATTTAATAAAAACCCTACAACTGGAATTAAATATGCAGATTATGACTATGCTAATAAGAGTAGATAATTACAAAATTTCCCTTTCTCCAATAGAAAAACTTTAGAATTAAATTATATCTTATATCAAATGATCCTAAAGGTATCTACAGAGCATTTCACATACACACCAAAGAATATGCATCATATCTGGAAGCCCAAGGTTCTATATAACAGAAGACATCCTTTGATACAAATTAAATATTTACAAATTCAGAAAAATTAAAAATAATTCCATGTATCCTATCAGATCATTGTGCAGTAAAACTTAAAATTGATAGCAAACCATTCTATACTAAATATGCAAACTCACAGAGATTAAACAACTCATTACTTTATGAATCAGACTCAATTTGCCCAAGCAAAATAAACGTCTTCTGCATAGACTAAGAAACAATCAATCAGATGAAGAGAAGGCCCACAGAAAGAAAGGGAATCTTTTCTAACTATATATGTAACAGAGGATTTATAAAGAACTCAAGAGCAAAGACTCAAAACAGTGCAAATCAAAATCTGAGGTTTTATTTAACCACACTCAGAATGGCAAAGATCACTGAATAACTGACTGAGGTGGTGTGGGAAAAATGGAATCCTCATTTTTTTTGGTGGGATGGCAAACTGGTTAAGTCACATTGGAAAACAAGTTCTCAAAAAGTTAAAAGTAAATATATCATATGACCTAGATATACCAATCCTTGGCATATAACCAAAGGACTTGGCACCTATCTCAACAGATACTTTCTCAGTATGTTCATTGCCATTCTATTTGCCACAGCTAAGAAATGAAAACAAGCTAAACATCCTTAAACTAATGCAGGGTTAATGAAAGTGTGGAAAACATACACTATTCAGCTTTAAAGAAAAATGAAATCATGAAATTTGCAAGTAAATGTACAAAACCTGGAAAGATAATATTGAGTGAGATAGCTCACATTCATAATGACAAATATTGCACATTCTCTCATGTCTGAGGCTGCTAATGTCAAATCGAAAGATGTCAACATATATCATGAATAACTGCAGAAACAAGAAAAGTAAAAAGAGACCATTTCTGGTATAGGACAGTAGGGCAACAGTAGAGAGGGGGATAGCAGGGTATAAATGATCTGATGGGGAAATTGGAGAAATGGGGGGCTCTAATTATGAAAAGCAAGGGATAAAAATACAGAGAAAGAGGAGGGAGGAGAAAAACAACAGTAAAGATATCTGAAGCAGTCACAGTATTGAAATGAATGATTCACAGTATTGAAAGTGTTTCTAAAAATATCTCTAAGACCACTAAGTTGGTATATAGACATTTATAGTTTAAATGAATTTATTTTTTGATTTGGGTACCCCATCAAAGAGTCAAACACTATCTTACTAAAACCTCAATCCCAAACATGAGAAGCCTTCTTTTGAATTATTCAGGATTGTCCAAGAGACTGGCAAAACATTACAACTATTACTTGGTTGTCCCCAAGAGGTGAAAGATAGGTTAAGCTCTTGTTGCTTACGTACCATGCAGTTCAGCACAGGGTCCAGTCCCCTGAACTGGAACTGACCTGAAAGCCTCCTCATTGTGTAATAACTTTTATGTTACCAAAAAGTTCCATGTAAACTTCTTATCCAGCCTTGACATTTGTGAACCACTCCAATGACTAGCATGGCATGAAAGCCCCCAGCCTGCAGTAGTGCTACACATAACTTGGCAAGTAATAGACAAATTTCTAATTTATCTTAAGATTTTCCCTACAAGACAGAAATTATACCTGGTACCAGAAACCTATCCAAGTACCTTGGGGTAGTGAGGTCATGGATCCTAGAAGAGATGCTACAACTGCCACCTTACCAAATCAGGGTAATTCTTAACTATATTCTAAGTATTTGTACTTATACACATAAATAAGTGTAGTTCTCAGCCCTCATTAAGGAAACAACATCCCTTGCTGTTATATGTATCTTTGCCTGAAGCAGCTTAAATACCTTTCTCTGATATCTATTTACAGCAGATAGAGATCATTGCAGAAAAACACAACCAATAAAATATAGTTGTGGAGCCTCAAAGGACCTGTGTACAATACCAAATACAAAGTGCCAAAACAAGAGAATATAGGGAAACAACCTTTGGCTCTATCTAAGTTGAGAGACTACTGAGTGTACTTCTTGACTTAGATAGGAGACAATATTTATCAAAACTGGGGAACACAGTTCATTTTGGCTTTGAAAATAGTTCCCCAGAGGGTGTCCAAGTTTATTTCCCTCCTTACCTTACTTTTCTAGACATATTCCTAGCAGAAGTTTGCTATTCTGAGCCAAGTCATTCTCAGAAAAGAGTACCCCAGATAAATGAAATGGCTCTGGCAGTCATATATCTCCGTATCCATTCATAAATTGCCTGTGTTCTCTGCACTCAGTTCTTGTGAATTTGTTGACATGAGTCAGTGCCTCTGAGCTTGTTCAACTTTCAGTGAACTGTTGAAATTGATTTGTGTGTGTGTGTGGGGGGTCTTATGAAGTAAAAACCTCATACCTTGCTGTCATATATATCTCTGCCTGGAGCAGCTTATATGACTATCTCTGACATCTCTTTTCTGCAGATATTAGGTTTCTATTAGCATAATATAAGATCACATTAGCTTTTCAGTAATGCTTTCCCAGGGTTTTGCGACAATTCTAATCTTCTAACTCATTTTTTCACTGAAACCCTTGTCATGTAACATGTCATCTAGAGTAGTGATAAGGCTCACATTGGACAGCATATGTATGTGTTAGGAGGTTTGGGAGCTGAAAAAGAAAAGAACTTGAAAATGACATTCCAACTTAGAGACTTCTAAACTAGCCATAGGAGAAAAATGGAGCTTTGCTGTTTTTGCAAAACTTTACTGAATAGGTAACAAGTTTTAGAGAAGCATGATGAAAGACACTTCTTTCCCTGTACCGTTGTGTACTCTTTCCAATACCTTTGAACAGTATAATGACTCCATTTTCATTTATTGATGCTCAGTAAAGTGATGTTATTTGTGTACCAATCATTCAGAATAAAGGCTTTACCATTGACTGAGATTTTTTGTTTTGCAGTCCTTTGGAATTCTGGTTCTATATAAGTAAAAGTAGAACTTTAGGAAAAGGATTTCTATAAAATACCAACATTGGTTTTGCTATACATGATTTATCTACTTATTCTAATGCAAGTAGTATCTTAGCTATATTTTTCTACTGCAGGGACAAAACACTAAGACCAAGGGAACTTATAAAAAGAAAGTGCTTGATTTGAGCTTAGGTTTTCAAAGGGTCACAGTCCATGACATCAGAGCAAAGACATGGTGGCAGGCATATTTAAGAGCTTACATCTTGATCCAGAAATAGAAGACAAAGAAAAACATTAAGAATGACAAGAATCTTTTGAAACCTCAAAACCTGTCACCAGGGACACACCTCCTCTAACAAGGCCACATCTTCAAATATGTCCAAAAACAATTCCACAAATGGGGACCAAATATTCAAACATATAATCCTGTAGGTACTATTCCCATTTAACCATCACAAGTGGTATCTGGCATTGATATACCAGTGCCTTTTTCTAAAAATAAAACAAAATCCACACATACACCAGATGATAACCCAATCTTAGTGGAAAAAATAAAACCATACAAATCAGTTTCATTGCTTATTGTGTGGTGCAGGAATGGTAGCTGATCCCTTTCATTAATTGAATTATGCAGACCAGCTTTCCTTCCGCAACCTCTGTTCCCTCAGACTGCGCTGAAGAGACAGGTACCCCAAGCTCCCTATCCCCAATATAACATCACTTGGGACACGGCCTGTTGGGGCTTCCGTCTGTGCCCGAGAACTGGTCAGCGCTGTGGTCATCTGGGTGCCAGATCGGCGGGCCATCTCGTCTACAGGGTGAGCGGCGCCACGGAGAGTGTGCAGATTGCACTCCGCCATCTTTGCTCCAGTGGCCGGGAAGTTGGGACAGCCAGGTTCTGAGACAGACAGGCATAATGTCGCTCGGGTCTCGGGCGGCTTGTGTGTGTGCGGCTCCCAGGTGCAGGGCTGATCTGCAGTGACCAGCGCGCCAGCTCTATTGTGGGACTTCTGCCTGGCAGAGGGACCCCGCACTGGGCGGGAGCCTACCAGCTTTCCTTCCGCGACCTCTGTTCCCACAGACTGCGCTGAAGAGACAGGTACCCCAAGCTCCCTATCCCCAATATAACATCACTTGGGACACGGCCTGTTGGGGCTTCCGTCTGTGCCCGAGAACCGGTCAGCGCTGTGGTCGTCTGGGTGCCAGATCAGCGGGCATCGCGTCTATAGGGTGAGCAGCACCACGGAGAGTGCCCTCCGCCATCTTTGCTCCAGTGACTGGGAGGTTGGGACAGCCAGGTTCTGAGACAGACAGGCATAATATCGCTTGGGTCTCGGGCGGCTTGTGTGTATGCGGCTCCCAAGTGCTGGGCTGATCTGCAGTAACCAGCTCGCCAGCTCTGCTGTGGGACTTCTGCCTGGCAGAGGGACGCCCCCTCCCCCCCCCAGGAGAGACCACACACCCCTGCACAGGGCAGGAGCCTACCAGCCTCCCTTTGGCGACCTCTGCTCCAGGAATCCACTAGGCTGAGCCTTTAGATGTGCAAGGCCTCCCCAATATAAGATCACTTGGGGCAAGGCACATTAGGGCTCCAAAGTCACTCAGGAGCAGGCAGGCCCCAGAAATCGGTGCCAGGGGAATCCTGGTAATCCAGGGGGGGCAGAAATAGCTTTGCAGGCTCACAGGAGGTCCAACCAACAGCCAGTGGCAGCAGGACCAACTAACACCAGAGGTATCCAGATGGCAAAAGGCAAACGTAGGAATGTTACTAACAGAAATCAAAGTAATGTGGGACCATCCGAACCCAACTCTCCAACAGCAGCAAGTCCTGGATACCCCACCACACCCGAAAGACAAGATCTGGATTTAAAATCACTTCTCATGATGCTATTAGAGGATCACAAGAAGGACACAAATAAATCTCATAAAGAGTTACAGGAGACCATGAATGAACGGTTAGAAGCCCTTACAAAGGAAACACAAAAATCGCTTAGAGAAATGCGGGAGAACATGGATCAAAAGATGGAGGCGCACAAGGAGACAACACAAAAATCGCTTAACGAGATGAATCAACGGGTAGATGCACTCACAAAGGAATCACAAAATTTGCATAAAGAAATGCAGAAGAATATGGGTCAACAGATGGATGCCCATAAGGAGGCAACACAAAAATTGCTTAAAGAAATGAATCAACGGTTAGATGCCCTTACAAAGGAAACACGAGAACTGCTTAAAGAAATGCAGGAGACGATGGATCAACAGATGGAATCCCATGAGGAGGAAACACAAAAATCACTCAGAGAAATGCAGGAGAACGTGGGTCATCAGGAAGAAATCCTGAAAGAGGTAATGCAAAAATACCTTAAAGAAATACAGGAAAATACAAACAAACAAGTGAAGGATCTCAGCAAATCCATCCAGGAACTAAAAAAGGAAGTAGAAACAACTAAGAAATCACAAAGGGAGACAACTTTGGAGATAGAAAACCTTGGGAAGAAATCAGGAGTCATAGATGCAAACATCAACAATAGAATACAAGAGATGGAAGAAAGAATCTCAGGTGCTGAAGATTCCATAGAAAGCATCAACTCAACAGTCAAAGAAAATGCAAAATGCAAAAAACGCGTAACCCAAAACATCCAGGAAATCCAGGACACAATGAGAAGACCAAACCTAAGGATTATAGGTATAGATGAGAGTGAAGATTTGCAACTTAAAGGGCCAGTAAACATCTTCAACAAAATTATGGAGGAAAACTTCCCTAACTTAAAGAGAGAGATGCCGATGAACGTACAAGAAGCCTACAGAACTCCAAACAGACTGGACCAGAACAGAAATACCTCCCGTCACATAATAATCAAAACACCGAATGTTCTAAACAAAGAAAAAATACTAAAAGTAGTAAGAGAAAAGGGCCAAGTAACATACAAAGGAAGACCTATCCGAATCACATCAGACTTCTCACCAGAGACTATGAAAGCCAGAAGATCCTGGGCAGACCTCATGCAGACATTAAGACAGCACAAATGCCAGCCTAGACTACTATACCCAGCAAAACTCAATCACCATAGATGGAGAGACCAAGATATTCCATGATAAAACCAAATTTTCACAATATCTTTCCACAAATCCAGCCCTGCAACGGATAATAGGTGGAAACCTCCAATACAGGGAGAGAAACAACACCCTGGAAAAAATGAGATAATAACCTTCTTGAATCAAACCCAAAAGTAGATAACCACTCAAACATAAAGATAGCGTCAAGAATGGCAGATGGCAATAATCACTATGCCTTAATCTCTCTTAATATCAATGGTCTCAATTCCCCAATTAAAAGACATAGACTAGCAGACTGGATACATAAACAGGACCCAGCATTTTGCTGCATGCAGGAAACGCACCTCAGTGTCAAAGACAAACACTACCTCAGAGTAAAAGGCTGGAAAACAATTTTACAAGCAAATGGCCCCAAGAAACGAGGTGGAGTAGCCATCCTAATATCGGATAAAATTGATTTTCAACCTAAAGTCATCAAAAAAGACACAGAAGGACATTACATACTGATCAAGGGAAAAATCCACCATCAAGAACTCTCAATTCTGAATATCTATGCTCCAAATGCAAGGGCACCCTCATTCGTAAAAGAAACTTTACTAAAACTCAAAGCACACATCGCACCGCACACAATAATAGTGGGTGACTTCAACACCCCGCTCTCTGAAATGGATCGTTCAGGAAAGCAGAAACTAAACAGGAACACAGTGAATCTAATTGAAGCCTTGGACCAAATGGAACTAACTGATATATATAGAACATTTCATCCTAGAGCTAAAGAATACACCTTCTTCTCAGCTCCTCATGGTACCTTCTCCAAAATTGACCATATAATTGGTCACAAATCAGACCTCAACAGATACAAGAAGATAGAAATAATCCCATGCCTCCTATCAGATCACTATGGAATAAGGGTGGTCTTCAATGGCAACAAAAACAAAAGAAAACCCACGTACACATGGAGGCTGAACAATGCTCTACTCAATGATAACTTGGTCAAGGTGGAAATAAAGAAATCAAAGACTTTTTGAAAGTTAATGAAAATGAAGGCACAACATACCCTAATTTATGGGACACAATGAAAGCAGTGCTAAGAGGAAAATTCATAGCCCTGAGTGCCGCCAGAAAGAAACGGGAGACAGCATACACTAACAGCTTAATGGCACACCTGAAAGCCCTGGAACAAAAAGAAGCAAATACACCAAAGAGGAGTAGAAGTCAGGAAATCATCAAACTCAGGGCTGAAATCAATCAAGTAGAAACAAATAAAACCATACAAAGAATCAACAAAACGAGGAGTTGGTTCTTTGAGAAAATCAACAAGATAGAAAAGCCCTTAGCCAGACTAACCAGAGGGCACAGAGATAGTATCCAAATTAATAAAATCAGAAACGAAAAGGGAGAGATAACAACAGAAACTGGGGAAATTCAAAAAATCATCAGATCCTACTACAAAAACCTGTATTCAACACAACTAGAAAATC
This sequence comes from Tokudaia tokunoshimensis, assembly GCA_036184795.1. NCBI lineage: Eukaryota > Metazoa > Chordata > Mammalia > Rodentia > Muridae > Tokudaia > Tokudaia tokunoshimensis. The sequence goes on from BTHU01000023.1 coordinate 54,965,706, forward strand.
TTGAGGAAATGGACAATTTCCTTGATAGATACCAAGTACCAAAATTAAATCAGGATCAAATAGACCATCTAAACCGTCCTGTAAGCCCTGAAGAAATAGAAGTTGTCATTGGAAGTCTTCCAACCAAAAAAAGCACAGGTCCAGATGGTTTTAGTGCAGAATTCTATCAGACCTTCAAAGAAGACCTAACATCAATACTCTTCAAACTGTTCCACAAAATAGAAACAGAAGGAACACTACCCAACTCGTTCTATGAAGCCACAATTACACTAATACCAAAAGCACACAAAGATCCGACAAAGAAAGAGAATCTCAGGCCAATCTCTCTTATGAATATCGATGCAAAAATACTCAATAAAATTCTTGCCAACCGAATCCAAGAACACATCAAAATGATCATTCACCACGATCAAGTAGGCTTCATCCCAGGGATGCAGGGATGGTTCAATATAAGGAAATCCATCAATGTAATCCACTACATAAACAAACTCAAAGAAAAAAACCACATGGTCATCTCATTAGATGCTGAGAAAGCATTTGACAAAATTCAGCATCCTTTCATGCTAAAGGTCTTGGAAAGATCAGGAATTCAAGGCCCATATCTAAACATAGTAAAAGCAATTTACAGCAAACCGGTAGCCAGCATCAATCTAAATGGAGAGAAACTTGAAGCAATCCCACTAAAATCAGGGACTAGACAAGGCTGCCCTCTCTCTCCATATCTTTTCAATATAGTACTTGAAGTTCTAGCTAGAGCAATTAGACAACAAAAGGAGGTCAAAGGGATACAAATTGGAAAGGAAGATGTCAAACTATCACTATTTGCAGACGATATGATAGTATACATAAGCGACCCAAAGAACTCCACCAGAGAACTCCTACAGCTGATAAACGACTTCAGCAAAGTGGCCGGATATAAAATCAACTCAAGCAAGTCAGAAGCCTTCCTATACTCAAAGGATAAGCAGGCTGAGAAAGAAGTAAGAGAAATAATACCCTTCACGATAGCCACAAACCATATTAAGTATCTTGGCGTGACTCTAACCAAACAAGTGAAAGATCTGTATGACAAGAACTTCAAGTCTCTGAAGAAAGAAATTGAAGAAGACCTCAGAAGATGGAAAAATCTGCCATGCTCATGGATTGGCAGGATTAATATAGTAAAAATGAGCATCTTACCAAAAGTAATACACAGATTCAATGCAATCCCCATCAAAATCCCAACTCAATTCTTCATAGAGTTAGAAAGAGCAATTCAAAAATTCATCTGGAATAACAGAAAACCCAGAATAGCTAAAACTATTCTCAAGAGTAAAAGAACCTCTGGGGGAATCAGTATCCCGGACCTCAAGCTGTACTACAGAGCAATAGTGTTAAAAACTGCATGGTATTGGTACAGTAACAGACATGTAGATCAATGGAACAGAATTGAAGACCCAGAAATGAATCCACACTCCTATGGTCACTTAATCTTTGACAAAGGAGCTAAAACCATCCAGTGGAAAAAAGATAGCCTTTTCAACAAATGGTGCTGGCTCAGCTGGAGGTCAACATGCAGAAGAATGCAAATTGACCCATCCTTATCTCCTTGCACTAAGCTCAATTCTAAGTGGATCAAAGATCTCCACATAAAACCAGACACACTGAAACTAATAGAAGGGAAACTAGGGAAGAACCTTGAACATATGGGCACAGGGGAGAATTTCCTGAACAGAACTCCAATAGCTTATGCTCTAAGATCAAGAATAGACAAATGGGACCTCATTAAATTACAAAGTTTTTGCAAGGCAAAAGACACTGTCAAAAAGACAAAGCGGCAACCAACTAACTGGGAAATGTTCTTTACCAACCTTACATCCGACAGAGGGCTAATATCCAAGATATACAAAGAACTCAAGAAGTTAAACTCCAGAGAGGCAAGTAACCCTATTAAAAATGGGTTACAGAGCTACACAAAGAGTTCTTACCTGAAGAATATCTAATGGCTGAGAAGCACCTAAAGAGATGTTCATCATCCTTAGTCATTAGGGAAATGCAAATCAAAACAACCCTGAGATTCCATCTCACACCAGTCAGGATGGCTAAGATCAAAAACACAGGAGACAGCAGTTGTTGGCGAGGATGTGGAGAAAGAGGAACACTCCTCCACTGCTGGTGGAATTGCAAGCTGGTACAACCACTCTGGAAAGCAGTCTGGCGGTTCCTCAGAAAACTGGGCATGACACTCCCGGAGGATCCGGCTATACCACTCCTGGGCATATACCCAGAGACTTTACCTGCATGCAATAAGGACACATGCTCCACTATGTTCATAGCAGCCTTATTTATAATAGCCAGAAGCTGGAAAGAACCCAGATGTCCCTCAACGGAGGAATGGATTCAGAAGATGTGGTATATCTACACAATGGAATACTACTGTGCAATTAAAAACAATGAATTCACAAAATTCCTAGGCAAATGGTCAGAACTTGAAAATATCATCCTTAGTGAGGTAACCCAATCACAAAAGAACACACATGGTATGCAGTCACTGATAAGGGGATATTGATCCAGAATCTCGGAATACCCTAGACACAATCCGCATATCAATAGATTTCTAAAAAGATGGAAGGAGAGACCCCTGGTCCTGGAAAGACTGGATGTAGGGGAACGCCAGGACAGAGTAACGAGAGGGGGTTGAATGGAGAAAAGAGGGAGGGAAGGGGGCTTATGGGACTTTCGGGGAGGGAGAAACGGGAAAGGGGAAGTGATTTGGAATGTAAATTAAAAAAATAAAATAAAAAAAATATCTTACGCAAAAAAAAAATTGAATTATGCAGTATAGTAGTCCAAACTGTTCATATGAATACCATAGTAATGTGGGTTTCAATTGTAGATGTGATATTTACTTGCTATGGAATGACAGCAAGTTCCTTAACATTTTAAAATTTTGACTATTTGTTAAATCAAGTTAATGCTACCCTGCTTATTAAGCTAGCTATGAAAATTTACTGAGACAATGTGATCAAGTGTCTACAATAGACTTGGTCCTTAGTAGTGGAAACTGTTATCATAATTATTATTGTTTATTGATACTTTAAGTTAAAAAACATGAAGAACATTTTAATCTACCAAATATGAAACATTATATACATTGTTTATAAAAACTCTAATATATAATCAAATAGAAAGAAATATTTCTTCAGTGAATTA